>OY726523.1:53712599-54013599 GCA_963383655.1 Bathymodiolus septemdierum
TGTATGTATTTTGTTCGTACATATGTAGACGAAGACAACATGCTTCATATAATATTCAATTATTACACATTGCACTTCATTTACATAAACATAAAGTTCCCTGACCATCAATATGTACGCTTGTTACTTCATTTTCTATAGGATTAAACACTGTTTTTTAGGAAATTATCTATGTATAAACTCGGGCAGCTCACTCACAAACTGAATAAAGTCCGAAGAACTGTATGTAAAGTTTGTGAGTGAGCTGCCGGAGTTTATACAATTTGTCAATCTGTACATTATTTAGTACGTTCATATGTAGACAAAGACAGCGTGCAGATATCTAGCCGTCAATCTGTACATTATTTAGTACGTACATATGTAGACAAAGACAGCGTGCAGATATCTAGCCGTCAATCTGTACATTATTTAATACGTACATATGTAGAAAAAGACACCATGCAGATATCTAGCCGTCAATCTATACATTATTTAGTACTTACATATGTAAACGAAGACAGCGTGCTGATATCTAGCCGTCAATCTGTAGATTATTTTGTCCTTACTTTTGCGGAAGAAGACTGCTTGCAGATTTCTAGCCGTCAATCTGTACATTATTTGGTACATAGATATGTGGACCAAGGCATACAGATATCTATCCGTCAATCCGTATATCATTTGTTACGTACATGTGTACACAAAAACAACATGCAGAGATCTAAGATGCAATCAATACTTTCTGCACTTCATTTCCATAAACATATAGTTCTTTGACCATCTATCTGTACGCGTGCTACTTTGTTTACACAAACAATATACAATTTATAATTGTCAATCATTATGTACTGGTACGACTTCATTTACATACAAATACATATCTAAGCGCGTGTCACACCATTTTCCTTAGCATATATATCTCTGAGAGTGAATATGTAAGCTTTTTAGGTCTCTCATGACTGATATTTTCAGACATACCTGATTTTGAATTGGGTGCTGTAGTATCTGCTGGTTTAGTTGCACCTGCAAATATAAGAGAAGCATACAATTTAGTCTGGTTTGAAGTAAGATACATTATTTGATACATAGGTATGTAGTCGAACACATCATGCAGATATCCAACCGTCCATCTGTACATTATTGTGTACGTACATATGTTAAACATGACATTATGCAAAATCTATCCATCCGTCTGTATATATTTTGTTCGTACATATGTAGACGAAGACAACATGCTTCATATAATATTCAATTATTACACATTGCACTTCATTTACATAAACATAAAGTTCCCTGACCATCAATATGTACGCTTGTTACTTCATTTACTATAGGATTAAACACTGTTTTTTTAGGAAATTATCTATGTATAAACTCGGGCAGCTCACTCACAAACTGAATAAAGTCCGAAGAACTGTATGTAAAGTTTGTGAGTGAGCTGCCGGAGTTTATACAATTTGTCAATCTGTACATTATTTAGTACGTTCATGTGTAGACAAAGACAGCGTGCAGATATCTAGCCGTCAATCTGTACATTATTTAGTACGTACATATGTAGACAAAGACAGCGTGCAGATATCTAGCCGTCAATCTGTACATTATTTAATACGTACATATGTAGAAAAAGATACCATGCAGATATCTAGCCGTCAATCTATACATTATTTAGTACTTACATATGTAAACGAAGACAGCGTGCTGATATCTAGCCGTCAATCTGTACATTATTTTGTCCTTACTTTTGCGGAAGAAGACTGCATGCAGATTTCTAGCCGTCAATCTGTACATTATTTGGTACATAGATATGTGGACCAAGGCATACAGATATCTATCCGTCAATCCGTATATCATTTGTTACGTACATGTGTACACAAAAACAACATGCAGAGATCTAAGATGCAATCAATACTTTCTGCACTTCATTTACATAAACATATAGTTCTTTGACCATCTATCTGTACGCGTGCTACTTTGTTTACACAAACAATATACAATTTATAATTGTCAATCATTATGTACTGGTACGACTTCATTTACATAAAAATACATATCTAAGCGCGTGTCACACCATTTTCCTTAGCATATATATCTCTGAGAGTGAATATGTAAGCTTTTTAGGTCTCTCATGACTGATATTTTCAGACATACCTGATTTTGAGTTGGGTGTTGTAGTATCTGCTGGTTTAGTTGCACCTGCAAATATAAGAGAAGCATACAATTTAGTCTGGTTTGAAGTAAGATACATTATTTGATACATAGGTATGTAGTCGAACACATCATGCAGATATCCAACCGTCCATCTGTACATTATTGTGTACGTACATATGTTAAACATGACATTATGCAAAATCTATCCATCCGTCTGTATATATTTTGTACGTACATATGTAGACGAAGACAACATGCTTTATATAATATTCAATTATTACACATTGCACTTCATTTACATAAACATATAGTTCCCTGACCATCAATATGTACGCTTGTCACTTCATTTACTATAGGATTAAACACTGTTTTTTAGGAAATTATCTATGTATTAACTCCGGCACCTCACTCACAAACAGAATACATTCAGAAGAACTGTATGTAAAGTTTGTGAGTGAGCTGCCGGAGTTTATACAATCTGTCAATCTGTCAATCTGTACATTACTTAGTACATACATATGTAGACGAAGAGAGCATGCAGATATCTAGCCGTCAATCTGTACATTATTTAGTACGTACATATGTAGACAAAGACAGCGTGCAGATATCTAGCCGTCAATCTATACATTATTTAGTACTTACATATGTAAACGAAGACAGCGAGCTGATATCTAGCCGTCAATCTGTACATTATTTTGTCCTTGCATTTGCGGAAGAAGACTGCATGCAGATTTCTAGACGTCAATCTGTACATTATTTGGTACATAGATATGTGGACGAAGGCATTATACAGATATATATCCGTTAATCCGTATATCATTTGTTACGTACATGTGTACACGAAAACAACATGCAGAGATCTAAGATGCAATCAATACTCTCTGCACTTCATTTACATAAACATATAGTTCTTTGACCATCTATCTGTACGCGTGCTACTTTGTTTACACAAACAATATACAATTTATAATTGTCAATCATTATGTACTGGTACGACTTCATTTACATAAAAATACATATCTAAGCGCGTGTCACACCATTTTCCTTAGCATATATATCTCTGAGAGTGAATATGTAAGCTTTTTAGGTCTCTCATGACTGATATTTTCAGACATACCTGATTTTGAATTGGGTGCTGTAGTATCTGCTGGTTTGGCTGTACCTGCAAATATAAGAGAAGCATACAATTTAGTCTGGTTTGAAGTAAGATACATTATTTAATACATAGGTATGTAGTCGAACACATCATGCAGATATCCAACGTCCATCTGTACATTATTGTGTACGTATATATGTTAAACATGCCATTATGCAAAATCTATCCATCCGTCTGTATATATTTTGTTCGTACATATGTAGACGAAGACAACATGCTTCATATAATATTCAATTATTACACATTGCACTTCATTTACATAAACATAAAGTTCCCTGACCATCAATATGTACGCTTGTTACTTCATTTACTATAGGATTAAACACTGTTTTTTAGGAAATTATCTATGTATAAACTCGGGCAGCTCACTCACAAACTGAATAAAGTCCGAAGAACTGTATGTAAAGTTTGTGAGTGAGCTGCCGGAGTTTATACAATTTGTCAATCTGTACATTATTTAGTACGTTCATATGTAGACAAAGACAGCGTGCAGATATCTAGCCGTCAATCTGTACATTATTTAGTACGTACATATGTAGACAAAGACAGCGTGCAGATATCTAGCCGTCAATCTGTACATTATTTAATACGTACATATGTAGAAAAAGACACCATGCAGATATCTAGCCGTCAATCTATACATTATTTAGTACTTACATATGTAAACGAAGACAGCGTGCTGATATCTAGCCGTCATTCTGTACATTATTTTGTCCTTACTTTTGCGGAAGAAGACTGCATGCAGATTTCTAGCCGTCAATCTGTACATTATTTGGTACATAGATATGTGGACCAAGGCATACAGATATCTATCCGTCAATCCGTATATCATTTGTTACGTACATGTGTACACAAAAACAACATGCAGAGATCTAAGATGCAATCAATACTTTCTGCACTTCATTTCCATAAACATATAGTTCTTTGACCATCTATCTGTACGCGTGCTACTTTGTTTACACAAACAATATACAATTTATAATTGTCAATCATTATGTACTGGTACGACTTCATTTACATAAAAATACATATCTAAGCGCGTGTCACACCATTTTCCTTAGCATATATATCTCTGAGAGTGAATATGTAAGCTTTTCAGGTCTCTCATGACTGATATTTTCAGACATACCTGATTTTGATTGGTGTTGTTGTTGATGTTGTTTTGGTGTGGTTGTTGGTGTTGTGGTTATTGGTGTTGGTGCTGTTGTTGGTGTGGTGGTTGTTCTTGATGTAGTTGTTGGTGTTGTTGTTGTTGTTGTTGTTCTTGTTGTTGTTGTTATTGGTGTGGTTGTGGTTCTTGGTGTATTTGGTGTTGTGATTGTTGGTGTTGTTGTTGGTGCTGTTGGTGTTGTGGTTGTTGGTGTTGGTGTTGTGGTTGTTGGTGTTGTGGTTGTTGGTGTGGTTGTTGGTGTTGTTGTTGGTTGTGTTGTTGTTGGTGGTGTTGTTGTTGGTGTGATTGTTGGTGTTGTTGTTGTTGGTGTGGTTGTTGTTGTTGGTGTGGTTGTTGGTGTTGTGGTTATTGGTGTGGTTGTTTGTTTTGTTGCTGGTGTTGTTCTTGGTGTGGTTTTAGCTGCAAATATAACATAAACATAAAATTTAATTGTTTTGATGTAAGACACATTTATGTAATAATCTTTTGTTATTTTACACAAATAACTTTGCTGCGATAACATATGGAATGCTATGAATAAATTTGGTCCAACCAATGTCCATTGTACAGGTACTTTCATCTCTACGCGTGTCACTTCATTTACGAAGACATGTATATCTAACTGTCAATCTGTTCGCGTGTTACTTCATTTACAGCGAAACACATATCTAACTGTCAATCTGCACGCGTGTCACTTCATTTATATACACACACCTATCCAACCGTCAATTTGCACGCGTATCACTTCATGTACATAAACAGACATATCTAACCATCAATCTGTTCCCGTGTCACTTCATTTACACAGACACACATATCTAACCACTTCACTTACACAGACACACATATCTAACCACTTCACTTATACAGATACACATATGTAACCACTTCATTTACACAGACAAACATATCTAACCGTCAATCTGTACGCGTGTCACTTTATTTATATAAACACACATATCTAACCATCAATCTGCACGAGTGTCACTTCATTTATATAGACATGTAGATCTCTGACAGAGAATCTATTAGTATTTAGTTTCTCAGAATTTTGTTTTTAATACATACTTGAATTTGTCTTGATTGATCTTGGTGTTGTTCTTCGTGTTGTTGTTGGTGTGGTTGTTGGTGTTGTTGTTGTTCTTGGTGTTGGTGTGGTTGTTGATGTTGGTGTGGTTGTTGGTGTTATCGTTGGTGTTGTTAGTGGTATTATTGTTGGTGTTGTTGTTGGTGTTTGTGCTGTTCTGGGTGTTTGTGTTGTTGTTGGTGTGGTTGTTGGTGTTGGCGTGGTTGTTATTGGTATCGTTGGTGTTATTGTTGGTGTTGTTGTTAGTGTTGTTGTTGTTGTTTCTGATGTTCCTGGTGTTGGTGTTGTTATTGGTGGTGGTGGTGGTGTGGTTGTTGTTGGTGTTGTTGTTGGTGTTGCGGTTGTTGGTGTGGTTGTTGGTGTTGTGTGTGTTGGTGTGTTTGTTGGTGTTATCGTTGGTGTGGCTAGTGGTATTATTGTTGGTGTTGTTGGTGGTGTTTGTGCTGTTTTTGGTGTTGTTGTTGGTGTGGTTGTTGGTGTGGTTGCTGGTGTAGTTGTTGGTGTATTTGTTGGTGTAGTTATTGGTGTGGTTGTTGGTGTGGTTGTTGGTGTGGTTGTTGGTGTGGTTGTTGGAGTTGTTATTGGTGGTGTTGTTATTGATGGTGTGGTTGTTGGTGTTGTTGTGGTTTTTGGTGTTGATGTTGTTGTGGTTCTTGGTGTTGTGTTTGTTGGTGTGTTTGTTGGTGTTGTTGTTGGTGTTGTTGTTGGTGTGGTTGTTGGTGTGGCTGTTGGTGTGGTTGTTGGTATTGGCGTGGTTGTTGGTGGTATCATTGGTGTTGTTAGTGGTGTTATTGTTGGTGTTGTTGTTAGTGTTGTTGTTGTTGTTATTTCTGATGTTCCTGGTGTAGGTGTGGTTGTTGGTGTTGTGGTTGGTGATGCGGTTGTTGGAGTTTTTTGGTGGTGTGGTTGATGTTGTTGTTGGTGTTGTTGTTGGGGTGATTGTTGGTGTTGTTGTTTGTGTTGTTATTGGTGGTGTTGTGGTTGTTGGTGTTGTTGTTGGTGTGATTGTTGGTGTGGTTGGTGGTGTTGTTGTTGTTGGTGTTGTTGTTGGTGTTGTTGCTGGTGTTGGTGTTGTGGTTGTTGGTGTGGTTGTTGCTGTTGGTGTTGTTGTTGGTGTTGTGGTTGTTGGTGTGGTTGTTGGTTTTGTTGTTGGTGTTGTTCTTGGTGTGGTTTTAGCTGCAAATATAACATAAACATAAAATCTAATTGTTTTGAAGTAAGATACAATTATGTAATAATCTTTTGTTATTTTACACAAATAACTTTGCTGCGATAACATATGGAATGCTATGAATAAATTTGGTCCAAACAATGTCCATTGTACAGGTACTTTCATCTCTACGCGTGTCACTTCATTTACGAAGACATGTATATCTAATTGTCAATCTGTTCGCGTGTTACTTCATTTACAGCGAAACACATATCTAACTGTCAATCTGCACGCGTGTCACTTCATTTATATACACACACATATCCAACCGTCAATTTGCACGCGTGTCACTTCATGTACATAAACAGACATATCTAACCATCAATCTGTTCCCGTGTCACTTCATTTACACAGACATACATAGCTAACCACTTCACTTACACAGACACACATAGCTAACCACTTCACTTACACAGACACACATATCTAACCACTTCATTTACACAGACAAACATATCTAACCGTCAATTTGTACGCGTGTCACTTCATTTATATAAACACACATATCTAACCATCAATCTGCACGAGTGTCACTTCATTTATATAGACATGTAGATCTCTGACAGAGAATCTATTAGTATTTAGTTTCTCAGAATTGTGTTTTTTATACATACTTGAATTTGCCTTGATTGATCTTGATGTTGTTCTTCGTGTTGTTGTTGGTGTGGTTGTTGGTGTTGTTGTTGTTCTTCTTGGTGTTGGTGTGGTTGTTGGTGTTAGCGTTGGTGTTGTTAGTGGTATTATTGTTGGTGTTGTTGTTGGTGTTTGTGCTGTTCTTGGTGTTGGTGTTGTTGTTGGTGTGGTTGTTGGTGTTGGCGTGGTTGTTGGTGTTGTTGTTGGTGTTGTTGTTGGTGTTTGTGCTGTTTTTGGTGTTGGTGTTCTTCTTGGTGTTGCTGTTGGTGTTGTTGTTGGTGTGGTTGTTGGTGTGGTTGTTGGTGTGGTTGTTGGTGTGGTTGTTGGTGTGGTTGTTGGTGTAGTTGTTGGTGTGGTTATTGGTGTGGTTGTTGGAGTTGTTATTGGTGTGGTTGTTGGTGTTGGCGTGGTTGTTGGTGTGGTTGTTGGTGTTGGCGTGGTTGTTGGTGTTGTTGTTGGTGTTTGTGCTGTTTTTGGTGTTGGTGTTGTTGTTGGTGTAGTTGTTGGTATGGTTGTTGGTATGGTTGTTGGTGTTGTTGTTGTTGTTGTTGGTGTTGTTGTTGGTGTTGTTGGTGTTGGTGTTGTTGTTGTTGTTGGTGTGGTTGTTGGTGTGGTTGTTGGTGTGGTTGTTGGTGTGGTTGTTGGTGTGATTGTTGGTGTGGTTGTTGGTGTGGTTGTTGGTTTGGTTGTTGATGTGATTGTTGGTGTGGTTGTTGGTGTGGTTGTTGGTGTGATTGTTGGTGTGGTTGTTGGTGTGGTTGTTGGTTTGGTTGTTGATGTGATTGTTGGTGTGATTGTTGGTGTGATTGTTGGTGTGGTTGTTGGTGTGATTGTTGGTGTGATTGTTGGTGTGGTTGTTGGTGTGGTTGTTGGTGTTGTTGTTGGTGTGGTTGTTGGTGTGGTTGTTGGTTAGGTTGTTGATGTGATTGTTGGTGTTGTTGTTGGTGTGGTTGTTGGTGTGGTTGTTGGTTTGGTTGTTGATGTGATTGTTGGTGTGATTGTTGGTGTGATTGTTGGTGTGATTGTTGATGTGATTGTTGGTGTTGTTGTTGGTGTGGTTGTTGGTTTGGTTGTTGATGTGATTGTTGGTGTTGTTGTTGGTGTGATTGTTGGTGTGGCTGTTGGTGTGGTTGTTCGTGTGGTTGTTGGTGTGGTTGTTGGTGTGGTTGTTGGTGTGGTTGTTGGTGTGGTTGTTGGTGTGGTTGTTGGTGTGGTTGTTGGTGTGGTTGTTGGTGTGGTTGTTGGTTTGGTTGTTGGTGTGGTTGTCGGTGTGGTTGTTGGTTTGGTTGTTGGTGTGATTGTTGGTGTGATTGTTGGTGTGATTGTTGGTGTGGTTGTTGGTGTGGTAGTTGGTGTGGTTGTTGGTGTGGTTGTTGATGTGGTTGTTGATGTGGTTGTTGGTGTGGTTGTTGGTGTGGTTGTTGGTGTGGTTGTTGGTATGGTTTTCGGTGTTGTTGGTGTGGTTGTTGGTGTTGTTGGTGTTGTTGGTGTTGTTGTTGGTGTTGTTGTTGGTGTTGTTGTTGGTGTTGTTGTTGGTGTTGTTGTTGGTGTTGTTGGTGTGGTTGTTGTTGTTGGTGTTGTTGGTGGTGTTGTGGTTGTTGGTGTAGTTGGTGGTGTGGTTGTTGGTGTTGTTGGTGGTGTTGTGGTTGTTGGTGTGGTTGTTGGTGTGGTTGTTGATGTGATTGTTGGTGTGGTTGTTGGTTTGGTTGTTGGTGTGGTGGTTGGTGTGGTTGTTGGTGTGGTTGTTGGTGTGGTTGTTGGTGTGGTTGTTGGTGTGGTTGTTGGTGTGGTTGTTGATGTTATTGTTGATGTGATTGTTGGTGTGGTTGTTGGTGTGGTTGTTGATATGGTTTTTGGTGTTGTTGTTGTTGGTGTGGTTGTTGGTGTTGTTGTTGGTGTTGTTGTTGGTGTTGTTGGTGTGGTTGTTGTTGTTGGTGTTGTTGGTGGTGTTGTGGTTGTTGGTGTAGTTGTTGGTGTGGGTGTTGTTGGTGTTGTTGTAGCTGCAAATGTAACATAAACATAACATTTAATTGTTTTGAAGTAAGACACATTTATGTAATAATCCTTTGTTATTTTACACAGATAACTTTGTTGCGATTGCATATGGAATGTTGTGAATAAATTTGGTCCAAGCAATGACATTTGTACAGGTACTTTCATCTATACGCGTGTTAATTCATTTACAACGACACACATATCTAACCGTCAATCTGCACGCGTGTCACATCATTTACATACACACACATATCCAACCGTCAATTTGCACGCGTGTCACTTCATTTATATCAACACACATATCTAACCATCAATCTGTTCGCGTATCACTTCATTTACATTGACACACATAACTAACCACTTCATTTACATAGACACATATATCTATGAGATTCAGAGAACCTCAACACATCAATTGGAAACATAATTTCAAGATAATTATGGATGCTGTTGAAGATTATGCCAGAAGGTGGATAAAGAGAGAAGTAGACCAAGATCCTGAGTTAGAGTCTGTGTCAGACTGGGTTAGAACAATTAGGTCTCTAGTACAAGGTCGGATTCACAAACTCAAAAATTGTGTTAATAATCGACCTATGTCTTCATGACAAATATGTTATCGTTCCTGCGGACACGGCTTCCAACAATATCGTGTTTGTATGTTAATCATATTACTTCGAATGCCTAATTAAGGAATTAGGCATAAAAAGCAACACCTCTAGTAATACCACATACAAAATAACTTCGTTCGACAAAGATGAAATCCTAGCTAACCACAGATCATTCATGACCTCTTTAAACATTCCCTCTGGTAAAGAGTCTGAGGATTTACCCTATTTATATTGGATACATTAGCCCCATAAGATACCATACAAAGAAAGGTACATAGCGGGATCATCAACTTGTTCGACGAAAGAATTGTCTATTCACCTAACAAAGATTCTGTCTGCAGTAAAGGAGGGACAACAGAAATATTGTGAAACTGTTTACTCGCGTAGTGGCATAAATCACATGTGGATTTTGAAAAACTCTACAGATCTTTTGGATAACCTTAAATCAAGATCTTTCTCTCAGGTATCCTCCATCAAAGCTTTTGATTTTTCAACTCTATACACCACCCTACCGCATGACAAATTAAAAATCCGCTTAAAAGAAACAATTCACAAAGCTTTCAGTCATAGAAACTATGGCTCAAAATTTGTTGTGTTAGGCTACAATTCCACATATTTTTTAAACAAAATTCAAAAAGGTAAAACATGCTACTCCGAGGAACAAGTGATCAGTATGCTGGAGTTCCTCATCGATAACATATTTGTCTCCTTTGGAGGGACACTGTTTCAGCAGGTCGTCGGCATACCAATGGGTACGAATTGTGCCCCTCTACTAGCCGATTAATTTTTATACTCATATGAGTCGGAGTTTCTTCAAAAGCTTGTAAAAGATAAGAAGATGCATGAGGTTAGAGCCTTTAATTTCACATACAGATATATTGATGACGTTTTATCTATCAATAATTCTAGATTTGCAGAATTTCTTCCATTGATATATCCTCCAGAGCTGGAAGTTAAAGAGACCACAGATACAGCTTCGTCCGCATCATTCTTGGACTTATACCTCGAATTTGACGACATTGGTCAACTCAGACTAAAATTGATGATAAAAGGGACGACTTCAATTTTAAAATCTTAAATTTTCCAAATATGTGCAGCAATATACCAGCTTCTCCTGCATATGGTGTTTACATCTCGCAATTGATTCGCTATGCAAGGGCCAGTAAAAATTATTCTGATTTCCTGAAACGTCATCTTCATCTGAGAAACAGGCTACTGGACCAGGGCTATTAAAAGATTCGCCTTATTCGATCTCTTAAATAAACGATGCATTTTCACATAGTGAAAATGTATAAAGATAAGGGAGTCAACAAAAATGTCAAAAATATTTTTTTTATCAATGTGTGACGTAAGATTGTTTTTCACATTTACTTCACTGAATTTGGTACTGCTTTGACAACTATTTTACCTATTTTGTTCCAGTATTGTTATAAATACTGTCATAGTGACAACCGGAACCTTTGAGCCGTAATGAAAGCGGGAGGTTTAGCGCTTTAAAATCTGATTCAACCCACCATTTCTTTAGAGAGGCCTGTACCAAGTCAGGTTCATTACGGTTTTCACACTTTTCCGGTTGTTGACTGATTTTGTCTGTTTATATACTTAAGAGTTTTGACTTTCCCTTTGTAAGATTGTTCGGAGTTCCGTAATTTTGTTATTACCCTTATATCTAACCGTCAATCTGCACTAGTGTCACTTCATTTACAAAGACACACATATCTAACCATCAATCTGCACGGGTCTCACTTCATTTACATAAACACACATATCTAACTGTCAATCTGCACGCTTGTCACTTCATTTACAGACACACATATCTAACCGGCAACCTGCACTCATGTCACTTCATTTACATAAACACACATATATAATCATCAATATCCATGCGTGTCACTTCATTTACACACACAGATACACATATCTAACCACTTCATTTACACAGACACACATATCTAACCATCAATCTGTACCCGTGTCACTTTATTTACATAGACACAAATATCTAACCACCAATCTGACCGTGTGTCACTTCATTTACATAGACACAAATATCTAACCACCAATCTGACCGTGTGTCACTTCATTTACATAGACACACCTGTCTAACCACCAATCTGACCGCGTGTCACTTCATTTACATAGACACACATATCTATCCACCAATCTGACCGCGTGTCACTTCATTTATATAGACATGTAGATCTCTGACAGAGAATCTCTTAGTATTTAGTTTCTCAGAATTGTGTTTTTTTCATAAATACTTGAATTTGCCTTCATTGTTGTTGGTGTAGTTGTTGGTGTTGTTTTTGGTGTAATTGTTGGTGTGGTTGTTGGTGTTGATGTTGTTATTGGTGTTGTTGTTGATGTTGTTTTGGTGTGGTTGTTGGTGTTGTGGTTATTGGTGTTGGTGCAGTTGTTGGTGTGGTGGTTGTTCTTGATGTAGTTGTTGGTGTTGTTGTTGTTGTTGTTGTTCTTGTTGTTGTTGTTATTAGTGTGGTTGTGGTTCTTGGTGTATTTGGTGTTGTGATTGTTGGTGTTGTTGTTGGTGCTGTTGGTGTTGTGGTTGTTGGTGTTGGTGTTGTGATTGTTGGTGTTGTGGTTGTTGGTGTGGTTGTTGTTGGTTGTGTTGTTGTTGGTGGTGTTGTTGTTGGTGTGATTGTTGGTGTTGTTGTTGTTGGTGTGGTTGTTGTTGTTGGTGTGGTTGTTGGTGTTGTGGTTATTGGTGTGGTTGTTTGTTTTGTTGCTGGTGTTGTTCTTGGTGTGGTTTTAGCTGCAAATATAACATAAACATAAAATTTAATTGTTTTGATGTAAGACACATTTATGTAATAATCTTTTGTTATTTTACACAAATAACTTTGCTGCGATAACATATGGAATGCTATGAATAAATTTGGTCCAACCAATGTCCATTGTACAGGTACTTTCATCTCTACGCGTGTCACTTCATTTACGAAGACATGTATATCTAACTGTCAATCTGTTCGCGTGTTACTTCATTTACAGCGAAACACATATCTAACTGTCAATCTGCACGCGTGTCACTTCATTTATATACACACACCTATCCAACCGTCAATTTGCACGCGTATCACTTCATGTACATAAACAGACATATCTAACCATCAATCTGTTCCCGTGTCACTTCATTTACACAGACACACATATCTAACCACTTCACTTACACAGACACACATATCTAACCACTTCACTTATACAGATACACATATCTAACCACTTCATTTACACAGACAAACATATCTAACCGTCAATCTGTACGCGTGTCACTTTATTTATATAAACACACATATCTAACCATCAATCTGCACGAGTGTCACTTCATTTATATAGACATGTAGATCTCTGACAGAGAATCTATTAGTATTTAGTTTCTCAGAATTGTGTTTTTTATACATACTTGAATTTGTCTTGATTGATCTTGGTGTTGTTCTTCGTGTTGTTGTTGGTGTGGTTGTTGGTGTTGTTGTTGTTCTTGGTGTTGGTGTGGTTGTTGATGTTGGTGTGGTTGTTGGTGTTATCGTTGGTGTTGTTAGTGGTATTATTGTTGGTGTTGTTGTTGGTGTTTGTGCTGTTCTTGGTGTTTGTGCTGTTCTTGGTGTTTGTGTTGTTGTTGGTGTGGTTGTTGGTGTTGGCGTGGTTGTTATTGGTATCGTTGGTGTTATTGTTGGTGTTGTTGTTAGTGTTGTTGTTGTTGTTTCTGATGTTCCTGGTGTTGGTGTTGTTATTGGTGGTGGTGGTGGTGTGGTTGTTGTTGGTGTTGTTGTTGGTGTTGTGGTTGTTTGTGTGGCTGTTTGTGTTGGTGGTGGTGGTGTTGGTGTGGTTGTTGGTGTTGTGTGTGTTGGTGTGTTTGTTGGTGTTATCGTTGGTGTGGCTAGTGGTATTATTGTTGGTGTTGTTGTTGGTGTTTGTCCTGTTTTTGGTGTTGTTGTTGGTGTGGTTGTTGGTGTGGTTGCTGATGTAGTTGTTGGTGTAGTTGTTGGTGTAGTTATTGGTGTGGTGGTTGGTGTGGTTGTTGGTGTGGTTGTTGGAGTTGTTATTGGTGGTGTTGTTATTGATGGTGTGGTTGTTGGTGTTGTTGTGGTTTTTGGTGTTGATGTTGTTGTGGTTCTTGGTGTTGTGTTTGTTGGTGTGTTTGTTGGTGTTGTTGTTGGTGTTGTTGTTGGTGTGGTAGTTGGTGTGGCTGTTGGTGTGTTTGTTGGTATTGGCGTGGTTGTTGGTGGTATCATTGGTGTTGTTAGTGGTGTTATTGTTGGTGTTGTTGTTAGTGTTGTTGTTGTTGTTATTTCTGATGTTCCTGGTGTAGGTGTGGTTGTTGGTGTTGTGGTTGTTGATGCGGTTGTTGGAGTTTTTGGTGGTGTGGTTGATGTTGTTGTTGGTGTTGTTGTTGGGGTGGTTGTTGGTGTTGTTGTTTGTGTTGTTATTGGTGGTGTTGTGATTGTTGGTGTTGTTGTTGGTGTGATTGTTGGTGTGGTTGGTGGTGTTGCTGTTGTTGGTGTGGTTGTTGGTGTTGTTGTTGGTGTTGGTGTGGTTGTTGGTGTTTTGGTTGTTGGTGTGGTTGTTGCTGTTGGTGTTGTTGTTGGTGTTGTGGTTGTTGGTGTGGTTGTTGGTTTTGTTGTTGGTGTTGTTCTTGGTGTGGTTTTAGCTGCAAATATAACATAAACATAAAATCTAATTGTTTTGAAGTAAGATACAATTATGTAATAATCTTTTGTTATTTTACACAAATAACTTTGCTGCGATAACATATGGAATGCTATGAATAAATTTGGTCCAAACAATGTCCATTGTACAGGTACTTTCATCTCTACGCGTGTCACTTCATTTACGAAGACATGTATATCTAATTGTCAATCTGTTCGCGTGTTACTTCATTTACAGCGAAACACATATCTAACTGTCAATCTGCACGCGTGTCACTTCATTTATATACACACACATATCCAACCGTCAATTTGCACGCGTGTCACTTCATGTACATAAACAGACATATCTAACCATCAATCTGTTCCCGTGTCACTTCATTTACACAGACATACATAGCTAACCACTTCACTTACACAGACACACATAGCTAACCACTTCACTTACACAGACACACATATCTAACCACTTCATTTACACAGACAAACATATCTAACCGTCAATTTGTACGCGTGTCACTTCATTTATATAAACACACATATCTAACCATCAATCTGCACGAGTGTCACTTCATTTATATAGACATGTAGATCTCTGACAGAGAATCTATTAGTATTTAGTTTCTCAGAATTGTGTTTTTTATACATACTTGAATTTGCCTTGATTGATCTTGATGTTGTTCTTCGTGTTGTTGTTGGTGTGGTTGTTGGTGTTGTTGTTGTTCTTGGTGTTGGTGTGGTTGTTGGTGTTAGCGTTGGTGTTGTTAGTGGTATTATTGTTGGTGTTGTTGTTGGTGTTTGTGCTGTTCTTGGTGTTGGTGTTGTTGTTGGTGTGGTTGTTGGTGTTGGCGTGGTTGTTGGTGTTGTTGTTGGTGTTGTTGTTGGTGTTTGTGCTGTTTTTGGTGTTGGTGTTGTTCTTGGTGTTGCTGTTGGTGTTGTTGTTGGTGTGGTTGTTGGTATGGTTGTTGGTGTGGTTGTTGGTGTAGTTGTTGGTGTGGTTATTGGTGTGGTTGTTGGAGTTGTTATTGGTGTGGTTGTTGGTGTTGGCGTGGTTGTTGGTGTGGTTGTTGGTGTTGGCGTGGTTGTTGGTGTTGTTGTTGTTGTTGGTGTTGTTGTTGGTGTTTGTGCTGTTTTTGGTGTTGGTGTTGTTGTTGGTGTAGTTGTTGGTATGGTTGTTGGTGGTGTTGTTGTTGTTGTTGTTGTTGTTGTTGTTGTTGTTGTTGTTGTTGTTGTTGTTGTTGTTGTTGTTGTTAATGTTGTTGGTGTTGTTGTTGTTGTTGTTGTTGTTGGTGGTGTTGTTGTTGGTGGTGGTGTTGTTGTTGGGGTGGTTGTCGGTGTGGTCGCTGGTATGGTTGTTGGTGTTGTTGTTGGTGTTGTTGTTGGTATGGTTGTTGGTGTTGTTGTTGGTATGGTTGTTGGTGTTGTTGTTGGTGTTGTTGTTGTTGTTGATGTTGTTGTTGGTGTTGTTGGTGTGGTTGTTGGTGTGGTTGTTGGTGTGGTTGTTGGTGTGTTTGTTGGTGTGGTTGTTGGTGTGGTTGTTGGTGTGGTTGTTGGTGTGGTTGTTGGTGTTGTTGTTGGTGTGGTTGTTGGTGTAGTTGTTGGTGTGGTTATTGGTGTGGTTGTTGGAGTTGTTATTGGTGTGGTTGTTGGTGTTGGCGTGTTTGTTGGTGTGGTTGTTGGTGTTGGCGTGGTTGTTGGTGTTGTTGTTGGTGGTGGTGTTGGTGTTTTTTCTGTTGGTGTTGTTGTTGGTGTGATTGTTGGTGTAGTTGTTGGTATGGTTGTTGGTATGGTTGTTGGTGTTGTTGTTGGTGTTGTTGTTGTTGGTGTTGTTGTTGGTGTTGTTGTTGGTGTTGTTGTTGGGGTGGTTGTCGGTGTGGTTGTTGGTGTAGTTGTTGGTGTGGTTGTTGGTGTGGTTGTTGGAGTTGTTATTGGTGGTGTTGTTATAGATGGTGTTGTTGTGGTTGTTGGTGTTGATGTTGTTGTGGTTGTTGGTGTTGTGTTTGCTGGTGTTGGTGTTGGTGTTGTTGTTAGTGTGGTTGTTGGTGTGGTTGTTGATGTGGTTGTTGGTGTGGTTGTTGGTGTGGTTGTTGGTATGTTTGTTGGTGTGGTTGTTGGTGTGGTTGTTGGTGTGGTTGTTGGTGTGGTTGTTGGTGTGGTTGTTGGTGTGGTTGTTGGTGTGGTTGTTGGTGTAGTTGTTGGTGTGGTTGTTGGTGTGGTTGTTGGAGTTGTTATTGGTGGTGTTGTTATTGATGGTGTGGTTGTTGGTGTTGTTGTGGTTGTTGGTGTTGATGTTGTTGTGGTTGTTGGTGTTGTGTTTGCTGGTGTTGGTGTTGGTGTTGCTCTTGGTGTTGCTCTTGGTGTTGTTGTTGGTGTGGTTGTTGGTGTGGTTGTTGGTGTGGTTGTTGGTGTGGTTGTTGGTGTGGTTGTTGGTATGGTTGTTGGTATGGTTGTTGGTGTGGTTGTTGGTGTGGTTGTTGGTGTGGTTGTTGGTGTGGTTGTTGGTGTGGCTGTTGGTATGGTTGTTGGTGTGGTTGTTGGTATGGTTGTTGGTGTGGTTGTTGGTATGGTTGTTGGTGTGGTTGTTGGTGTGGTTGTTGGTGTGGTTGTTGGTGTGGTTGTTGGTGTGGCTGTTGGTGTGGTTGTTGGTGTTGGCGTGGTTGTTGGTGGTATCATTGGTATTGTTAGTGGTGTTATTGTTGGTGTTGTTGTTAGTGTTGTTGTTGTTATTTCTGATGTTCCTGGTGTTGGTGTGGTTGTTGGTGTTGTTATTGATGTTGTGGTTGGTGTGGTTGTTGGTGTTAAGGTTGTTGATGCGGTTGTTGGAGTTTTTGGTGGTGTGGTTGTTGTTGGTGTTGTTGTTGGTGTTGTTGTTGGTGTTGTTGTTGGTGTTGTTGTTGGTGTGATTGTTGGTGTTGTTGTTGTTGGTGTGGTTGTTGGTGTTGTTGTTGGTGTGGTTGTTGGTGTTGTTGTTGGTGTGGTTGTTGGTGTGGTTGTTGGCGTTGTTGTTGGTGTGGTTGTTGGTGTGGTTGTTGGTGTTGTTGTTGGTGTGGTTGTTGTTGTTGGTGTTGTTGGTGGTGTTGTGGTTATTGGTGTTGTTGCTGGTGTTGTTGTTGTTGGTGTGGTTGTTGGTGTTGGTGTTGTTGGTGGTGTTGTGGTTGTTGGTGTGGTTGTTGGTTTTGTTGTTGGTGTCGGTGTTGTTGGTGTGGTTGTTGTTGTTGGTGTTGTTGGTGGTGTTGTGGTTATTGGTGTGGTTGTTGGTTTTGTTGCTGGTGTTGTTCTTGGTGTGGTTGTAGCTGAAAATATAACATAAATATAAAATTTATTTGTTTTGAAGTAAGACACATTTAAGCCATCTTCATTTTTTTTTTTTCTCTCGTCATTTTGCGATCTGTCAGCATCCCTTCCTACATTTCAATCCTATAAATAATTTGATTATTTGTCAATATTCTTATCCAGAAATTACTTATGCATTATTTCACTAGACTAAATCGACAATTAAAAATAATATTTGTCAAAATTAGTAAATGATAAATAATCAACTCAAGCCTAGTATAATTACTTTGATCAAGTACATCTTATCCTCATTTCATTTATTCTTCATTAAACTTCTAGTCAATTCACTTTTCTTGATTAAGCGATGTTATAAGTATTCATGTGATATATGCATTGTTTACCAATCATTATTTATTTTGTACATGTGTATAACCATGTGTATCGATTGTGTTTATATGTATTTGTTTGTGTGTGTCATATTGTCATGCGTTGTTGTCACAGATCTCGTAACCACTTCCACTTTTATCCTTGATTAGCATTGACCAATCTAGGGCGTGTATCGGCCTTTTTTATGCAAATGTTCAATCTCGTATATGACAAGGACCAAAATCAAATCTCATTTCGTGTTTTAAAATAGAACTCTAACCAAAACACACTATTCATCGTTAGTCTGTTCGGCGTTTTGCGATCTTTCGTGTTCCGTTTCTCTGTACAAATTAGCTATGATTGTATTTCTACTTCTTGTTACATCGGGTTCTATTCATCCAAATCCAGGTCCAAGAGAGAATCTGTCAGTCTGTCATATAAATGCAAGAAGTCTTTTCGCTTACGATGCAGAGCTTAACTCCAAGAGAACGAAGTTGGACGAAATCGAATCAGTATTGAGCATTAATTTTCATTATGATATTATATGCATAAGTGAAACGTGGTTTTCGTCTTCGATATCCACCGACGACATTGAGTTGAATAATTTTACTTATAACGGAATATCTGGATACGGGGGCGTGACGATTTATGTTGCGAATTATTTAAGCTCCCAACGAAGGTTTGACTTGGAGATAAACGGGCTAGAATTTATATGTACTGAGATTACAGTTGATAATACATATGTACTTGTAAGTGTATGTTACCGACCACCTACCAACTCGGGTGATGTACGTAGGGCATTTCTCGAACATTTCCAGGTAGCAATAGATAAGATAAAGTCGTACGATTCCGACATACAGGTCATACTTGGCGATTTTAATGACAGATGCGTATCTTGGTACGATAATCATGCCAGCAGCGAACTGAGACTTAATGTGTTTGATATTTCAACCGTTAATAATCTTTCACAGTTGATCAATGAACCGACCAGATATAATGTCAACACAGCGTCGTTATTAGACCTAATATTTGTTAACGATGATAAGTTTGTTACTGAATCCGGCGTAAATCCTCATTGTTGAGCTTAGATCACTGTACCGTATTTTGTCATATTAATGTTAATGTTAATAAGCCCCGAGCATTTACGTGTAGAGTCTGGGATTATAAAGCTACCGATTTTGTTAGTTTAAATGACGCTTTAGGCAATGCTCCCTTCGATTCGGCGTATGAACTTTTTGATAATGTTGATGATATTGTTAGCTACCTAAATGGGCTAATTGCGTCAGTTAGTTCCGATTTTATACTGAACAAGCTTGTTACTATTAGACAAAAAGATAAACCCTGGATGAGCAACGAAGTGAGACGAACTATTCGGAATCGAGACCGATGTTCTAAAAAAATTCCACAAAACAAGGCGCGGCCAGGATAAACTTTATCATGTCGTAGTCAGACGTGAAGTTAACAGACTAAAACGTGAAGAAAAAGGTCGATATGAAGAAAACGTGGTCAGTTCCTTGTCAAATGAGAATCTGAACCCTAGAAAATGTTGGTCTTTGAGTAAGTCAGTTTTTTAGGTGTCAATTGTGAGAGTTATCCCCCCACTGAAATGTAATAATTATTTTATTTCTGAAGACAGTGAAAAGGCCGAAACATTTAATCACTACTTCGCAAAGCAGATGTCCATTAGTAATAACATTGCTGATCTACCTACACTACCTCCTTTTTCGTATATCACTGATGAACGACTACATTACTCAATGGTAAATATCCGTCTCAGTGGAAAATTGCAAACGTCCGTCCAGTTTACAAGCAAAAGGGAGATAAGAGAGACATCTCTAATTACCGACCGATAGCACTTTTGTCAACAATTTCCAAGATCTTCGAAAAGGTTATTTACAAATCTTTATATGAATTTTGTGTTCTTCATAATCTTCTGATATCTGAAAACTGGTTTTAAGAAAAATGATTCTACCGTAAATCAGTTGATAGCAATTATGCACGAAATGTATAAGGCCATTGATTCTGGCTATGCTGTTTGTACTATCTTTCTAGATGTGTCCAAGGCGTTCGATAAGGTTTGGCACGAAGGTCTCATGTTTAAGCTTAAGCAAATTGGTATCTGCGATAATCTTTTGTTACTTTTGATAAATTATCTTGATAGTCGGTAGTGTTAAATGGAACTTCGTCTTCTCTATGTTCTACTTCTGCCGGGGTACCCCAAGGGTCTATACTAGACCCCCTCCTCTTCCTAGTGTATGTTAATGATATAAAGCATAACTTACACTGCAATATTAAACTGTTTGCTGACGATACTTCACTAATGGAAGAAATTGTTAATCCTGCAACATCTTTTTACAAATTAAACCAAGACTTAGATACTTTGAATAAGTGGTCAAAGCAATGGATTGTTACATTTAATGTATCAAAAACACAATTTCTCATTATTTTGAAAAAATCTGGACGTCCGCCATTATATCTAAATAATACTGCTATTAACGAAGTGACAGTTCACAAACACCTAGGACTTGTATTTAATAACAAGATGTCATTGGCATATCATATTAATGATATATGTAAAAAATGTAACAAACGCTTAGATATCATTCAGAAGATGAGATGTATCTTACCACGCTCATGCATCGAAAAACTGTATAAATCATTTATTCGCTCTTTGCTCGATTATACTGACGTCATATATGACAATTGTAGCAAGTTTGACACTGACAAATTAGAACATGTTCAGCCAAGAGCATGCATTATAGCCACAGGGGCTATCAGACTGACCAAGCATAAAACTCTTCTACAAGAAGTAAGTCTAGAAACATTAAAATCTCGCCGACGACATCATAGGCTGGTATATTTATGCAAAATGAAAAACAAACTCACACCTAGTTACCTTTCAAACCTGCATAGTATGACAAATCACAACACATTAAACTACATCTTTCGAAGACAAAATCAAATCATACCTATACGAACTAGAACAACCTGTTTCTACAACTCATTCTTTCCTGCAACAATACAGGATTGGAATAATCTTCCGTCGGTGGTATCGTCAGATATTTCAGTTACTTGTTTCAAGAATGCTTTGAATAAAACTGATGAAGTTAACACATCTAAAGAACTTTACTCATTAGTCCACAGTTATGAGAAAATACTGCATACTCGACTTCGTCTTGGGCTCAGTCGGTTAAACAAACGTTTATTTAGTTACAATCTATGTTTGAATAAATTTTGCGATCATTGTGATGGTAACAAAATAGAAGATACCGAACATTACCTATTGAAATGTAGCCGTTACACTACCCCTAGAATCACATTGCTACTAAATGTGAAACATATTATCTGTCCTGATATTAACATAACGTTGTTACGAGATCTTTGCCCAACATATCTAACTAAAATTCGTATTGAGGGAAGTAATGATTTATCTACTGTAATGAAGCAAGAACTATTTACACATGTTTTTAAATTTATTAAGTCTACCTGCAGGATTATTCGATAATATTTTGTTAATATTTTTTTTTCCACTAGTCAGAATACTTTATAATCAGTGTTTTGCCAGTAATTATTTTATTCTACCAACACTTGCCATTATGATTTGGTTTTTTTTTTATAAATTACTGATTCATTTGATCTTCCCTTATCCTTATCTTATTATTATCTATAATAATCACCTTTAAGAGAGAGAGAGAGAGAGAGAGAGAGAGAGAGAGAGCGAGAGAGAGAGAGAGAGAGAGAGAGAGAGAGAGAGAGAGAGAGAGAGAGAGAGAGAGAGAGAGAGAGAGAGAGAGAGAGAGAGCGAGAGAGAGAGAGAGAGAGAGAGAGAGAGAGAGAGTTATTTGTCTTGTCTTGTATTATATTATTGTCTTGTCTTTTCTCTTTATTAATTTGTATTCTTTTGTTTCATTTACGATGTTATTGTATTTATCTATGTTGAGGAGAGCTACTAGTAGCCTCTGGCTGTATGTAATCCTCATGAAATAAATAAAGAATTAAAATTAAGACGCATTTATGTAATAATCCTTCGTAATGTTACACAAATAACTTTGTTGCGATTTTAAATGAAATCTTATGAATAAATTTGGTCCAAACAATGACATTTTTACAGGTACTTCAATATACATGTATACACATTTAACTAAATCCGAAAATAATATATACTTATATGACAGATATTCTGAACCCATGTTTCTTTATTCACGTAACCAAATAAATAGTTGACGTCATTCTGTACGTGTCCTACTTTATTGTATTAGTACTACTTCATTTACATAAACATACAGATATATCCGCCAATCTGTACTCGTGTCATTTTATATTTATGTAATAGTTACTAATACGGAGAGCAACATCAGAATATACCGACTACCCAAGGGTCGTGTTACGTTCCAGCAGAAATGATATTGCCCGATCCGTAGGCGAGGGAAATATCAGTTTCATGGTCCGTACCAGAACCCAAGGGCAGTCTGTCTATCCTGATATTGCCCTCCATATCAGTAACTATTGTGTTTATTGCATTGAAGACCAGAATCTGACACATGCAATAGCAGAGCACTATTGTCAAACAAGAGCATCTTTACCATATATATTAATGTTAATATTTCCTATGAAGACATTTTTTCTCCGATTTTACATTGTAATTTAATAGATAAAATCATGACTATATCTTTAATGTTGCCATAAACTTAAGTCATGTATGCAAAAGTTGTTTGGCTTTGTAATAAGTATTGGTGTTGATGTAGCTATAAATACAAGAAGGACATACCATTGTTTTGCTTTGGAGTAAACTACATGTTGTTAATAATCCTTTACTTTTGAACGTGCAATTTTTTTTCCGGTTTAATATGGAATTTTATGGTTCATATCATGTATTTAGTATTCTGTACATACGATAGTTTATCTAACTAAGCATACATATATGCAACCATCATTATGTACGTACGAAACTGTATCTAAGAAATCATACATATATTTAACAGTCATTCTGTACACACGATACTTTATTTGAATAAACATGTAGATGTTTAACCGCCATTCCGTACATACGATACTTTATTTGAATAAACAAGTAGATGTTTAACCGTCATTCTGGACATACGATACTTTATTTGAATAAACATGTAGATGTTTAACGTCATTCTGGACATACGATACTTTACTTGAATAAGCATGTAGTTATTTAACCGTAATTTTGTACATGTACGTACGATACTTTACTTGAATAAACATGTAGTTATTTAACTGTCATTCTGTACTTACGATACTTTACATGAATAGACATGTAGATATTTAAGCACCATTCCGTACATACGATACTTTTCTTGAATTAACATGTTGTTATTTAACCGTCATTCTGTACGTACGTAACTTTCCTTGAATAAGCATGTAATTATTTAACCGTCATTCTGTACCTACGATACTTTACATGAATAAACATGTAGTTATTTAATCATCATTCTGTACATACGATACCTTTCTTGAATAAACATGTTGTTATTTAACCGTTATTCTGTACGTACGATACTTTGCTTGAATAAACATGTAGTTATTTAACCGTAATTCTGTACGTACGATACTATACTTGAATAGATATGTAGTTATTCAACCGTAATTCTGTACGTACGCTACTTTACATGAATATACATGTAGTTATTTAATTGTCATTCTGTAGATACGATACTTTACTTGAATAAACATGTAGTTATTTAACCGTCATTCTGTACGTACGATACTTTACATGAATAAACATGTAGTTATTTAGCCGTAATTCTGTACGTACGATACCATACTTGAATAAAACAATGTAATTATTTAACCGTAATTCTGTACGTACGATACTTTACATGAATAAACATGTACTTATTTAACCGTAATTCTGTACATACGATACTTTTCTTGAATAGACATGTAGATATTTAACCGTCATTCTGTACACACGATACTTTACTTGAATCAGCATGTAGTTATTTAACCGTCATTCTGTACACACGATACTTTACTTGAATACACATGTAGATATTTAAGCACCATTCTGTACATACCATACTTTATTTGAATAAACCTGTGGTTATTTAACCGTCATTCTGTACTTACGATACTTTACTTGAATAAACATGTAGTTATTTAACCGTCATTCTGTGCACACGATACTTTATTTAAATACACATGCAGATATTTAACAGTCATTCTGTACTTACGACATTTTATTTATCTAAACATATATATATTTCATTGTCAGTCTATTCGTTTATCACTTAAGGTGCATAATCTGATATATGTAGATATCTTGACAGTGAATCTCTACAAGTGTTACTTCATCTACATAAATATAAATTTATCTAACTATGAATCTGTATGCCCGTAACGTTATTCACATAAGCATATACAACATAGATATCAGGTATACGAGATGCTTATGAAAATGGTGTTTTATTAGAAATACTTTTCTTACCATTTGTTGTTGTGTCAGATGTCGTCGTAGCTGCACCTGTAACAGAGATATAACATTGATATGAATCGTAGAAAGGTACAATTTTAATGAAGTAAAAAACTTATTAGTTAGGTCAACAACTCTTTCTCCGATTTTAAATTGTATTTAATAGATAATATCATGATTATATTTTGAATGTTACCTTAGACTTAAGTCATGTATGCAAAAGGTGTTTGGTCGCTACTGGTAATTAAATAAACCTTCCAGAATTTCTATGTTTTATTTCGAACCGGCTACAGACAGGTTTACAAGATAGATATGTAAATTGATATTTCCCTAACATTTTCTTTTTTAATAACCACTATACATTGGGTGTCCTATGCATGACGAGAGATTCTAACCTTTTCTCAACATCTTGTCTCTATCAAGCATACAGTTGATTTATTTGATAAATAGTAGTCTTATAATGTTATTCATTAACATATACATTAATTGTAGATGTCACATGTCATTAACAACCTGTTTGGGGTTATTTCTTCATGAACCGAACAAAAATTGCAATCAATCAAGTAATTTGTATCTGATATTATGAAAAATTTGAAGACATCAAAGGGGTAATCAGAATACGTAAATCGAAGAAGGACAGACAATGCAATAGCCAAACGCAAAAGGGCAAAGAAACAAACCATGATCTATAAAATATTACACAGAAAACTAAAGATCGAGCAACACGAACATCACTTAAAATCCAGAGTGAACTCAGGTGCTCCAGAAGGGCAAGTAATTCCTGCTCAAAATGTGACACTCGTCGTGTTATTTTAGCGGCAAACCCGGTGATAAATCATGAATAAGGAAAGGATCATATTGTGATTACGACGAACAGAACATATCCGTGGTGATTTGTGACACAGATACTCCATAATGGTTAGCAAAGTCATGGTGGCGACTGTGACACTTTCGTAGTGATGACTTCAGTTATATCAGAATTTTTTACTCTGGCAAATTATTCGATCAGGGCTACAATATACAAGACACCTACGTATATGTATTGTAGTTTCGCTTCAAAACTGTAATTGGCGCTATTAGGAACTGGTTGATCCATACATGAGCATATCTGATTCCTTAATTAGCTTTAGGAATTGTGATTTCACGACGGGTATTATTAATAGGGAAGGAGATGAAACTAAATTTTTGCTGATTAAAACATGCATAAATGATATAAAAATTAATGCATTATGTTTCCATTATATATATATATAGAGTGTGGGTCTGAGCTATGGTGCTTAACGCCACTTTCAACAATATTTCTGCTATATAGCGGCGGTCTGTTTTATTGGTGGAGGAAACAGGAGAAAACCACCGACTTGTCGCAAGTCATTGACAAGTATTATCACATGAGGTTATATAGAGTACACCTCGCCATGAGTGTGATACGAACTCACAACGTTAGTGGTGATAGGCACTAATAGCCAGTTTGAAGTAAATACAACTAATATACCAGCAGTACCACAAATAACCCTCATTTATCCTGCAATCATTTGCTGTACAAATATACTATACGAATAAATTTTTGCTTTATTCGTACTAGACGAATAAACTTTTCGTACTATACGAATAAACTGTTCAGCCTACGAATAAACTTTCCTGGTACCCTATAGCTATGTACAGCGGAGGGCGCAGACAAGCATGAAACTGGTACTAATGTAACGCGGACCACGAAAAAGACACCCTTGACAACATTTATGAAAGGCGAGGAATGACGCTTGTTTCTGTCCTTTTTGTTTAAATCTGACAAGTTTTCCGACTTTTTTGACATTGCAGGATAAACTCTATATACGTACATTGTCGTTAAATATAAATTCATTTGTACTCGCTGCGAAACAGGCCTGAAAAGCTCGCCTAAGGCTCGCTATTCTGCCTGTTTCTAAAGCTCGTACAAATAAATTTTATATTTACCGACAATGTACGTATATTGTATATATATCTTCTAGATTTCTATATATTTATATATAGGGGGCCTTCATGGTGATCGTATGATAGTTGGATTTACAACTACCTATGCAATCAGTGCATATCACCACTGATGTTGTGAGTTCGAATCTCGATCAGGGCGAGGTGCATAGCATTATGTGATAAAGTTTGTCAGTGATTTGCGACAGGTCGGTGGTTTTCTCCACATCCTCGGGTTTCCTCCATCAATAAAACTGACCGCCACGATATAACTGAAATATTGTTGAAAGTGGCGTTAAACACCATCAAACAAACACAACAAACAATATATAAATTTAAGCGAGCTCTACTCACATGTTATCTGTGTGATCCCTAAGCAAAATAATACCGCAATCAAAGGTCTAATAGCCGACATCTGCAAGAAATGAAATAAAATAATTAACTTGAACGCTCTCAAAAATAATTTATATTTACCACAAACCAAAAAAACATAAACTATTAGTGTAAGTCTCTGCACTCATTATAGTAATAATTAGTGAACATTAGAGAAAACCGAAGGGGAAATTCAAGAATGTACAATCCAGAGACATTGTTAACATTTGGTGCACAAGAGAGCAGACGTAGACAAACAAAACAACAACAACAAAACATACACCACAGAAAACTAAGCGGAAGAGCAATATGGACCCCACTTTTGTGAATATGCATACCGGAAATTACGGTTTTTGCTATGGGGCGTTTCACAAAGTCTGAAATCTCTATGGCAATTTTTTTTGTCAGTTCAATCAGTATATTAGAGAAAAAAAATCTTAATAATTAGTATTGAAGGCAGTTCTAGTATTTGCTTTCAATAATAGAAAAATATATGTAAACAACAATGTTTTTAGATAAATACTGAGATTACCGTTACAAATACCTGTGCAATCAGTGCCTATCACCAATAAAGTTGAGAGTTCGATTCCCTCTCATGACGAGGTGTATTCGATATAACATTATGTGTTTGTAAGTGACTTGCGACAGGTCGGTTGTTTTTTCCAGGTACACAGGTTTCCTCAATCAATAAAACTTAACGCGACGATACAGCTGAAATATTGTTGAAAGTGGCGTTAAACACCATAACCCTAATCCTAACTCGTTGTGTAAAATTCATGAATCCTGAGCCTTAGCGAGTACTGTAATCTCTTCCCGTCACGCATTACTTCATATCGGTAGATTTATTTTAGATAGATTGTTTTGAAAAAGATAAGTGCCAAGCAGATATGCACATCATTTTTAAAATATTTGTACTCGTATCATTTATTTTCAGTCTATAATTTGGATGAACTACCAATCACAAAATCAAGCCTTTATCACTACAAATAAAGATAATGGTTGACCTCAGACATTTTAAGATATTTAAGTGTTTGTTAGTGAAATGATATCTCTGCTGTAGAATTAAAAGTACTATTAGATAATATCAGCACATTAATCAGTGTTTCGACACAGACATGGTTTATCTTAAATATTTAATGCTGAAATTTACAGTTTCTAAATAATGTAATAAAGGGCGAAGCCCTTTTAACTATAGGCTATACGATTTTTGGTAATAAGTCATACCAAATATATTTTCACCGGAAGCATGAAATTATAGAACAAAGTGGTATTTAAGTTAGAGACCCACATTTCATACTAAAATAATTTGTCAATGAATTTCCTTAAAACTGACGAAAATAACAAAATTTTGACGGAATGGAAATGATTCGAAACGATCGTGTTGTGTTTGCATGACTCGAATAAATCATCATCAGGGACGCCCATAGTCCAAAGATGGGAAAGGAACAAAAACACAAGAAGGCGTAATCAAGATAGCTTAAATCTGCTAATGTTATGCATGCATACGGTAGATGTTCCTTAGTCTTATTAATAATTACATTATTAAGAAAGTGTAACTTTAAATAATAAATATATAAATAAAATGATAATAATAATAATAATAATACATGTAATAATAATAATCATAGATTAATACATGGCCTTTTTCATATTGCCCTTGTTATCAGTACGATACTTTGATATCGGCCCCGTAGAGGTTATGTATTAATCTATTTATCACATATTTTGCAAGGGCAAATAACATGTTATGGCCCTTCACAAGAGGGCAGATAACATGTCATTGCCCTTGTTAAATGTTATTGCCCCGGAGGCAAATAACACTCCACAAATTATGTTTTTATTACACATGCAAATTCGGCGTTATTTCAATGACATATGTGATAATAACAACATATGTTATACACTATGTGAGTATCGAACCACTGACTATTGGGTGGATGATATCCTCGTCGGTTGATAGTTCAGCAGTAGATGTATCAAACCAGTGACAGTAATATAAAAAATGTAGATATCTATTATATACGGATTCTGATTAATCCTTTGGTATCTTCAAACTTTTCTTACTGGGCACGAAACGCTTCCAGAATAACTTTCTTCGGATAGCTCAAAGTCAAAACATTGATGTTTGATATTTGATTGTCTTCGATTTGGTGGCTCAATATATTCATAATAAATAACTGTTAGAGAATACGGAAGCGGAAAATCCAGAGGAACTGGCAACATAGGGTACACAAGACAAAGAAAAACAAAGCAAAAACACAACACACCACTATGCACAAAGAAACACAAATAACGTAAATGAGACATGCGGCCTCCTACAAACAACTGGTGGTAAAAACAAACGGAACATCGTAACAGACATCACAACACGAAACTCAGCACGTGAAGACGAATATTAGGACAACACAAAAAGCTAAAAAGATGAGCAACACGAAGCCACCAATAAACCGGGGGTGAACTCATGTGCTGGAGAAAGATAAGCAGTTCCTGCTTCATATAAGATAGGAGGGTAAGGGTTATGGTTATGGTGTGTAGGGGGACTTTCAACAATATTTCAGCTATATAGGGGTGGTCAGTTTTATTGGTGGAGGAAACCAGATTTTGTTATTCAAATGTATGTTGTTTTGTCCGTTCGGCTTCTGATCTTGTTGCTATCTGCTAAATGCTTTGTTGAACACGTTGACAACCCAATTGCGACACATCAAATATATCTATATTATGTGCGGAAAGTGTTTGACAATTATGTATTAATTTTAGTTATGATTAAGAAAAGTTTGAAGATATCAAAGGAGTAATCAGAATCCATATATCGAAGAAGAATAGACAACACAATGACCAAAAGAAAAAAAGGACAAAAGGACAAACAACGATCAACAAAACATACACATAAAACTAAAGATCGAATAACATGAACCGCACTAAAAACCCGGGGTGAACTCATGTGTTCCGGAAGGGTAAGTAGTTCTGCTCCACTAGTGGCACCCTCGTGTTAATCTAGTTACAAATCCGGTAATACTCGTCATTGGGGATCTTACAGTTACTAACAAATGAGACCAAACTTGAAATTATGTCGCGAACACACTTGCCCTCGTATTATACTGGAAATTAATGGTAATTGGACAGCATTTGTAATACAACCATTTATAACTGACCGAAAATAATACCCTCGCCTGAGTTATAAGTATACCATGAAATGCTTAAACATGTTATTTCTTGAACATTCAATACAAATCAATCAATAATATATACAATAGAGATAAGAATACCCCACCACATTGCTTTGCCTGTCCCAAGCAAGTACCTGGATTTCCAACGTCATATATCGCGGTTTTTTTGTGCTTAGTGAGTTCAGTTAAGATGAGATGTGATTGTTCGTTTTGTTGATATTGGTGGAATGGATGACCATCAATGTTTAAACTTGTTTTTCACAATACATTGTAGTCAAACATGCCCATGCGATAACCTCTATTAAGCAGTCACCTGTATTAAAATGTAACTTTTTCTTGTCCTGTTGTAGTAAATTTCATATAGATTCAACCTCTTTTAACAGGCACGTGTCTTATAAGGCCACATATTCTTTGTACCAAAGGTGACCTCTTAATACAAGTTTAACAGTATTTCCTTTTAAAGGTTTCTGAACGGAAACAACAATGCTTACATGTATAAGATAAACAAGATTACCAGATAAGTATAACACACCGATACTGGGGTTTTACTAATTTGTCCCATTCTCATATTTATACTATATGAAGCAATACTAGTTCTCTTTCTTTTCCCAAAATGTACAGCCCAATCCTATGGTACCGCGGGTTCTATGCCTTCATTTATTCACTTGCAATTTCTATTAATTTTCGCCGCCATATTTTAAATTTAACTACCACGATACCATAGAAGTCCCCCCGATATACCTTATTGTATTCATCTTAATACTCACATTTTATAATGAAATGAATGAGTCGTATTTCACTGATCCTATGGTTTTGTGTTTCTTTATATTGTTACTTATGTGCTGTCAAGTAAAAAAATTCGATCCTAACTTATTGCTAACTTATTGGCAAGTATTTAGCAATACAGGAGCATACATATTTAGTTGTTGGGGGTAGGCAGTATCCATGTAACCACAAAATATCGATTGCGTGATTTATTTGCCATAGTGACGAAAACTGAGATAATACAAAAAAAAATTCCTTCTGACATGCGCATCGGTACAATGTGATTTTGTCTTGTTTAAACATTGTTATCAACAATTTCCTTAGCAGTGAGTGATATGCTATATTGATGGCAAAATTCTACAAGATGTTGTTTATTTTTCTAATTTTCTTTAAGATATGACCATAAAATGTCTCTAAAAAAAAATAAGCAGTTGATTTTTCGACTTTCGATTTTAGATTATTGTGAATAACAGGAGGAATTGCTATTAAAAAAATATTCACTTCTTAATATGTGTATTTTACCAGTCTTTTTCGTTTTTCTATTTTCCAATCCCTATTTTCTATTTGATATACACGTTTTTATTCCCGTGCTGCACAATCATTTTTGGGTCAAGGCGTCTCGATGGTGTAATGGTTTGATTGCTCACATTAACCATAAGATCAATCGTCGGGTCAAACCAAAGACTATAAAATTGGTATTTTTTGCTTCTCCGCTAAGCACGCAGCATTAAGGAGAAAGAGCAAAGACTGGTTGTCTCGGAATCAGAATAATGTGTCCGAGAGGAGCGACATGTTTACCTGCAGACTGTTGTTTCAATGAGCTAGCACTATAACAATCCAACTCAGCGTGTTGGTTTAGTACAAAGCGAATTTCATCGTCTTCTCATTGAAAATTAACCTTTTATCGCCATAATATAGATGAAAAATTGCTGAATTGGCGTTAAGCAGCAATCACTCACTCACTCTATTAACTATAATGCTAGTTGTTTATTAACTCAACCGCCACGATATTACTGAAATATTGTTGAAAGTGTCGTTAAACACCTTAACCCTACCCCTTGGCCTTCTTTACTAACATTCATACATGTTTATTAACCCTGCCTCTTGGCCTTCTTTACTAACATTCATACATGTTTATTAACCCTACCCCTTGGCCTTCTTTACTAACATTCATACATGTTTATTAACACTTATGCATGTTGTTTATTATCACTAATAAATGCTGTTTATTAAAATTAATATTTATTTTAGGAATATTTGAAAGTTTTGAACAGGTTATACGATATAACCTTGTTTGGGGCAGTTTACGCTTAATAAATCGCGAAGAAGTTTATGAAAGCGCAAACTGTTCCAAAACAGGTTATACAAGTACATGTATAACCTGTTGAAAATTTCAAATATTCCTTATAATTAAATTTTTACAACAAAATGTAATGATTCCTCGTTTTTAATTACGATTATTTCATGTGACTATTTGAATTTGTCGTTGGCGAATGAATACGTTCGTTTATTTGTCTGTATTACTGTTGGAGATTCAATTATCAAGATGGATATGGTAGAGATCTCATTAATCAGTTTAAGCCCGTCACATTGTTATGCCTGTCCTAAGCCAGGACTTGAATTACGTCATATGTTGTGGTCTTTCTTGTGTGATCAGTGAGTTCATTTAAGATGGGTGACGATTGTTCGTTGTGTTGATATTGAGGGAATTGTTGACCATCACTGCTTAAAAAAAATATTTCATAACAGTGATACTAATTTGTCAGTTGTCAAAATATTCATCAGTTGAATTTTTAGGATAATTAAATTGTAGAAATCAAGGATTTAACAATAGATTTGCTTAGAATAAATAAAATCTAAATTGTTTGAAACCATTAAAAACACGATGTAAACGACAGGAATATACATATAATATGGAATAAAATCGTAAATATCAAATTTATTGCGAACGTCGAGTTTCTGGAATTTCTTTCATCAGGTACGCTCAATATCGATATATTGGAAAACCAAATAATTTTAAAGTCTTTGGCAGCAAGGGTCTAAGCAAGATAGCCAACATCGGCTATGGTCACCTGTGCCACAGGGAGGAGAACCATTGTTTTGTTAATAAATCATATGACAAGATTTTCCAATGGTGATAAAGACCTATGCATGATCAAAATAAGTTTTCCTGTTTCTTTTTTGTTTTTGTTTTTTAAATTCCTTAATTGTTGATTTATTAATACCATATATAATAGAATATGACAGAAAATATGTATTTGTGTATTCTAACGGGTGGTACCAATACCCAGCCTAACATACAGGTACCAACGTGGCTTTTCAACTACAGATATGTGATATTTATAAAAAGTTTCGACATTCTAGCGTTACCAGTCACCCATTAAAATGCTAGGAGTGTATCATTGTTTACATAACCTCTCCTTGTTGGTTTTATTTTTAATATCTACGCGAGCTGTTTTCCCTCAATTAATTATGGATCATACCATGGACAGGAAAATATTAACGGTTGTCATTATCTTGAGCTTAATTTATGTAAAATGTTTTGGATACCTTTCAAAAGTTTCAAAATATACTTATGTGATTATTTTTCATAAGGAAATTGAGTTCTTACATTGTACATTGTAATATAATCATGTATATATCTAAATCCACTGCACATGATGTTTTCCGGGAATAACTTTCATGAGGGACACTCAAAGGAAGGTGCCAGGAGTGTTACAGGCCTACCTATTTTCACATAAACTGAAATTTTATATATAGAGACAGGTTGGGAATTAATATCTGTGAGACGGAAGAGAAGGAAACTTCAACTTTTTTTATAATATAGTTAATAAAAATACCCCTAATTATCTTTGTACATTGATTCCCCCCACTATGCAAAGTACATCAGTGTATTCATTGAGAAATGGTAATGATATTATTTTACCTTTCTGTAGACTGTCTTCAACTAGAGATTCTTTTATCCCCTCCACAATAAAAATGTGGAATAGTTTAAATAACACTATTCGAAACATTGATACCTTATCAAAATTTAAATCAGAATTAAAGAAAATTGATAAAACTGAAAATCATGCTATCCCTAAACATTATTTCTATGGTCCTCGGAAATTGAATATTATTTTAACCCAGTTAAGAAGTTCAGCATCGTTTTTAAATTATGATTTATTTCGAGTAGGAATTGTATCTAACCCATCTTGTCGATGTGGTGCTGCCCTTGAAAATATAAAACATTTCTTCTTTGATTGTCCAATATACTTACATGTACAAGCTAGAACTACATTAATAGATAATCTCAACATGGTTACAACCTGCTATACTCTAGATATCAAATTTCTGACATGACTGGCTTCAACTAGAGATTCTTTTATCCCCTCCACAATAAAAATGTGGAATAGTTTAAATAACACTCTTCGAAACATTTGATACCTTATCAAAATTTAAATCAGAATTAAAGAAAATTGATAAAACAGCAAATCATGCTATTCCTAAGCATTATTTTTATGGTCCTCGGAATTTGAATATTATTTTAACCCAGCTAAGAAGTTCAGCTTCGTTTTTAAATTATGCTTTATTTCGAGTAGGAATTGTATTTGACCCATCTTGTCGATGTGGTGCTGCCCTTGAAAATTTAAGACATTTATTTTTGGATTGTCCAATATACTTACAAGCCAGAACTACATTGATAGATACTAGCAACATGGTTACAACCTTCTATATTCTAGATATAAAATTTCTGACATGTGGCAATGTAAATTTAACTTATGAAGAAAATGGCATTATATTTAAACATGTTTTTGATTACATTAAATGTTCAAAAAGATTCCTTATCGTATGACTGGAATTGAATTGGTTGAACATGCACATCATATGAATCCATCTTAATTTTATTTTTCCTTCTGTTTTTGAATATTCATCATTGATTCGTTATTAGTGCTATATATCGTAATTGCATGCCTTTTAATGTAACAAATTGTAATTTGGAGAAGACTTCATAAGTTTGTTTCACTTGTGTCTTATCCATTTTGTCTATTTAATTGGCAAATAAAATATGTTTAAATTTTAAACGAAGACTTACGCTTGGAAAGCCAAACACCTTAAGTCTTTGGACCTATGCAATTCACAATCCGTAGACACAATATAGCACTTAATCTTAAAATAAAATCAAAATCAAAAGATTTATTGTCGATAACCCAAGAATGATCCTGCTCAATCCAACTTCTCCAGTCATCACCCGTTTGTCAACTGATACAGAAATGCTCGTTGTCATGAATTATTCATGGATCGTTTTAAGACATTTTAATTAGTCCCGATCCATTGTTTTACAGCCAATCAAATCAAAGTTTTAAAACAGAACATGTTGTCCTTGTAAATTAATATAACAAGAAGAGATGAACGGGTTGCGAGTATCGTGGATTATGAACGATAATGATATGTTGACAAGACAGATCCTATAATTCATAATATGGTCGATCCGCCTAATAGTTATGAAAACTACTAAAACATATCAGATATGGCATCAAAATTGATACACGGTTGGTTACTGTATAATATCGTAGCTTGATCAGCCGTGCGTTCCCGACGGTGCAAAAGATGGCACAACATGACCTCTTACGTGTGCTTCAAAAGGCTTTGCTTAATGTAGTCGTGATTAAATATTTCCCCAGAAATGACAACAGTAACCTCCAGTTATAAAATTCCTAATACAGGAGCTAGACTACGTAATGCTTTACAAAATCGTCTCGCATACAGTACACGATGGGCAGAAATGATACTCAATTATAGAAAATGTAAAATTGAAAATAAACGTACGCAAAGCAAAAATAGCACAAGAAAACTAAATAAATGAGCAACAATATCACCAACACAGGTACTCGAGAAGAGTAAGTAGTTCCTATTCATATAACTCGCCCACCGAGTTACCCACATAGTCAAGTTCGGTCAAATGTTGTCGTTGATAGAGGAAAGAACAATATACGTAAAATGAGAAAAAAACAATCAATTGCCATTTAAGGAATGGATATATCGTAACGGTCACAGAGTTCGTGATAACGACCATAGAATTGTTCTAGCGATAACTTCAAAATTGCTCCAATACCTTAAAATGAAACCAAACAATAGCATACTGTCGAAAGATTTCTAAAATCGATGCCACTATAAAATATATACATGGTCTCTCACTTTCCTTGCTTGATAAAGGCATTTAAAATAAAAAGTGATGAGGTTAAGCTATTTTGAAGGCCCCAAACCACCTCTGAACGAAATGATGAGGTCATGTAAATGTTTTCCACATGTGAATACAATACAAAATGCAAACCCTCACATATAAACATATAACCGGGCGAACAACTTTGTTATAAGAATTATATTGTCGTGAACATTATGCATACTATAGTATATTGAATCTTTTTTATTTAACACAGAAGTTGTCATATGTATAATATTACTTCTATTAAAGACAGCCGATAACCTCAACCATCATTCAAATATTAGATTGTATACAAGGTCATCGTAAGACATAATAGTGAAACAATAGTCACCTTTGAATCAAAATCTAACTGTCAATACCATCTTTCGTCATTCATACGCAATTGATCAAATACTTTTCAACAAGGTGTTGATATCTTCCGATGAGATTATTCTTTGAAAACCCTTGATTTAATAGTTTAGTACACAGAATACGGGGAAGCTATAACATTTTGAAATACAAACTACCAGCTGGAGCATAGTATATGAGTTGTGAAATATAACCTCCATACACGGGAGCAGTTGGCATATTACTATCTAAAGCAATGATACCATTTTTCTGAAATTTATTCTTTTTTGTTTTAAATTTGAAAATACCAAAGAGATAATCAGACGCTATCAATCGAAGGCGAGTAGACATTACAATTGCCAAAAGAAAAAGAACAAACAAAAATGATTCACAAAGCACCACACAGAAAACTAAAGATTGATCTTAGCAAAATCAATGACAAAACTCCCGGATGATCCCGGATGAGTAAGCGGTTCCTGCTCCACTAGTGGTTCTCGTTGTGTTATTCTTATTTTAAGATTAAACAATCAACGGACTCCTCATCAAGATATGCCTAATATCATTTGATACTGGGAAATACTTGAAATTGTCATGATTCAATATTATGGGTCACATCATCTCTTCTAGAGCTATTCAACAGCTATTCTACAGCTATTCTACAGCTATACTACAGCTGTTCTACATATATTCTACAACTATACTACAGCTGTTCTACAGATATTCTACAGCTATTTTAGAGATATTCTACAGCTATTCTATAGATATTCTACAGCTTTTCTACAGATATTCTGCAGCTGTTCTAGAGATATTCTATAGCTATTCAATAGCTGTTCTAGGGATATTCTACAGCTATTCTACAGATGTACCAGAGATTTTCTACAGCTATTCTACGACTGTTCTAGAGATATTCTCTAGCTGTTCCAGAGATATTATACAGATAATCTACAGCTGTTCTAGAGATATTTTACAGCTATTCTACAGCTATTCTACAGCTGTTCTAGAGATATTCTACAGCTGCTCTAGAGATATTCTACAGCTATTCTACAGTTGTTCTACAGCTGTTCTAGGGATATTCTACAGCTATTCCACAGCTGTTCTAGAGATATTCTACATATATTCTACAGATATTCTACAGCTGTTCTCCAGTTATTCTACAGCTGTTCTGGATATTCTATAGCTGTTCCAGAGATATTCTACAGCTATTCTATAGATATTCTACAGCTGTTCTCCAGTTATTCTACAGCTGTTCTGGATATTCTATAGCTGTTCCAGAGATATTATACAGCTATTCTATAGATATTCTACAGCTGTTCACCAGTTATTCTATAGCTGTTCTAGAGATATTCTACAGTTATTCCACAGCTGTTCTAGATTTATTCTACAGTTATTTTACAGCTAATCTATAGCTGTTCTAGAGATAATCTAAAGTTGTTCTATAACTGTCCTACAGAAATTCTGCAGCTGTTCTAGAGATATTATATTGCTGTTCTAGAGGATATCTCTAGAACAGCAATATAACTGTTCCAGAGATATTCTCTAGCTGTTCTAAAGATATTCTACAGCTGTCCTAGAGATATTCTATAGCTTTTCTAGAGATATTCTACAGCTCTTCTAGAGATATTCTACAGCTGTTCTAGAGAAATTCTACAGCTGTTCTACAGATGTTCAACAGCTATTCTGCAGATATCCTACAGCAGTTCTCCAGTTATTCTATAGCTGTTCTTAGAGCTATTCTACAGCTGTTCTACAGATATTCTACAGCTGTTCTAAAGATATTCTACAGCTGTCCTAGAGATATTCTATAGCTTTTCTAGAAATATTCTACAACTGTTCTAGAGATATTCTACAGCTGTTCTAGAGAAATTCTACAGCAGTTCTCCAGTTATTCTATAGCTGTTATAGAGATATTCTACAACTGTTCTACAGATATTCTACAGCTGTTCTAGAGATATTCTACAACTGTTCTAGAGATATTCTCTAGCTGTTCTAAAGATATTCTACAGCTGTCCTAGAGATATTCTATAGCTTTTCTAGAGATATTCTACAGCTGTTCTAGAGATATTCTACAGCTGTTCTAGAGAAATTCTACAGCTGTTCTATAAATGTTCTACAGCTATTCTACAGATATCCTACAGCAGTTCTCCAGTTATTCTATAGCTGTTATAGAGATATTCTACAACTGTTCTACAGATATTCTACAGCTGTGCTAGAGATATTCTACAACTGTTCTAGAGATATTCTCTAGCTGTTCTACAGATATTATATTGCTGTTATAGAGCTATTCTACTGCGGTTCTACAGATATTCCACAGCTGTTATAGAGCTATTCTACTGCGGTTCTACAGACATTCTACAGCGGTTCTACAGATATTCTACAGCTGTTCTACAGCTATTCTACAACTATTATATAGCTATTCCTGACTAATGAAATGTAAGTAAAACACAATAACAGGTATGCGAGTCGAATATCAATATTCCAGCAATATTTGCATACTTTATCGACTAGAACTTGTTCACGAAATTTCAAACCCGGAAGTATCAAAGATTATTTCAATAAATATAAAATTATTAAGTTCACCAGTATCCACGCTACCTCCAGGATATTTTGTTATAGGATTTATTTTCCGCAGTTATCAAAAACTGTCATAATCAAAAACAAAAACAAGGAAAATGTTGTCGAGCATGAAGTGCACGTCTACAGGACTATCATGAAAGTATGCCTTGCTTAAACATTGTTATTAACTGATAAAATTATGTTAGACAGAATATTTATAAACTAGCTATGATGGATATAGTTCAAAAGATGTTACTTAAATTGACTTCGATATTAACTCCATAACAGCAGTTTTAAATGATTAGAAATGCAGATTTATCTTAGGTTGTTTTATTCGTATACAATAACTTCTTATGCAGCTTATTACTTTAGCGCAATTTACAATTCCTAAATAATGTAATTATTATTAAAACTAAGGTTATCCTCCTTCATGCATGGGTGATTTTGGCTATTTATTTAGGCCTTTTTGGTATTCTAGCCCCCAAAGACTTTAAAGATATTTTGCTTTGAGCGTACCTGAAGAAGCTTATTCCAGAAAAGCGCTATGTGACTCAATTAGATATCTTCGTTTTTGCTATAACTAATTGTTATTTCAACACTATTTCAGTTATATCGTGGCAGTAGGTTTTATTAGTGGAGGAAACCGGAGCACCCAGAGAAGACCATCAACCTGCCGCAAGTCACTCACAAATTGTATCGCATGATGTTGTATCGAGTACATATCGCCTTGAACGGGATTCGAATGCAAAGATTTTGTGCTGAGAGGCACTGATTGCACAGATATTTGTAAATCCAACAACCATACGATCACGACCACGATGACCCTTTAACCACGGATAAATTACCTTATTATTTAGTAGTCAGTCAGTTAACTACTGTGGAATAGTTCGCAAAATGCTACATGAATTAACTTTATTTTTACTCCATAGCAACAGTTTTAAATGGCAAGAAATGCAGATTTATCTTGTAACGTTTTGTTCGTGTGAATTAATTTCTTATACATTTTATGAATAATTGATGATAAACTAAGAGAATTTACCTCCTAATATAGCAGTCGGTTAACTAAGAGGATTCATAGACCAAGTATTCTACTGTCCGTATTTATGTTATCGTTCATGTTTTGGCTAGTATGTGGGCTTTCCTGTTAATGTGTTTTTATTGTTCAAATTCGTTTAAAGATCCAAATATCGAAAAGAGTTGCTGGATCCATTAAACTGGTTTAACTCTACCACATGTTTATGCTTGCTTCCAGCTATGACATGGATTGCATCGTCATATGTTTAATAATTTAAGGTGCAATGGATTTGTTTGTTTTGTTGACATTGTTGGAATTGTTGACCAATCACCGCATAGATTTGCTTTTAATTATCATGTTAAATTTGATATTTTTTTATTTATTTATTACCACTTCTCAAACATTTTAATATCAATTTCTGTGTGTTCGCTTTACTTTGGAGTTTTGGTATTAAAAATAAATGAATGTGGTAAATTATATATATTAAATACATAAATTATTTTCTATTTAATCACAATGTTATTTATAATTTACAATTCAACAATATCATAATTCAAGTTGACTATTGTTTCACTATTGTGTCTTACGAGGGCATTGTGTACTATGTAATATTTAGATAATGGTAAGGCCATCGGCTCTCTTCAGGGGCGGATCCAGGATTTTAAGTTAGGGGGGGGCGAACTTAAAAAAAATTGCGCCGAGCGGAGGGAGGCACGAAAATTGTTGGGGTATTTCGTGTGATAAATCACGATTCTACGCCAAAAATTATATTTTTTCCAATTGCGGAGGGAGGCGCGAACATTTTTGGGGTATTTCTTGTGAAAAATCACGATTTTACGCCAAAAAAATCATTTTCCCCAATTTTAGGGGGGCGCGCTGGGTGCGCCCCCTGCTGTATCCGCCCCTGCTCTTTAATAGAACTAATATTATACATAAAACGTAGATGTAAAATTTAGTGAGCAGGAAAAAATTATCAGGCACGTTTCAAAGTCAGAAAGTTGGAAGACCAAATAATTTTAAAATCTTGAGATCAAGAAACCCAACGGGTCGCCATATTCCGAAGAGAGGAGAACCTTAGTTTTAATAATTATTACATTTTTTAGGAAATGTAAATTTCATATATAAATATATCTAATAAACCATGTTAGAGCCGAAATACTTGGCGGAAATTGGGAAACGAGTATCACCATATTTTGAATGTACTAAAGTTACTGATGAAATAAAACTTTATATTGATTTAGTCCATAGAATTAGACCTAATATCATTAGATATGATAACCCGATGTCTTCTAGCACTATATATACTTCATGTAGATTTATCAGAATAGTAAACAAGAGGATACGTCATCTAGATTGATCCACTTCCTTTCAGAATTCAATATTTATTCAATTATTTATTGCATGTATTTATTTTCTATGTAAATAGTAATTTCTCTACTTCTGTAAATTGGCTATGAGAAATACAGATATAGCAATACCTCCGGGAACGCCACTTTCAGCTATATCGTGGCGGTCACTTTGATTGGTTGAGGAAACTGGAGAACCCAGAGAAAACCACCGACCTATGACAAATCACTGACAATTCTTATCACATAATGTTATATTGAGTACACCTCGTCTGAGCAAGGTTCGAACTCACAACGTTTGTGGTGATAAGAACTGATTGCATAGGTAGGTAAAAATGCAACTCCCATACGATTACGAATACAAATGTCCCAATAAGAAATAGAAAAGAAACCCCTACAATTATAGTAAAAAAATGTTTCTAATCTGTCCTTGAGAGCTACACATGTTTATACAGTTTGTTATGAGCACATTGATCTGCGATTGTATATGACCCTCTTTAGTTGAAATGAACCATTTGTACTGTTTGTTTATATGTGACCTGCTGTGATTTAGTTATCAAGTGGGTATATTTGTATCCCTATGTCGATTTAACCTCATCACGTGTCTGTTCCAGTCTCACACCAGGACATACAAAAGTAGATTTCTTGAGTGTCCTATACACATTTATTTGTGTTTTAGGGGAGTTTTTGACAATTCTGTGTGTAGTAATTCGATTTAACCTCGCTATATATACATATATATATATATATATATGGGCGTCTTACACCAAGACGCATTTATGAATGTTCCCAGGTATGTCATTGTCTTTTGGGGCTTTTTATGTTTATGACCTTTTAGGGGTTTTTTTTCTTCTAAAGAGCTGTTGGTGTCGTTACGATTTATCATTGTCTCGATTGTTTCTGCCTTAGTTCTTATAGCTAATTCTAACAAGAATATTGTGAGGGTAATTGTGTTTAACGCCACTTTCAACAATATTTCAGCTATATCGTGGCGGTCAGTTCTATTTGTGTAGGAAACTGGAGTACCTGGAGAAAACAACAGACCTGCTTCAAGTCACTAATAAACTTTATCACATAATGCCGTACACCTATATATGAATTGTATCACAGATGTGGGATTATTAATTCATTACTGAACAAGTTACAATGTTTTAACTTGAATAGACCCCCATGGTGATATTGATCGTAAAACAAGATTTAAATTATGTGATGCATTATTAAAAAAGAGTTCTTTCTCCAATATTTACGTAAACATTTGAGGTATTTTAAGCTTCTTTTACTCTAAAATTAGTTGCCTTTCCGATCGTTCTGACTGAGCTTAACTGGTAAAGTTATTACAGAAACGCGTCATGCATACACTACAAGATTGAATATTTACGTGTTAATAGGTAATTTATTGACAGGGTCAGGATACGCAGATTTATTTTTGGACGTTTTATTCTTGTATATGGACACCATATGTTATATACATAGGGGCTAGGTGCGTCCGAAATTGTTTTTTTACTATATAACACAACAAGGTGAAGAACTCACTTGCTTGCATTTTTTTAAGTGGTCGTGTTAAATTGATCGTAACTTCGGCACGCCTTAATAGTTTCACCGATCGAAAGCCAAGTAATTTGCCTTTCCAAAGAAACCTTATTTGTTAGCGTAGGCCTCTGAACTGCTGAGATACCCTACACGAATCAAAACAAAATGACGTGACAATGAAGTCGGACAAATGATGGGTTAATCACTTCACATCTGTACAGACTTTCCCTGACGTAAGCGAGTTATTTTGACTAGCTAAATACTTTCATCCATTCAAATTACATTCAAATTTCTTACCTTTCGCCAATTTATTTACCCTTTAAGTCTTTTTTTGAAAGAAATCCCCTTTCCATCCTTCCCAAGCACCACATAATTGAAAATATGAGCGAGTTCTAACGGGCGTTTTGATTGGCTGAACAGATTTGACGACATTCCTCAAAAGTCATGTAGAGTCTAGAGATGTTCCGAAAAAGTTAACCCAGCATTTGTACAACTTCCGATTTTCACGACGTTTTATTTTGGTTCGTGTAGCATACCTCAGCAGTTCGGAGGCCTACACTAGCATTAGGGTCTCTTTGGAAATAAAAATTACTTGGCTTTCGACTGGTGGAAACATTTTTTGTAAATATTAAGGCGTTCCGAAGTAGACAGAAAAGTCAAATTAGTCAAAAACATAGTCCAATTAGTCTAATTCAAGTGGGGGCCGTCGTGGTCGTGATCGTATGGTAGTTGGATTTACATCTGCCAATGCAATCAGTTCGAATCCCGATTATGCGAGGTGTATTCGATACAACATTAAGTGATAAAGTTTGTCAGTGACTTGCGGCAGGTCGGTGGTTCCTCCACCAATAAAACTTACCGCCACGATATAACTAAAATATTGTTGAAAGTGGCATTAAACAACTTAACCCTTAACCCCCAATTCAAGTGTCCACTACGATTTCAGTGTGAAAACGATGAATAAGTACAAAGGGACAAGCAATGATCTACAAAACACCACACAGAAAGCAAGGGACAAACAATGATCTACAAAACACCACACAGAAAGCAAGGGACAAACAATGATCTACAAAACACCACACAGAAAGCAAGGGACAAACAATGATCTATAAAACACCACATACAAAGCAAAAGATCAAGCAACACGAACCCCAATGAAACATGGGGTGAATAACAGAAGAGTTAGCAGTTCCAAGCTCCACTAGTGTCATCCGTCCTGCTACTGTGAAGCAACACGAACATCACCGTAGAGCACATCACAATACGGAGCTTAAACTTGAGGCTGTGTTGCTCACCTGTCATTTTGTTTTTAGGAAACTTTATGCAGAACCTTCCATAGGTGATTCCTATCAAATTTCAATTCATTTGGACAAATGGTTTTAGAAAATATTTTTTTAATTGGTCAATCACAATTATTCCTACAAGAAAGTAACAATTCATTGTGTGTGCCTCCTAATTTTAGAGGAGAAGATTGTTTTAAATATTAGCCAATCAGAAGCAGGAATTGCCCATGACGACCATGTTTTGTCCAATCGGAATGATTTGGGGTAATCTTATAGAGGACCTTTTATTGATGTTTCCTACAAAGTTTCGGTATTTGGCCAAGCGGTTTCAGAGCAGAATATGCTTACAAATCGACCAACCAGAAACAAGAATTGCTTATGGCGGCCGTGCGTATTAATGGATCGGGACGAAATGTACAATCGTTATAGAGAACCTTCCATAGATGTTTCCTTCCAACTTTTGGTTAATTTTGGCCAAAGGGTTTCAGAGGAAAAGATTTTTTTTATAAATTGACCAATCAGAAACAAGAATTGCCTATGGCGGCCATGGATGGCGATAGATCGGGACGAAATACGCAATCTGTATTGAGGACCTTCCGTAGATGCTTCCTACCATGTTTTGATTCATTTAGCCAAGCGGTTCCAGAGGAAAAGATTAATATGTGACGTTAACGAACGATATACGATGGCCGAAGGACGCCAAGTGATGGTGAACACTTATTTTGCCTTCGGAAAGGCGAGTTAAAAAGTGAAAACATGTACATGTAATTTGCCACATGAACAACACGAATCCCACTAAGACATGAACAATGATGGGGAACTCAGGTGTTGCGCAAGGGTAAGCAGTTTCTGTTCTACTAGTGGCACCCGTCATGTGAATCTTGTTATTGCAACCGTTGTGAAACGGGTCAGAAAATGGTCCAACAATATACATATTATGATAGTCATAAATTTTGGCGGAGGGCACCGCGGATACAAAATTCAAATGCACCAACTTCCACAGGGGCTAGGTGCGTCCGAAAAAAAAAATACTATATAATACTACAAGGGGGCGAACTCACTTGCTTCCATTTTTTTTAAGTCGTCGTGTTAAATTGATCGTAACTTCGGAACGCCTTAATATTTTTAAAATATGTTTCCACCAGTCGAAAGTCAAGTAATTTTCCTTTCCAAAGAGACCCCAATTGTTAGTGTAGGCCTCCGAACTGCTGAGGTATCATACACGAACCAAAACAAAACGGCGTGAAAATCCGAAGTCGTACAGACGCTGGGATGACCACTTCCCATCTGTGTACAGACTTTCCCATGCGTAAACGAGTCATTTTGACTAGCTAAATACTTTCATCCATTCAAATTATGATAAAATTTCTTACCTTACGCCAATTTATATGTCCTTTAAGTCTGTTTTTGAAAAAATCCCATTTGCATCCTTGACAAACGCCATAGACGTGAAAATTGAGAGAGTTCTAACGGGCTTTTTGATTGGCTGAAACAGATTGTTCAGCCAATCAAAAAGCCCGTTAGAACTCTCTCAATTTTCACGTCTATGGCGTTGGTCAAGGATGCAAATGGGATTTCTTTCAAAAACAGATTTAAAGGACATATACATTGGCGTAAGGTAAGAAATTTTATCATAATTTGAATGGATGAAAGTATTTAGCTGGTCAAAATGACTCGTTTACGCATGGGAAAGTCTGTACACAGATGGGAAGTGGTCATTCCAGCGTTTGTACGACTTCGGATTTTCACGCCGTTTTGTTTTGGTTCGTGTATGATACCTCAGCAGTTCGGAGGCCTACACTAACAATTGGGGTCTCCTTGGAAAGAAAAATTACTTGACTTTCGACTGGTGGAAAAAAAATTTGAAAATATTAAGGCGTTCCGAAGTTACGATCAATTTAACACGACGACTTAAAAAAATGGAAGCAAGTGAGTTCGCCCCCTTGTAGTATTATAGAGTATTTTTTTTTGTTTTGTTTCCGGACGCACCTAGCCCCTGTGCCTACTTCCCTGACGTAATAAAGCGCGTAGTTGGTATTAATAAAGCTAAATCAATATTTGTATATGTCACTTAATCACGGTTTTATGTGAAGGTGAAACAAACAAAAATATTCGAACAGGTGCAGAAATAGTTTTTATAGGTATGCTACACATTGGATATATTTCAAATAAAGGATGGCGACATTATCTATCACACCACAGCAGGTCATCTGATAAGACGTAGCATTATCCGTACAAGATAAAAACTTGACAACAGAAAACACTGAAAACATGCGAGATAACTCATACTGACTTCTCCTGAGGAAAATAGTTGGACATGGGACGACATACGATGGTCGACGGATGCCAAGTGATGGTGAACACTTATTTTGCCTTCGGAAAGGTGAGCTAAAAAGTGAAAACATGTACATGTAATTTGCCATATGATCAACACGAATCCCACTAAAGCATGAACAATGATGGGGAACTCAGGTGTTGCGCAAGGGTAAGCAGTTACTGCTCTACTAGTGGCACCCGTCTTGTTACTCTTGTTATTGCAACCGTTGTGAAACAGGTCTCGAAATGTTCTAACAATATACATATTATGGTGATCATAAAGTTTGGCGAGGGCAACGCGGGTGCAAAATAAAAATGCACCTACTTCCCTGACGTAATAAAAGATGTAGTTGATATTAATAAAGCTTAAATCAATATTGTTATCTGTCGTTTAATCACGTTTCAATGTCAAGATGAAACAAATAAAAATATTCAGACAGATGCAGAAATAGTTTTTACAGGTATGCAACACATTGGATACATTTCAAATAAATATCAAATATATTTCAAATACATCAATAGCGTGTACAAACGTGATTTGTTATATATCTGTTTTATCATCAAAGCAATATAAGTGGGTTTTTCTTACAGTTTAAATAATATACAAAAATCAAAGCCTAGATTAATTCATATATAGTGATACATGTTTATTTAAGGCCATGAAAAAGATTAATATTAGATCATAAATTTGTCCATTTTATCTGCTTTTTGTAAAGATGTAATCACAGAGATTTCTAACCTTCAATAAATAAAAAATAAACAGGTTTAAAATAGGCAAAGAGGATTATCTTCCTTGTGGAAATTGATTTGTGATATTGAATTATTACTTAAACGTGGAATGTACAGAAATGGATATTTTGTGCTTTGTTTTTACAAAAATTCTCAAGTCAGGTACATAGAGGGAAAACAAAAGGTTTTCTTCAACACTGAAATGTACGCATGCTTTACGAAACGGGATATTTTCATTTGTTTGTAGACCAGATTCCCCCAAATCAAGCACATAGGTTAAAAAAAAGAAATTTATGCCAGGAAAGTGAGTGGTCATGTATTTGTGTATTAGGGGTATCGATTTTGCCTCTTTCTATAATATTGGTATGGAATTTTGAAGCTGTTATATGATATTTATTGTTTTTCATTTATTGAAAAGCATTGATCTTTGGTCGTATGTCTTTCCTAACTCATTTCAGAATCAGACCAGGTATGACACTTTTATTCAAAGTGAAAAATAAACAATACTTTGCACAATTACATTCTATCTTTTGACATTCCTTATTTAATGATTTAGTGGTGTTCGATCGGTGCAAGGGCCCGGGTGGCTCAATGAGCTAGGTAGTAGGATTACCTAACCAATACGGCGTGGGTTCGCGCCCGGCTTTAAAAATTACAAACACGGTGCACTCGACACGCAGCCGCAAGTGATAAAGTTTACCAGTTGCTTGCCCATGGTTGGTGGTTCTCTCCGGTACTCCGGCTTCTTCCACCACTAAATCTGGTCGCCATGATATAGCTGAAATATTGCTGAAAGTGGCGTTAAAACACCAAAAATCAAATCAAAATCAAATCAATCCTTCCTCGATTTAAGGTTTCTGATTACTCGTTTGATATTCTTAAGATGTTTTTGATCTCTCTACTATTAAGAAGGACCGTCGTGGCAGTCATCGTATATTAGTTGGATTTACAACTACCTATGAGTTCGAATTCACCTCATGGCAAGGTGTCCGCGATACAACATTATGTGATAACGTTTGTCAATGACTTGCGACAGGTCTGTGGTTTTCTCCGGGTACTACCGTTTCCTCCAACAATAAAACTGAGAGCCATGATATAACTGAAATATTGTTGAAAGTGGCGTTATTCACCATAACGCTAAACTCCCTATACCACTGGGTAGATTAAATGTATAAAAACATTCATTGAAATATCGTATTTATCAAAACGAGTTTTTTTGTTGGGGCTTTATAATTTGTCGTATTGTGGAATGATTGGAATGATTGGATAATTATTATGTGCAGTATTTGAGCTATATTCATAATGACACTATTGAAGAAAATATATAAAATTTCATATATTGGATTTAGAAAAAGTCAAACTATGAATCATGACTGTATAACCCCACTTTTCATAATATTTCAGTTATTTCATGACAAGCATTATCACATAAATGTTTCATCGATGTGCACTAAATTAGATATCTATGTTTTTATCGTCATGTTCTTTATAAGAAATTGTATTAAAAAGGAAGCGAATTGTATTCGGAATAAACAGGTGTTCGATTTAAACAAGTTACATTAAAAACAAATCCTACAAAGGGAATTTCTTTGCAGTTTGGCTATGCATAAATCCGGTTTATTAGGTGTTCGGTTAAGAGAGGTTTCACTGCATCTACAATATTATTTATACATGATATTTTATAAAAATTGAAATAATTTGAGATAAATATTGACCTCTTTGTTTTATTAAAATTCTAAATAACTAGGTACTTAACACTACAATTATTCAATTGACCTATTTATCTTCAATATTTATTGTAAATTTGATTAAACATCAGAACAAACAGATAGCAGTAAAAGAGAAAAAACATAAAAGCGAACATTTTTAAAATTTATAAAAGTCCTTCTTTTTCCGGTTTTTGGTTTATGGTGTTTAACGCTTCTTTCGACAATATTTCAGTTATATCGTGGCGGTCAGTTTTATTGATGGAGGAAACCGGAGTACTCGGAGAAAACCACCGACCTGTCGAAAATCACGGACAAACTTTATCACATAATGTTGTATCGAGTACGCCTCCCATGAACGGGTTTCGAACTCACAACTTTTGTGGCGGTAGGAACTGATTACACATGTTTCGCGTATTATACAAATCTAATAGCCAACATATAATACTTTACATTTTCACTGAAGATCCTAAGCGAATTGTAAATCTGAGCACAATGCAACTATCCTAAAAACAAATTTTAGTGTACAATTTTCAAATAAACCAACTATAATACAATTAAAGATTAAAGGAAACTTGATCTATGAAAACGTAGATATCAAATTCATCATTTGTCTGGTCTTTAAATTGTCACCTTTATGACCCTACTTCCTGTAGGAAACAAGTCGGGCAAATGATAATATATTCATTTCGTAGCGCACTTGTTGATGATATTTCATTTAAATGTCTTTAATTTGGGATATCCCGTTTTCGTATTCTACTTCTACCAAATACTGACCACCTTCAACAATTTTAAATTTTTGTCAGAGGTTGCACATGGCAATGCCGACAGGTTAAAACTATTTCCAGGTTTTGCTTCTATCCTTTAATGGTCACCACCATGACCTGTTTTAACAGTTATGAAATATCTGTGTCACAAATGACCGTGGATGTTTTCCATTTGTCGTAATCATATTCTGAACCTTTCCTCTGTTATGACTTATTACCGGGTTTGTAACAAGAGCAACGCAACGGGATGTGGAGTAGGAACTACCTACCCTTCCGGAACACATGGGTGTGGTCAGTTTTGCCCGATTTGTAGCTATGATTTGTCGGTCATTGTTTGTCCTTTTGTCCTTTTTCTTCTCACCATTACAGTGTTTGGCCTTCTTCCATTTACGGATTCTGATTAGTCGTTTGGTATCTTCAAAGTTGTTTTGCATACATTAGTATTTGATCTAGGAGATACCAGCCTTTAATGTGCATCTCAGTTACAGTCAGATATCGTATAAGGAAAGAAACTATTCTTATCTTTATTGAACCTTACAAGCATGTAAAATGAAAAACGATGAATGCATGTGCCGTGATCGTCTCAAGGATAGCATCAGTCTGTTTTTTTTCGCTAATTATCAATTACTAAATTACTAATTCAACACCCGATCTAGGTAGGGATAGTTTCCTTATCGTTTGATTTATAAACACTGGTTGGTCGTCCCTATTAATATACATAGATATATTACTTGTCCTGTGCGTTCGTACGTCTGAACCAACTTTTGTTTGTTCTATGTCAAATTTTCGTGAAACTGTGTTCAATAGCATATCACGAAGTTCAAATTATTGCTTTACGTAGGGCGTACCTTTTCATTGTGTTTAACTAGAGTTATTAACATTTGAAATTGAACTTTTACCTTGACCTATTAAGCAGTTAACTTAATGAACTTGTCGTTACACCTACTCCTGCAATAAATGTTAGAGAAAGCCGAAGGGGCAACAAAGAATGGACAATCAAGAGACACTGGTAACAGTGGGCACACAAGACACAAGTCAAGGACAATCAAAAACAACACAAAAACACAACACAACACAGAAAACTAAGACAATGAGTACCACAGACCGGGAGGGGGGGTTGTGAAACTGACACTAGGTGCCTACTAGAATTAGATGGAAATTGGTATCTTTGTATTTCCTTATTGTTCGTAGATATGTATATGGATGGCACAATCCAATCCAACGCGTTTTAGAATTATGATCATGTGAACTTGACAAATTGAAGGAGGTGTGTTCGCTGTTTGTAATGATGAAATTTCAACTAGAAATTAAGACGATACACAAAGAATGTGCCTTGTTAACAAAAATACCTTTGTCATTGTTTGTTACGTGTCTATTTCATTGAAAGAAATGTTTGAAGATACCAAAGGGGGTATTATTTAGAAACCGTTATTCTGTCTTGATGTACGAATATTTGCACTCGCATTTGAATGTCAGACTAGCTTTGGTTGTGAGGGGACAGCAAGTTTATCATTTGAAAGAAAGTTGGATATATGTGAAAACAGGCTTCCTAATGAAAAATATATCATCACTATGGAACTATGTACAGCTGTATTCGTCACTCTTCCTGTATATTCATTTATATTTACCATCTTGATGGTGTTTCGTGAACCGTTTTCAGATACGTACTTAAACGGTTAACCTGAAGCCATAAATCTTTGGCATTTTAATCTAGTTCAAATATTTAGTTGGCTGTATCTCTTTCGTTTTTGAAGCAGACCAACCTGTCACATAGTTCTTTTTTATTTTATTTGGTTAGGGAGTACGGTTACTAGGGGATTACACCGCATGTCAGAATATTTTTTGCACACAAATTTTAGAGGAATTTTATTTATTTAATTAAACTTGTACAGAATGAAGTAAGTCAGAACCATGATCAACACTACTATATTTATTTTATATAATCCTGGTTACATTTTTATTATTTATATTGTATCCCAGATATGTTAATATTAAAAAGACAAGCCCTTCATTTCAAACGAATAGCAAAGAGAGATTTTTTTCTAATCAATGGTTCGCTTAAGATGTCACAAAATAATAGGGACACAGTAGTAGTATATAGGCACTATCCATTTATGATTTGCGGGGGATCCGGAAATGAGGTCACCGGAAATGACTTCACCGGAATTCGTGAACCGGAAACCGGAAGTGAAAGGGAGATAATTTCCCGCGCTTTTTCCTCATACCCGTATTTCCCGCGTTTTTTTTTCGGGAACTCCTCTAGATTCTAGGTATTGTTGAAAGTGCCGTTACAGATCCTGGATCGTTTAAGTTAACAGATATTTCGTATCGTTTGCGTTTTTCGTTCATTTCGTTTGCGTGTATCGTTCGTTCGTTTTTCGCTTTGCGTTCGCTTGCGTTTCATTCGTGTAATTGGTTCGTTCGTTTCGTGTATCGTTCGTATTGGAACCATTCAAACGGGCATATGCGAAAAGTTAGAGGGTGTGCAATGTTACCAGACTGGACTATTTTATTAATTGTTTCAAGGGAAAACATTTTTAATAAATGCATTTTTCTATAATTTACTCTACGGACAAATAAACAGGAAATCATCTACATGTGTAACATCTACATGTATGTAAACAGACGCCTCTGGCAGTTTCACCTGGGAAATATATGCACTGCAGGTGTGAAATGTCAACTCTTAATTTCATTCTAATTAACAATTATATGACCTTTTGAAGCCACACACCTCTCGGACAGCTTGACCGGGAAAATAACTGATACACCTATGTCTGGTTGTCAATACAGAATCCGAATAACTATATAAATATAAATTCTGTATAATTATATAATTATATAAATATAAAGTCATATTTGGAAGTCAAATATTTGAGATTTAAAATTTAATCATAAATATAATTAATAAACAAATTGATAATATAAACTATTTAATATAAATTGTATTATCCTATTACATTACCGACTAATTTATCATTTATATATATCAATTGCGTATATAATATAAGATTAGTTAATCGCATCAATTTGCACAAAAGTCATTCAAATAATAACACGATACTATATTATTCTTCTATAGAACCAGGATTGTTTGTCATGTGTCGTGTATCGTGCGTTCGTTTCGTGTATCGTGCGTTTTTCGCATCGTTCGTGTGAAGCGTTCGTTCGTTTTCAGTTCGTTTCGTTTGCGTTTTTCGTTCGTTTGCGTTTGGTGCGTATTGTAAACTTATACGATCCAGGATCCTGTGCTGTTACTCTACGTGGATATCATCAAAATAGTGGTGTTTCCTGGGGAAATCATGAACGTACGTTTACTTCCTGTGGGTCTCATGTATCATGGGTCTACCTTTACTCATTGTGGTATCGTCAGCCTATTGTCAGTTTTCATTGTATTAACAACCTATGCTATTACTCCCCATGGATGTCATCAAAAGGGTACTGTTTCCTGTGGGAATCATGAGCGTACTGCTACACCCTGTGGTTCTCATCAGAGTATTGTTAGTTTTCAAGGTAGTACAGGAAAACTGCTACTACTCCTAGGTACTATAATTGTACCGTTATTTCCCGTGAGTATGCTCAGTAGCTATTCAATGGAAATTAAATGTATTATATTAATTCTATCTTCTAAGTACATATGCTATATATAATGGCAATTTCTCTCCAGTAGGCTAGAACTAATGTACATTCATTGTAGAAATATTATTTATCAAAGAGCTCCTTTCATTTTTACATTAGCATTATGTCTATGAGAAATAAGTGATAACTATTATATGGTAACTATGTACATAGATTGCCATAAATCATGTATCGAATATAAGTAAAACACGTATTTTTAGGGTATGAATTTTGCTCTTACTACAGACCATACTATGACTGTGAAATGCAGAACAGCAGTAAAAGCACTGGTACTTTACCTGCATTTATGTCTAAGTCTAATGTTTGATAGTCTCTCGAGTTCATTTACATCCACACCCTTTCTTACTAAGCATATATACAATATACGTACATTGTTGGAAAATGGAAAATGTATTGGTACGAGCTTTAGAAACTGGTAGGGAAGCGACTTTTTGTCTTTTTTCGCTGCGAGTGGAGCTCTTAATTTTATTCACCAACAATGAGCGTTTATTATGTTTATCCTGTAATGTTAAAATGTTCATAGCGACTTGCTTATAAAAAGCGGAAACAAGCGTCGTTCTAACCGTTTTTAATTGTGTCTTTTATCACATCTGCGCTTTTACTATTACCTTTTCTTACTTCCGGTCTACATGAACAGGAAATCTTTATTAATCTATTATGGTGTTTAGCGCCACTTTCGACAATATTACAGTTATATCGTTGAGTAGTTTTATTTGTGGATGAAACCGGAGTACCAGGAGAAAACCACCGGGCAGGTCACCGCAACACACTGACAAACTTTATCACACGATGTTGTAACAAATACACCTCGCCACGAGCGGGATTTGAACTCACAACTGTAGTAGTGTTATGCACTGATTCCATAGGTAGTTGTAAATCTAATTATCATACGACCACGACGGGACCTCTAAAGCATAGAAATGAAAAATATTTAGTGCACATTTATAAAAAGCAACACAATCAGAAAGAAAAGTAACATTATGTGATAAAGTTTGTCAGTGACTTTCGACACGTCGGTGGTTTCCTCCGGTTTCCCCCACAAATAAAACTGACCGCCACGATTTAATTGAAATATTGTTGAAGATGGCGTGAAATACCATAAACCAAACCAACCAAATACATATGCATCTAGCGTGTTATTGTGCATACGCCCTTAAAACCCTCATTATGTAATAATTAAAAAAAAAACAGTCATATGTGCACAACTCAGTGATCAACAGTCATTGAACAATGACACATCATAATTTTAAATTGTAGCCTAACTTTATATTAAATTTCACACGATCAACCTGCTTTTGAATCTGTGAAGTGTGTTATTAAATCTTAGTACATAGCATATGAACATGCTTTATTATAAATGCATGATTAATGTTTACTATTTTTTAAGCAGTGTATACTTAATCGTGGCAACGGGAGAATAGAAACGGGTACTATGCCAGTTTGAAAAGATTTCCTGAGCGGACTATACCTGTGGAGTATACTTTCCCGCGAAGGTATAGAGCCCTCGTCGTTGGTTCAGCCACTGCACCTCACGAGACAACACTATAGTACCCTCAGAAGAAGACAATAATATAATAGTAGTAGTATGGGTAGATTTCCGTAGTATTGTATTTACATTCATCTCTAAGTACACAGATATTGACATACCTCCCGGTGCACATTCTAATTAAAATTAGATCTCCGCCTTGCTCCCTATTTTCGATCGGTTGTTCTGTAGTCGCCGCACAACCGATAGAAAATAGGGAACAAGTGCGGAGATCCAATTTTAACTAGATTGCCCGGTGCACTTCGTCTTATTGATGGTGGTTGTTACGTTTACGTTGTTCAAAGCTAGTTATGTTTTCATATATACCTTTGAATTTTTTGCAACCAGCCTTTATTTTATATAGTAGCGGTCAGTTACATTGGTGGAGGAAACCGAAGTACTTGGAGAAAACCACCGATCTGCGGAAGTCACTAAAGTTTGTCAGTGACTTGTGCAGGTTGGTAGTTTTCTCCGGTTAAGTTTGTCAGTGATATGTGGCAGGTCGGTGGTTTTCTCCGTATACCCCGGTTTCCTCCATCAATAAAACCGACCGCAACGATATAAATGAAATATTGTTGAAAGTGACGTTAAACACCATAACCATAAACTCCCTTTATTTTCTACATGTCATGATTATTTATGATTATAATCCCAATCCTTCATTTTGTACACGTTACATGTAAATACAAATTATGTTTTCATATGTCCCTTCGGAATACTTCATTCTATGGATTTTATACTCGGAACAAATCATAATTCTACATAGACTTATATTAATCAATGCTAAATAAAAATGAACCAATAATAAAATACAATAAATTTTATTTAAAGAAAAAGTAATCTACATCTTTTAATTATCACTTTCTTGTAAAATTTACATGAATATTTAAATAAATCTGGTTAAAAACAGATGACCAAATACATAGAGCATCGAAATTATAAACATTTCATTAATACAATTGAATCAATTTTGTCCATTATTTTTTTTGTGATTTAATCCTCAACTGCATCGAATCAACAGAATCAAGTTTGTGTGTTTGTGATTTGCTCCTAAACTTCGTTGATTCAATTGAATCAATTTTGTCTTTTTTTGTAATTTGCTCCCAAACTTCAACGATTCAATTGAATCAGTTTCGTCATTTGTTTTGTCATTTGCTCCTGAAGGCCATTGTTGTTTTCGTTGTTCTAGGTCATTAAATAAGACGACTAACAAGTATTGACATGACTATGGAATAGAAGAACGGATCAACATGGCTGCTGTTACTTTTCGGTGTTGTGGGAGACTGTGGTGAGAGTGTAGTCATGGATCCGGTGCCTAGAATAAGAACATAATATTAAATTCATATAATCCAAGTGAGCCACATTTTACTTTATAAACCTTTGTAATTGTACACAAAAATTCTGACCGTGGTTTCATAATGAATTTCATGGATAATATCATTAAATAAGACGACTAACAAGTATTGACATGACTATGGAATAGAAAAACGGACTGCAATGGCTGCTGTTACTATTATGTGATTTTGGAGAGTGTGCTGAGGGTCCGGTGCCTATAAAAGAAACATAACATTAAATACATATAATCCAAGTGAGCCACATTTTACTTAATAAACCTTTGAAATTGTACACAAAACTTATGATTGTGGTTTCATATTGACTTTTATGGACAATATCATGATTTTAGATTGATGCTTGTGAGATGAGATATCATGGTTGAAGCTATCACTTCCGGAAGTTTATACCATATATAATGACTTCATGGAACAATGAATACTGCATGTTGGTGTGTCCTTTTGTAACCCAATGGAGACATGTTTCCTATGTACATATTATTATAAATATACATTTATAAGGTACATTTTCGAAAACAATCTAATTTACCTGTACAGGCTTTAGAAACAGGTAGAAATGTCAGCCAAAGTAACTGAACAATTATAATGGAAAGGCCGGGTCGTCACTTTAAATTGTGTTTGTACTTCGGTTTGATTTTTTTCCGGGTCGTCTCTGTGCCTCGTGTTTCTATTGTTCTTGTATTTGTGGCCGGATCGTCGATTTCCTTTGTGTTTGTACTGATGTTGGTTTTGTCTCCGGGTAGTCCATTTACTTTTAGTTGTGTACTGCTGTTTTGTGACAGTATCTTCCTTCTAATTATTAATCTTTTCCTGCTTACCTTAAACTAAAATATTCTCCGATTAAAATGACATTGACCTGAATTTGATCCATACAATGAAATGTTTGTACATCCAAACGTGCAGACGAACACCAAATACATATGTCTGATCATCAATCTGTGCGCATTGCCTCTTCATTTGCTTAAACATTTAGATATCAGATCGTCATTCTGTACGCATGTTACTTCTTTGTATAATCATAAATATATCTGACGACCGTCTGTACGCATGTTACTTCACATCATTTACATAGAAATATATATCATTCTCTACGCGTGCTATTTTATTTAAAATTGACCATCAGTAGCTACGCGTACAACTTCATTTACATAAACATACATATCTGACCGCCAATCAGACCTCGTGTCACTCCATTTATATAGACATGTAGATCTCTCTCAGTGAATCTGTTAGTATTTAGATTCTCAGAATTGTGTTTTTTTTAATACATACCTGACGTTGAATTGGTTGATGCTGTAGATGCTGTTGGTGTGGTTGGAGCTGCAAATATAAAATTAACATAAAATTTAAGAAGCGTTTGAAGATACCAAAGGGGTAATTATTAGAATCCGCATATCGAAAAAGAATAGACAACACAATGGCCAAAGGAAAAAGTACAAAGGGACAAACAACGATCTACAAAACATATTCATAAAACTAAAGATCGAGTAACAGGAACCCCACTAAAAACCAGGGATATGCGCTCCGGAAAGGTAGGCAATTCCTGATCCACTAGTGACACCCGTCGTGTTAATCTAGTTACAAATCCAGTGATAAGTCATGAATTAGTAAAGGACCGGGAAGTGTTTACGACAAGTGGAACATATCCGTTGTCATTTGTGACAACGATATTCCATAGCAGTCAACCAAGCCATGATGGCGACCGTAAAACATTCGAAGTGATGACTTCAACTAAACTAAGAGCAACCCTCTATCACGGAAATACCGATAGGAGCTCTGGAATATCGCATCAACTGAGAGATATATACTCCATATGCAGGTGCTGCTGGAATGTTGCTACATATAAATGGAAAGTTCACAATGGGAAAATTGAAATCATCTCTTGTGACGTAAGGGTTCGTTCTTAACCACTCCTCACTGTCAATTTCGAGGTGTAGGTAAAGGTATGAAGCAGACATATCTGATCTGTGGTATCCTTTATTGATTAATTGTTTTGAAATGAGATACATTTATGTAATAAACCTTTATTATTTTGCACAAATATTTTTTCTGCGATTTCATATGGAAATGTCATTAGTCTCTTCATATACACATACATGAATATCTACCAGTCATCATCTATGTGTGCTACTCATCATTATGTATACGTACGACTTCATTTACATAAACACACATATCTAACCGCCAATATAACCGTCTGTCTCTCCATTTATATAGACATGTATATCTCTGACAGAGAATCTGTTAGTATTTACTTTCTCAGAATTGTGTTATTCTATACATACTTGATGCCGTTGTATTGACTGATGTTGATGCTGATGTTCGTGAGGCTGTAGCTGCAAATATAAAATCAAAATAAAATTGAATGTTTTGAAGTAAGATACAATTATGTAATATACATAAACACACATATCTAACCGTCACTCTGCACGTGTTTCACTTCATTTACATAAACATACATATCTAACCGTCAATCTGCTTGCGTGTTACTTCATTTACACACATAGTTATAATTGACCATCACTATGCACGCGCACGACTTCATTTACATAAACACACATATCTAACCACCAATATGACCGCCTGTCTCTCCATTTATATAGACATGTAGATCTCTGACAGTTCTCTAACTTTACTGTTATTGTATATGGAATGTTATAAATATATTTGGCTAATACAGTGTCATTTGTACAGGTACAATGCGTGTCATTTCATTTACATAGACACGCATATCTAGATGTCAATCTGTACTCGTGTCACTTCATTTACATACACACATATCCAACCGTCAATATGTATGCGTGTCACTTCATTTATATAAACACACATATCTAACCGTCAATCTGCACGCGTGTCACTTCACTTACACACACAAATATGTCTAACCGTCATTCTGTACGCGTGTTACTTCATATACATACATACATATCCAACCGTCAATTTTCACGCGTGTCACTTCATTTACATACAAACATATGTCTAACCGTCAGTTTGTACACGTGTCACATCATTTACATACACACATATCCAACGGTCAATATGCGCGCGTGTTACTACATTTACAAAGACACGCATATCTAACCGTCAATCTGCTTGCGTGTTACTTCATTTACACACATATCTAACGGTCAATTTGCACGCGTGTTGCTTCATTTACACACATATCTAACCGTCAATCTGCTCGCGTATTGCTTCATTTACACACAGATCTAACCGTCAATCTGCACGCGTGTTACTTCATTTACAAAGACACCCATATCTAACTGTCAATCTGCCCACGTGCTACTTTCTTTGCAAAGACACACATATCTTATCGTCAATCTGTTCGTGTGTCACTTCATTTACATACACACATATCTAACTGTCAATATGTTCGTGTGTCACTTCATTTACATACACACATATCTAACTGTCAATATGTTCGCGTGTTACTTCATTTACACACATATCTAACCGTCAATCTGCACGCGTGTTACTTCATTTACACACATATCTAACCGTCATTCTGCTCGCGTGTTGCTTTATTCACGCACATATCTACCGTCAATTTGCTCGCGTGTCACTTCATTTACATAAACATACATATCTAACCGTCGATCTGCTCGCATGTTACTACATTTACATAAACATACATATCTAACCGTCAATCTGCTCGCGTGTTACTTCATTTACGCACATATCTAACCGTCAATCTGCACGCGTGTTACTTCATTTACACACATATCTAACCGTCAATCTGCTCGCGTGTTGCTTTATTTACGCACATATCTACCGTCAATCTGCACGCGTGTTACTTCATCTACAAAGACACCCATATCTAACTGTCAATCTGCCCACGTGTTACTTCCTTTGCAAAGACACACATATGTAACCGTCAATCTGTTCGCGTGTCACTTCATTTACATACACACATGTATAACTGTCAATATGTTCGCGTGTTACTTCATTTACAAAGACACACATATCTAACCGTCGATCTGTTCGCGTGTTACTTCCTTTGCAAAGACACACATATCTATCCGTCAATCTGTTCGCGTGTCACTTCATTTACATACACACATATCTAACTGTCAATATGTTCGCGTGTTACTTCATTTACAAAGACACACATATGAATGCGCGTCACTTCATTTACATACACACACACACATATCCAACCCTCAATCTGCATGCGTGTGTTACTTCATTAACAGAGACACACATATCCAACCGTCAATCTGTACGCGTGTCACTTTATTTACATATACACATTTATCTAACCGTCTATATCTACGCGTGTCACTTCATTTACATAAACAAACATATCTATCCGCCAATATGCACGAGTGTCTCTCCATTTATATAGACATGTAGATGCTAGTATTTACTTTCTCAGAATTGTATTATTCTATACATACTTGAATTTGCCTTGATTGTTGTTGTTGTTGTTGTTGTTGTTGTTGTTGGTGGTGGTGTGGTTGTTGGTGTTGTTGGTGGTGTTGTTGTTGGTGTTGTTGTTGGTGTGGTTGTAGCTGCAAATATAAAATAAACATAAAATTTAATTGTTTTGAAGTAAGGCACATTTATGTAATAATCCTTTGTTATTTTACACAAATAACTTTGTTGCGATTACATATTGAATGTTATGAATAAATTTGGTTCAAACAATAGCATTTGTACAGGTACTTCAATCTATACACAGTTAACTAACTTTGGATAAATATATGACCGTTATTCGGAACCCGGGTTACTTTATTCAAGTAGCCAAATATATATTTGATGTAATTCTGTACGTGTCCTACTTTATTTACATAAAACGTTTTTATATATGATCATCACCATGTATTAGTACTACTTCATTTACATAAACATACAGATATATCCGCCAATCTGTACTCGTGTCATTTCATATTTATATAATAGTTACTAATACGGAGGGCAATATCAGTATATACCGACTGCTAAAGTGTCGTGGTACATTCCAGTAGAAATGATATTGCCCAAGTCGTAGGCGAGGGAAATATTAGTTTCATGGTCCGTACCAGAACCCAAGGGCAGTCTGTCTATCCTGATATTGCCCTCCATATCAGTAACTATTGTGCTTATTACATTAAATTCAAGAATCTGACACACACAATATCAATGCTCAGAAAATTATCCATTTGAACAGTAGTAGAATTAAACAAAGATACAATAATAACGAATACTGATCGGATCCGAAAACGTGAATTCCAGAGGGAATAATCGATATCATGCAAACATTTCTGGCCACCATTTTGAAAAATACATATTACACCCCATGTAATACGGCACACATTATTACACCCCCATGTAATACGGATCAGGTTATTACACCTCCTTCGAGATATGACTTGTTGCATTTCGAATTTATGACAAATGCAAAATTAAACATATCTGGAGTAAGTATATGATAAATAAGCGAATATCTTCATTACATGGACATACATACTTGACCCTCATACACATGAATATGTGACCGTTAATGTGTACGCATGTCTGTTTATATAATAATGTTGTGTTAGCAATGACTATGCCAATATAGTGGTCAGGGTTGAAGACGTAGTGCACAACCCGAAGGGGAGAGGGAGTCCACTATGTCTTCATCCCTGACCACTATATGGCCTAGTCATTGCTAACACAACATTATTATTATTATTATGCTGACTGTTATATGTAGACACAATATATTGAGAACTATTACAATAAAGGAGGCCCTGATATTGGTGACTAATATATTCGATCAGATAGTCTTGAAAGTGTGAGAATATTCTTTGTTTCATTCAAGGCTTTAAAAATATAAAGATTTTTGAAGTTTGAAATTTAATTAACAACAATAACAAGTATTAAAAAACAGTAGCATGAATAATAGACGACTATGATAGATTGACAGATTGGATCCACCCCCTTGCACGTGGACTAGCTATATATAACTTGTCAGACAGCTGAAAACCCAACCTTCCCCGCGTGAAACTGGCATAGTAGATGTACTATTTTCGCATAGTATATCAACGCTATGTAATTCTTTGTGGTATATGCCAAAATATCGTATGAACTTATATTACAGTAGAAATTTACAGAAAGCATAATAATTACAAATTAATACATGGGCATTTCCATATTGGCCTGGTTATCATCCGGAGACCCCCATATTGGCCCGAGACTGCGTCTCGGGCCAATATGGGTCGAGGGATGATAACCTGGCCAATATGGAAATGCCCATGTATTAAACTATTTATTACATACTTCCGACATCTAGAAAAGAGACACCCATATTCGCCTGAGACGAAGTCGAGGCCCATATTGACCCGGGCCAATATGGGCTTCGATATGGAAATGGACTTGTAGTAATCCAATAGCCGGTTATTGTCCCGGGGTGTGAAAATATGGACAGCTTACTTCCGGTCATATTGGTCATTCAAAAATGCCTTTATTTGAACTAAGTATGTAATAATCATTTACATTGACATATATATATATTTATATAACCGTCATTCTGTACGTACGAGACTTTATTTAACTAAACATATATATATTTAAACGTCATTTTGTACATACGATACTTTATTTAACCAAACATTTAGATATTCCATAGTCATTCTATTCTTGTCACTTGATGTATATAAGCAGATAGATATATTGACAGTAAATCCCTACAAGTGCTACTTCATCTACATAAAAAGCTAGATGTATCTAACTTTAAATATGTATGCCTGTATCTTCATTCACATAAGTATATACAACGTAGATGTTAGGTATACGTGTTGCTTATGACAATGGTGTTTTATTAGAAATATTTGTCTTACCTTCTGTTGTTTCGGGAGTCGTCGTCGTCGTCGTCGTCGTCGTCGTCGTCGAAGATGCATCTGTAACAGAGATATACTATTGACATGCTTTGTAGAAAGGTACAATTTAATTAAGTAAAAAACTTATTATTTGAGTCAAAACCTCTTTCTCCGATTTTGAATTGTATTTAATAGATAATAATTTATCATGACTTTATTTTGAATGTTACCATAGATTTAAATCATGTGTACAAAAGGTATTTGGTCGCTACTTGTAATTAAATAAACCTTACAGAATTTCGATGTTTTATTTCGAATCGGCTACAGACAGTTTTCCGAGATAGAAATGTAAACTGTTATTTCCCTAGCATCTTCTTTTGTAATAACGACTATACATTGGGTGTCGCATACAGGACGAGAGAATCTAAATATTTCTCAACATCTTGTTTCTATCGAGCTTATTGTTGATTTATTTGATAAATATAAGTCTTATAATGTTAAAGGAGTAAATCGAAGAAGAACAAACAACACAATGGCCAAAAGAAAAAAAATACAAAAGGACAAACAACGATCTACAAAGCATACACATAAAACTGAAGATCGAGTAACACGAACCCCACTGAAAACCGAGAGTGAACTCGAGTGCTTCAGAAGGGTAAGTAGTTCCTGCTCAAAATGTGACACTCGTTGTGTTACTCTAGCTTGCAAACCCTGTGATAAATCATGAATAAGGAAAGGATCAGATTGTGATTACGACGAACAGAACATATCCGTGGTGATTTGTGACACAGATACTCCATAATGGTTAACCAAGTCATGGTGGCAACCGTAACACTTTTGTAGTGATGACTTCAGTTATGTCAGATGAGGGTTCTTCTACTCTATCAAATTATTCGACCAGACCTACAACATACAAGACATCTAAGCATATGCATTGCAGTTTCGCTTCAATACTGTAATTGGCGCTATCAGGAACTGGTTGATCCATACATGAGCATATCTGATTCCTTAATTAGCTTTAGGAATTGTGACTAAACGAAGGGTAATATTAATAGGGAAGGAGATGAAACTATTTTTTTTGATGATTACACCATGCATAAATGATATAAAAATTAATGCATTAAAGTAATTATGAAAGGCAAATATCGTGGAATTTTTTAATCAAATATTTCCACTTAATATGTCACTTACATTTAACTAAAATCAACTGCATAACATTAAAAATACGCTCAAAAGCAGATTTTAAGAGCAAATCGCAAAATATTTGATAGCAGATAATCATGTTTTCCAGCACAATAATCCAAATGATATGCGAGTGACACAAGATTTGAACTCTTTCGGGGAGATTATCGCTCATGCGCAATGTTCAGATGATGAAAAAAATATATATATTCTGTGTGTACCACATAAGAATAATTGCAAAAACAAAAATTGGTTCACACGACATGAAACAGACAGATTCCTCAATAATCATTGTCAGGAATGTGTGCGTGCTTACCTCAACATCCATGATTGTTTATCTTTTCTTCACGAGGTCATGATCGACAATCATCGGACCAAAACTGTTCATCACGAGGTCATGATAGACAATCATCGGACCAAAACTGTTCATCACGAGGTTATGATCGACATTCATCGGAACAAAACAACCGAACGTTAATCAGTCTCCAAATAATGGCGAGGACGATAAACATGCACACGGATTTGCAGATTTCTAGTTGTTGGGAACCTATTTCGACTTGTAACATGCATGAATAGCTTAGTAAAGGGACCGCCGTATTCCATATTGAATTTTCAGGGGAAATTTTCTTCTCCCAAAACTGGTGTAATATTACTTTAAGTTTCCATTATATATATAAGGTGGGGTTTGGGCTATGGTGCTTAGCGCCACATTCAACAATAGTTCAGCTATATCGTGGTGATCTGTTTTATTGGTGGAGGAAACAGGAGAAAACCACCGACTTGTTGCAAGTCATTGACAAACTTTATCACATGATGTTGTATCGAGTACACCTCGTCATGAGTGTGATTCGAACTCACAACGTTAGTGGTGATAGGCACTGATTGCACAGTTTGAGGTAAATCAAATTACCATGCCATCACGACCACAACAAATTATCAGGGCGCGGTATACAACATTATGTGATAAAGTTTGTCAGCGACTTACGACAGGTCTGTGGTTTTCTCCGCATATATATATATATATATACATATCAGGGACGTAGCTACCGTAAGGCACTTTAGGTACGTGCCTACACATAATTATTGATGATTAATGACAAACAACGCATTACATATTTTAATTATGTCTGTTTTATGTTTATTGTACTGATGACAAGCTTCCACAAGTTGAAAGATAAACATTTGCAATGAGTACTGTGACCTTAACTAACTCTTTGAAATTGACAGTTCCTGTTATCTTCAAAGGCTTTGTCTTGACATAAAATAAAACACAATTTGTTTTTCACACGATTTTATATCTGAATCTAAAAATGAATTGATACATTTACTAGTTTGTCATTGACCGTCAAAAGAATTGTTGTCGGGCTATTGACTTGCAGTGTAAAAATGTATGGCTCTGAACCTAAGCTTAAAGTTAGAACATTGGATGAAATGTTTAAAAAGATAAGCTCCACACATTAACAGATCAGACAACTAATTTAATCTTTGATTCTTTTCGTACGGATGTCACGGGGTTCTTAACTTGGCTCTGGTTTTAATTATGCCTTCAGCCCTTCGAAGTAAAATTGAGCATTGAATAAAGTTATTATTATTTAATTAATATAAAATCTGTATTCATATACATATTTATTATTTACAAGTTCATTATCTATAAAGTATGATTATAAAGCTAGCAACACATCCATCCACATACAAACTCATTTCTCAGGCTATCAAATATCCAAGACCACATCAATCGACACAATAAAAACTAACAGGGACATAAATAACGGTTCTAGTGTAGGGAGTTCCAAAACATAAACAGTTGATATAATTTCTCAAATTTAGCGGTTGGTCATGCTGTCTGGAAAATATCATTAACTCTTTTAAAATTATCGCCTAGTCAAGGTAGTGAATCACAATTAATTATTGATAACAGATAGATGAAGTTTTAGCTCTATGACACGGATATTGGCGACAGACAACCGTTTCTTGATGAAGGTGGAAAACACGCTGGAATATGGTTGATGGGCAAAAACCACAAACATTACTGGAGACACTCAATGTCACAAACCAAGACTTGTACCCTAATATTTATGCAATTTTTACAGTATTGATAATGCCAGTGTCTTTGGCGTCTAGCGAGCGTTCATTCAGTGCGATACGCCGCGTAAAAAGACTGTCTGTAGAGCTACAATGGGTGATGAGAGATTATCAAATTTATCGTTGTTACACATCCACAGAACAAGAAATCTAAGCGTCGAAAATGTTATCAACAAATTTACAGTGAGAAAAAACAGACGTTTGGACTTTTTCTAATTACCAGTCCATGTTGCTGAACATTATGGCTGCATGTGCTTACATGAACTCTGAAACTTTATTCTTTGAATGTTTCCGGTAATGTTTCTTTCATACATTTTGCATTTATGATAATCATCGCTATAAACTAAATGCTTTGTGATGCTGAATTTTCGTAACTGTTAAAATTATTCTGAAAAGCGATGTAGAAACATTCAGTCAAAAGTTCTCATATTCAGCAAAAATATATTAACAACTTCGATTTTTGTAATGTTTCCATGATAAAATAAGAATATATTTCATGTCTTTTATTGTTCAGATTTCGCCAATTGTACATCTATTTACACTTAAAATCGTTTTTCGTTGGGGGGCTTTGCACCCCTGAACCCACCACTGGACCTACTGGCGGCCACCAGACCCCTCGCCGCAAGCTGTGCCTACATTTCATTTTATGCATAGCTACGCCCCTGTATACATGTATATATATGATTGATTTTGATTGATTTTATTGTGTTTATCGCCATTTTCAGCAATATTTCAGCTATATCATGGCGAGCAGTATTAGTGGTGGAAGAAGCCAGAGTACCCGGAGAGAACCACCGACCATGGGCTAGCAACTGGTAAACTTTATTGCTTGCGGCTGCGTGTCGAGTGCACCCTTTTTGTAATTTACAAAGCCGGGCACAAACCCACGCCGTATTGGTGATAGGCTTGTATGAGTTGTTTTAAGTAATCCAACTACCTAACTCATTGAGCCACCCGGGCCCTATATGTACATAAGCGTGCTCTACTTACATGTTATATGTGCGATCCCTAAGCAAAATAATACAACAACCAAAGGTCTAATAGCCGACATCTGCTAGAAATGAAATAAATAAATTAACTTCAACGTGCTCAAAAATACTTAAAATTTACCACAAAACCAAAAAGATCAACTATTTGTGTAATTATCTGCAGTATATATAGTAATAATTAATGAACATTAGAGAAAACCGAATGGGAAATCAAGAATGGACAATCCAGAGACATTGTCAATATTTGGTGCACAAGACAGCGGATGTAGACGAACAAAACACCAACAGCAACAAATGCAACACAGAAAACTAAACGGTAGAGCAATGCGAACCCCACTTTTGTGAATATGCATACCGGAAATTACAGCTTTTGCTATGGGGCGTTTCACAAAGTCTGAAATCTCTATGGTACAAATTTTATTTGAAAGTCCGATCAGTATATTAGAAATAAAAATCTGGCTAATTAGTATTGAAGACAATTCCAGAATTTACTTTCATTAATAGAAAAATATATGTAAACAGGAATGCTTTTAGATAAATACTGAGATTACCGTTACAACTACCTGTACAATCAGTGCCTATCACCACTAAAGTTGAGAGAACGAATCCCGCTCATGGCGAGGTGTACTCGATACAACATTATGTGATAAAGTTTGTCAATGACTTGCGACAGGTCGGTTGTTTTCTTCGGGTAATCAGGTTCCCTCCATCAATAAAACAAACCGCCACGATATAACTGAAATATTGTTGAAAGTTGCGTTAAGCACCATAACCCTAACCCGTTGTGTAAAATTCACGAATCCCCAGCCTTAACGAGTACTATCTTCTATTCCCGTTTCATCTTGCTCCGTATCGGTAGATTTATGTTAGATACTAGTAGATTGCTTTGAAAGAGATACGTCCCAGGCAGACATGCACATCATTTTTTTAAATATTTGTACTCAAATCATTTATTTGCAGTCTTTAATTTGGGCGAACAACATATCACAACAAAAACCTTGATCACTACAACTAAAGATAATGGTTGACCTCTGATGTTGTTAAAACGAATCGAGCTTATCTGATGCAGGTTGTTCTAGATATTTAGGTTTTTATTACTGAAATGATATCTCTGCTGTTGAATTATAAGTATTAGTAGGTTTTATCAGCACAGTAATCAGTGTTTCGACACAGACATGGTTTATCTGACATATTTAATGCTGAAATTTACAGTTTCTAAATAATGTAATAATAATCAAATACTAAGACGGGAGGTTTGAGTCCACAAAAAAAAAGTTTATCCCCGCCACTTTTTTTTATGGTTTCCATCGTCTCAAAAATTATTTGGCGTTCGACTCTTCCGACTTTGAGCGAGCCCTGATAGTATATTACGAAATAATAAGGTTTCAAAAGATCAATTCCATTTGACCTTCACTTATGCAATAGAAACGTAGATATCAAATTTAGTGCGCACGACGCGTTTCTGGTAAACTCAAAATCGACATACTAGAAAGCCAAATAATTTAAAGTTTTCGGAGCAATAAAACCAAAGGGTCTAAACAGGATAGCCAAAATTGGCTGAGGTCACCTATGCATGACGGTGGAGAACATTAGTTTTATTAATAATTACATTATTTCAGAACGGTAAATTTCAGAAATAAATATATCTAAAAGGAGTACATGTTCTTTTTTTTTCATTTTGTCTAGAAATGATCGTGTTTACACTTATTTTCTTTTTTCGCTATTGGCGCCATTGACTTATCGTTGAAGTCGATTCGTCCATTTATACAGGAGTATTCATGGGTTCGTCTTTGAATAATTGTTCTAAAAGTAATCTGATTTTCTAGTAGCCTACAAAGGCTTAATGACTTTGAGATTTATCTTATAGTCTGATGCTTTCGTGGAGACAAATTTAATTTAAAAAATATATACATATCCAATTTAGTGCCAGCGACTCGTTTCTGGAATATTTTTCATCAGGTACGCCCATAGACCAAAGATGGGAAAGGAGCAAGAACACAACAATACCTAAGCAAGATAGCTTATATCGGCTAAAGTTATGTATGCATACGGTAGAGATTCCTTAGCTTTAATAATAAATACATAAATAAAATAATAATAATAATAATAATAATAATAATAATAATAAACATATCTTATAGACTATGTGAGTATCGAAACACTGACTAATGGGCGGATGATATCCCCTTCGGTTTATTGTTCAACAGCAGAGGTATCAAACCAGTTCCAGTAATATAAAAAAAAAATGTAGATATCTAATTTACTGCGGACGACACGCTTCCAGAATAACTTTCATCAGATAGCTCAAAGTAAAAACATTATTGATGCTTGATATTTGATTGTTTTCGATTTGGTGGCTCAATAGATACATGTACACATAAGATAGATGGGTTATGGTGTGTAACCGGACTTTCAACAATATTTCAGTTATATTGGGGTGGTCAGTTTTATTGGTGGAAGAAACCAGATGTTTTTATTCAAATTTATGTTACCGTGCCCGTTCGGTTTCTGATCTTTTTGCTATCTACTAAATGCTTTGTTGAACATGTTGACCACCTAATTGCCACACATCAAATATAACTATATTGTGCGCGGAAAATGCTTGGCAAATATTATTTTCAATTTTAATTATGATTAATTCTCGTCATTTGGGGATCTAACAGTTACTAGAAAATGAGACTAACTTGGAATTATACCGTGAACACACTTGCCCTCGTATTGTACTGGCAAAATAAGGGTAGTTGGAAAGCATTCGTATTACAAGCCATTTATTACTTACAAATAAAAACGATTACCTCGACTGAGTTATAAGTATACCATGAAATGTTTAAATATTATGTTTCTTGAACATTTAATACAAACCATCAAAAATGCTAAGATATATATAATAGAGATAAGAATACACCGTCACATTTTTGTGCCTGTCCCAAGCCAGTACCTGGATTTCCAACGTCATATATCGAGGTATTTTGTTGCGTGCTTAGTGAATTCAGTTAATATGAGAAGTGATTGTTTGTTTTGATAATATTGATGGAATTGATGACCATCAATGTTTAAACTTTCTTTCCACTATTTACATTGCATTTACTTTTAAAGGTTTCTGAACGAATACACCAATACCTATGTGATATACATGATTGTGAGATAAGTATAATACACCGATACTTGGGTTTTACTAATTGGTCCGATTCTCATATTTACACCAGATGAAGCAATACTATTTATCTTCCTTTTCCCAAAATGTACAGTCCCATCCTATGGTACCACGGGTTTTAAAGTTCCATTATTCATTTGCAATTTCAATAAATTGTGGCCGCCATATTTTTAATCTAACTACCACGGTACCATAGAGCCCCGATACTCCTTATTTTATTCAATCTAAATACTCACATTTGTATAATGAAATGAATGAATCGTATTTCACTGATCCTATAGTTTTGTGGTTCTTTATATTGTTACTTATGTGCTGTCAAGTAAAAAAATTCGACCTCAACTTATTGCTAACTTATTGGCAAGTATTTAGCAATACAGGAACATACACATTTATGTGTTGGGAGTTAGCAGTATCCATGTAACCACCAAATATCGATTGCGTGATTTATTAGCTATGGTGACGAAAAACTGAGATAATACAAACAAATATTGTCCTTCAGACATGCGCATCAGCATCGGTACAATGTAATTATGTCTTGTTTAAACATTGTTATCAACAATTTCCTTAGCAGTGAGTGATATGCGATATTGATGGCAAAATTCTACAAGATGTTGTTTATTTTTCTAATTTTCTTTAAGATATCACCATAAAATTCATCTCAATAAAATAAGCAGTTGAATTTTCGACTTTCGATTTTAGATTATTGTGAATAACAGGAGGAATTGCTATTAAAAAAAATATTCACTTCTTAATATGTGTATGTTGCCAGTCTTTTTCGGTTTTATATTTTCCAATGTTTTCCCCCTATTTTCTATTTGATATACACGTTTTTATTCCCGTGCTGCACAATCATTTTTGGGTCAAGGTGTCTCGATGGTGTAATGGTTTGATTGCTCACATTAACCATAAGATCGATCGTCGGTTCAAACCAAAGACTATAACATTGGTATTTGTTACTTCTCCGCTAAGCACGCAGCATTAAGGAGAAAGAGCAAAGACTGGTTGTCTCGGAATCAGAATAATGTGTCCCAGTGGATCGAGCGACATGTTTACCCGCATAATGTTGTTTCAATGATCTAGCACTATAACAATCCAACTCAGCGTGTTGGTCTAGTACAAAGCGAACTTCATCATCATCTCATTGAAAATTAACTTTTTCTCGCCATAATATAGCTGAAAAACTGCTGAATTGGCGCTAAGCAACAATCACTCACTCTATTAACTATAATGCTAGTTTTTTATTAACTCAACCGCCATGATATTACTGAAATATTGTTGAAAGTGTCGTTAAACACCTTAACCCTACCCCTTGGCCTTCTTTACTAACATTCATACATGTTTATTAACACTTATGCACGTTGTTTATTATCACTAATAAATGCTGTTTATTTACATTAATATTTATTTAAGGAATATTTGAAAGTTTGAACAGGTTATACGATATAATCTGGTTTGGGGCAGTTTACGCTTGATAAACCGCGAAGAGGTTTAGGAAAGCGCAAACTGTTACAAAACAGGTTATGCAAGTATAACCTGTTCAAAATTTCAAATATTCCTTATAATTGATTTTTTACAACAAAATGTAATGATTCCTCGTTTTTAATTACGATTATTTCATGTGACTATTTGAATTTGTCGATGGCGAATGAATACGTTGGTGACGTCATAATACAAACCCAGGTTATCAAGTATAACCAAATTTTTCCCCAGGCGGATCAGCCAATCAGATTGCAGTATTCAAATCAAATTAAACGAGGTTTGATTGTGTTTGGATGCAAACACAAAAGTCCCCAAACGACCCCTATATCAGAATTCAGGGCATTATTAGGGTCCCTGTTGTCAGAAGTAATATAATTTGAGAGGTGAGCAGAAATAAAAAAATAATATATGCACATGTTTCTTTTGTAAACCTCACCCCTATTTGGACCCCTTTTAAAACGAAAAATAGATATCAATGTTCATTGAAATCAGAGAACATTGAAATTTTGCCGATTTTGTCGGCGGCCATTTTGAAAATGGCGGCCATTCGCTCGCGATTTTTGTTGGTCAGAATATTTTACAAACCCTATTTAATATATATGCCAAGTCTTGTGGAAATCCCTTTGGCAGTTTCCGATATAAGTGAGGTCAAAGATTTTGACATATGTTCACGGTTTCCATGGCAACGGCGGCCATTTTCAAAATTCCAAGACCTGATGGCACCTCTTGAGATGGGGATCCACCTTCCTGTGAAGTTTAATAAAGATCGGATCATCAGTCTGAGAATTTGGTGGAACAAGTTCACGGCGAGAAGAAGAAGAGGAATAATAATAATAATAATAATAATAATAATAATATTAAGAAACGGTTTAAAAACAATAAGTCTCCAAACTTCATTAGGGGACTTAATAAGAAACGGAGCAAACACAATATGTCTCCCGAAACTTCGTTTGGGGGACATAATAAGAAACGGAGCAAGCACAACAAGATATGATAGTATATGGCTCCCAAACGATGGATATCAATTCGCAACATCATAATCTACTTGGAAACCAAATTTCGCCCAAATCGGAGGACTTTTGTATTTTGGCGGTCATTTTTTGTTCAAAATGACCACTATTGCAAACCAAAATGGTCGACATATGGTGCAGCATGTAATACTCCATGTAGATATCCATTTCCATTGAAATCTGTTCATTTTTGAATTTTTAACGATTTTTAAAATTTTTATATTGGTGGCCATTTTGAAAATTTTAAAAACAAAGCACACAACTTTGAGTGATGATCTATTTTTGTGTCAAGTTTCAAAAGGATCCGCTGTACGGTTTGAACTTAACATTTTTTGCACCTTAGTTACCATGGCAACGGTCGCCATTGTTTGTTTCTATGGCAACTGCGGCAAATTTTGTCAAACCGATTCCGATTTTTTGGGGTTATATCGTTCCACTAGATGTGGATGTTGTTCCTAACAAGTTTGATCAATTTCTGCTTGGCGAGTAACCTGTTATGATCATTTTTGTGTTTTTCAATTTTTTTGCATTTTGGCCGTTTCCATGGCAATGACAGTTATTTTGAAAATTCCGAAAGTAGTCTGCACGTTTACTCTTCCTGTGAAGTTTCATTGATTTCCGTTCAGTAGTCGCCGAGAAATGTGTCGGATAAACCTTTGGCGGAAGAAAGAAAGAAAGAAAGAAAGAAAGAAAGAAAGAAAGAAAGAGGAAGAATAATAATAATAATAATAATAATAATAATAATAATAAGAAGAAGAAGAAGAAGAAGAAGAAGAAGAAACGGTGCAAAAACAATAAGTCTCCAAACTTCGTTTGGGGACTTAATTATTGTTTATTAACAGTAATTTTAATTGTTTAATGCCAGATGTGTATTACATGTACATCCGTGCATAATTTTTGCTATTGTTTATTTGTCTGTATTACTGTTGGAGATTCAATTATCAAGATGGATATGGTACAGATCTCATTAACCAGTTTAAACCCGTCACATTTTTATGCCTGTCCTAAGCCATGACTTGTGGTCTTTCTTGTGTGTTCAGTGAGTTCATTTAAAATGAGAGGTAATTGTTCGTTGTGTTGATATTGTGGGAATTGTTGACCATCACTGCTTAACATTTTCTTTTCATAACAGTCAGTTGTCAAAATATGCATCAGTTGAATTTTTAGGATAATTAAATTGCAGAAATCAAGGATTTAACAATAGATTTGCTTAGAATAAATAAAATTGATAAATTGTTTGAAACCAGTAAAAACACGATGTGAACGACAGGAATATACATATAATTTGGAATAAAATCGTAAATATCAAATTTATTGCGAACGTCGAGTTTCTGGAATTTCTTTCATCAAGTACGCTCAATATCGATATATTGGAAAACCAAATAATTTTAAAGTGTTTGGCAGTAATAAGCCAAAGGGTCTAAGCAAGAGAGTCAAAATCGGCTACGGTCACCTATGTCAGAAGGAGGAGAATCTTAGTTTTGTTGATAAATGTTATGAAAAGATTTTCCAATTGTGATACAGATCTGTGCGTGGATCAAAATAAGTTTTCTGTTTCTTTTTTTGTTTTTTTTAAATCCTTAATTGTTGATTTATTAAATACCACGGATAATAAAATATATATTTGTGTATTTTAGCGGGAGGTACCAATACCAACGCGGCGTTTTCAACTACAGAAATGTGACATTTATCAAACTTTACGACTCAGAAAATTTAGTGTTACCAGTCATCCATTAAAATGCTAGGAGTGTATCATTCTTTACATAACCTTATTAAAATGCTAGGAGTGTATCATTGTTTACATAACCTTCTTCATGTTGGATTTATTTATTTTTCTAAATATCTACCATCAGTTAATATTGGATTATATCATGGACAGGAAAATATTAACGGTTGTCATTGTCTTAAGCTTAATTTATGTAAAGGGTTTTGGATAGCTTTGTGATTATTTTACATAAGGAAATTCAGTAATACATTATATAAATAGCATATAGTTGATAGGATGATAGATCAGATTGTTACCCTGAGAAAAACATTGTCAACCAAGGCGAAGCCGAGGTTGACAAAGTCTTTTTCGAATGTCTATTCATTTCTACAGATGCTCAGTAATTTTGCTAGAACCTAGAATTCTTAGCCACCCTGCACTAGAGTGGCAGATATATTTATATTATTGCATATAAAAAGACAAATATGAGAGGGTGAAAGTAAAAACATTGTTACCCGCTGAGCCATGTGTCAGAGCAAAATGTTACCCTCGTCTTATCCAATAAAATTACAGTTTACATACATGAAGTATAATAATGTACATTGTATTAGAATCATGTATATATCTAATTCACTGCGCATGACGTGTTCCTGGAGTATCGTCCATGAGGTACACTCAACGGCAAACACCTTAATTACAAAACTCACAATCCGTAGACACAACATAGTACTTAATCTGAAAATAAAATAAAATAAATTCTACAAAAGATTCACCGTCGGTAACCCAAGACCGATCATGCTCGAATAATCTCAAGTCTTCACCCGTTCGTCAACTGATAAAGACATCTTCGTTGTCGTGAATTATTCATGGATCGCTTTAAGACATTTTAGATAGTCCCGATCCATTTTTTTTGCACCCAATCAAATCAAAATTTTTAAACAGAAAATGTTTTCCTTGCACATTAATATAACAAAAGCAGATGAACGGGTTGCAAGTATCTTGGATTATGAACGATAAATGGTATGTCGACTAGACATATTCTATCATTCAAAATATGGTGAATCCGTCTAATAAGAACATCCTAGTAGTGTTATGATGGTATGGAAACTACCAAATACAGATCAGACATGGGACAAACTCAACGGTTGGTTACTGGATAGTATTGTTGCGGAATCAGCATTTGGGTTATCGACGATGCAACAGCATAACCTCTGACGCGTACTTCAAAGGACTTTATTTCGTGATTAAGTCTTTTTTTTCAGAAATGGCAACTGTAACATCCAGTTACAACATTCCAAACATAGGAATTACACTATATAATGTTTTACAAAATCGTACAGAATTACATCGCATACGGTACATGGAGGTGAGAAACAATACTCGATGGTAGAAAATGTGAAATTGGAAGATCGGAGTGATCGTTTTTCATGCATGAACTGCGATGTAACATGAATACCTATTTTGTATGATGGTGACTATGATTCAATGTGCCATAGAATCATCTGTATATTGAAGAATGAAATTCCATACCTGTGGTAAATGTATGTATTCGTTAATTTAGGACTAGAACCAGTCATATCATTTGCATTATATTATTTTTCTTTTTCAAAATGAATTTACCAATCAAGAACATACATCTAAATTCTCCTCTGTGTGCTATCCGCATATGTGATTTAATAGTTAGCGTGCTCGTCTCGAGAACGGTAAATCGTGGGTTCGTCGGGTCAAATACCGTAGAATATGGAATTAGTAGTAGCGACAGCAGCATCTAGTAATACAGAGCTTGTCTTGCAAGCATGATAATGTGTCCGAGTAGGGCACATGTCTATCCGCAGACTGCTGTTTCAGTGCGATGACACTATACGAATCCCACTCAGCGTGTTTGTTACAAAGTGTGCAAAATGATCATCTCATCAAATGTGATAACATAATAACGAGAAAACGAGTCGAATGCCAATATGTATGCTATGTTTGCATATTGTATTTGTCGGTAATCGACCAGAAGTTGTTCACTAAGCTTCAAACCCGGAAGTATCAAAGATTATTTTTAATAAATATAAAATTCACCAGTATCCGCGTTACCTCCAGGATATTTGTTGTAGGATTTATTTTCCACAGTTATGAAAAAAACTGTCATAATGAAAAACAAAAACAAGAAAAATAAAATATTGTCGAGAATGTTGTGCACATCTACAGGAATATCATGAAATTATGCCTTGTTTAAACATTGCTATCAACTGATCAAGTCAGGTTTGACAAAATATCAATAAACTAGCTATGATGGATATAGTTCATTAAGATGCTATTTAAATTGGCTTAAATCTTAATTCGATAGCAGCAGTTTTAAATGATTCGAATTTGCCATGCGTTTTTATTCGCTTACATAATGAAATGAAAAAATAAAAAATTCCACACTGTCGGAACATTTCCAAAATCCAATAGAATTGTTGGAGAAAGAGACAAAAACACAGATACCACAAACACACATATACATGACTGCTCATGACCGCTCATGACTGCTTATTAAATCCTTATACAGTGTATGACTAATTGATATTAAATTTGCATGAAGTATCAGTTATTATTGTTGTTTCTTAAGAGAAACTTGTCATTACCCAATAAACGTTAGGAGAAATCGAAGAGGCAAAAAACAACTGGACAATCCAGAGACATCAGCAGTAAACACTGGACACACTCACACAAGATACAGAACGAAGACAGAAGAGGCAATAAAAACTGGACAATCCAGAGACATCAGTAGTAAACACTGGACACACTCACACAAGATACAAAACGAAGACAAGAAGAGGCAATAAAAACTGAACAATCCAGAGACATCAGTAGTAAACACTGGACACACTCACACAATATACAGAACGAAGACAGAAGAGGCAATCAAAACTGGACAATCCAGAGACATCAGCAGTAAACACTGGACACACTCACACAATATACAAAACGAAGACAGAAGAGGCAATCAAAACTGGACAATCCAGAGACATCAGTAGTAAACACTGGACACACTCACACAAGATACAGAACGAAGACAGAAGAGGCAATCAAAAATGGACAATCCAGAGACATCAGTAGTAAACACTGGACACACTCACACAAGATACAGAACGAAGACAGAAGAGGCAATAAAAACTGGACAATCCAGAGACATCAGTAGTAAACACTGGACACACTCACACAAGATACAGAACGAAGACAGAAGAGGCAATCAAAACTGGACAATCCAGAGACATCAGTAGTAAACACTGGACACACTCACACAATATACAGAACGAAGACAGAAGAGACGATCAAAACTGGACAATCCAGAGACATCAGTAGTAAACACTGGACACACTCACACAAGATACAGAACGAAGACAAGAAGAGGCAATCAAAACTGGACAATCCAGAGACATCAGTAGTAAACACTGGACACACTTGCACATACAGAACGAAGACAGAAGAGGCAATCAAAACTGGACAATCCAGAGACATCAGTAGTAAACACTGGACACACTCACACAAGATACAGAACGAAGACAGAAGAGGCAATCAAAACTGGACAATCCAGAGACATCAGTAGTAAACACTGGACACACTCACACAAGATACAGAACGAAGACAGAAGAGGCAATAAAAACTGGACAATCCAGAGACATCAGCAGTAAACACTGGACACACTCACATAAGATACAGAACGAAGACAGAAGAGGCAATCAAAACTGGACAATCCAGAGACATCAGTAGTAAACACTGGACACACTCACACAAGATACAGAACGAAGACAGAAGAGGCAATAAAAACTGGACAATCCAGAGACATCAGTAGTAAACACTGGACACACTCACACAAGATACAAAACGAAGACAAGAAGAGGCAATAAAAACTGAACAATCCAGAGACATCAGTAGTAAACACTGGACACACTCACACAATATACAGAACGAAGACAGAAGAGGCAATCAAAACTGGACAATCCAGAGACATCAGCAGTAAACACTGGACACACTCACACAATATACAAAACGAAGACAGAAGAGGCAATCAAAACTGGACAATCCAGAGACATCAGTAGTAAACACTGGACACACTCACACAAGATACAGAACGAAGACAGAAGAGGCAATCAAAAATGGACAATCCAGAGACATCAGTAGTAAACACTGGACACACTCACACAAGATACAGAACGAAGACAGAAGAGGCAATAAAAACTGGACAATCCAGAGACATCAGTAGTAAACACTGGACACACTCACACAAGATACAGAACGAAGACAGAAGAGGCAATCAAAACTGGACAATCCAGAGACATCAGTAGTAAACACTGGACACACTCACACAAGATACAGAACGAAGACAAGAAGAGGCAATCAAAACTGGACAATCCAGAGACATCAGTAGTAAACACTGGACACACTTGCACATACAGAACGAAGACAGAAGAGGCAATCAAAACTGGACAATCCAGAGACATCAGTAGTAAACACTGGACACACTCACACAAGATACAGAACGAAGACAGAAGAGGCAATCAAAACTGGACAATCCAGAGACATCAGTAGTAAACACTGGACACACTCACACAAGATACAGAACGAAGACAGAAGAGGCAATAAAAACTGGACAATCCAGAGACATCAGCAGTAAACACTGGACACACTCACATAAGATACAGAACGAAGACAGAAGAGGCAATCAAAACTGGACAATCCAGAGACATCAGTAGTAAACACTGGACACACTCACACAAGATACAGAACGAAGACAAGAAGAGGCAATAAAAACTGGACAATCCAGAGACATCAGTAGTAAACACTGGACACACTCACACAAGATACAGAACGAAGACAAGAAGAGGCAATAAAAACTGGACAATCCAGAGACATCAGCAGTAAGCACTGGACACACTTGCACAAGATACAGAACGAAGACAGAAGAGGCAATCAAAACTGGACAATCCAGAGATATCAGTAGTAAACACTGGACACACTCACACAAGATACAGAACAAAGAGAGAAGAGACAATCAAAACTGGACAATCCAGAGACATCAGTAGTAAACACTGGACACACTCACACAAGATACAGAACGAAGACAGAAGAGGCAAAAAAAACTGGACAATCCAGAGACATCAGCAGTAAACACTGGACACACTCACACAAGATACAGAACGAAGACAGAAGAGGCAATAAAAACTGGACAATCCAGAGACATCAGTAGTAAACACTGACACACTCACACAAGATACAGAACGAAGACAAGAAGAGGCAATAAAAACTGGACAATCCAGAGACATCAGTAGTAAACACTGGACACACTCACACAAGATACAGAACGAAGACAAGAAGAGGCAATCAAAACTGGACAATCCAGAGACATCAGTAGTAAACACTGGACACACTTGCACATACAGAACGAAGACAGAAGAGGCAATCAAAACTGGACAATCCAGAGACATCAGTAGTAAACACTGGACACACTCACACAAGATACAGAACGAAGACAGAAGAGGCAATCAAAACTGGACAATCCAGAGACATCAGTAGTAAACACTGGACACACTCACACAAGATACAGAACGAAGACAGAAGAGGCAATAAAAACTGGACAATCCAGAGACATCAGCAGTAAACACTGGACACACTCACATAAGATACAGAACGAAGACAGAAGAGGCAATAAAAACTGGACAATCCAGAGACATCAGTAGTAAACACTGGACACACTCACACACGATACAGAACGAAGACAAGAAGAGGCAATCAAAACTGGACAATCCAGAGACATCAGTAGTAAAAACTGGACATACTTGCACAAGATACAGAACGAAGACAAGAAGAGGCAATAAAAACTGGACAATCCAGAGACATCAGTAGTAAACACTGGACACACTCACACAAGATACAGAACGAAGACAAGAAGAGGCAATAAAAACTGGACAATCCAGAGATATCAGCAGTAAGCACTGGACACATTTGCACAAGATACAGAACGAAGACAGAAGAGGCAATCAAAACTGGACAATCCAGAGACATCAGTAGTAAACACTGGACACACTCACACAAGATACAGAACGAAGACAGAAGAGACAATCAAAACTGGACAATCCAGAGACATCAGTAGTAAACACTGGACACACTCGCACAAGATACAGAACGAAGACAGAAGAGGCAATCAAAACTGGACAATCCAGAGACATCAGCAGTAAACACTGGACACACTCACACAAGATACAGAACGAAGACAAGAAAAGGCAATTAAAACTGGACAATCTAGAGACATCAGTAGTAAACACTGGACACACTCACACAAGATACAGAACGAAGACAGAAGAGGCAATAAAAACTGGACAATCCAGAGACATCAGCAGTAAACACAGGACACACTCACATAAGATACAGAACGAAGACAGAAGAGGCAATCAAAACTGGACAATCCAGAGACATCAGTAGTAAACACTGGACACACTCACACAAGATACAGAACGAAGACAAAAGAGGCAATAAAAACTGGACAATCCAGAGACATCAGTAGTAAACACTGGACACACTCACACAAGATACAGAACGAAGACAAGAAGAGGCAATAAAAACTGGACAATCCAGAGATATCAGCAGTAAGCACTGGACACACTTGCACAAGATACAGAACGAAGACAGAAGAGGCAATCAAAACTGGACAATCCAGAGACATCAGTAGTAAACACTGGACACACTCACACAAGATACAGAACGAAGACAGAAGAGACAATCAAAACTGGACAATCCAGAGACATCAGTAGTAAACACTGGACACACTCGCACAAGATACAGAACGAAGACAGAAGAGGCAATCAAAACTGGACAATCCAGAGACATCAGCAGTAAACACTGGACACACTCACACAAGATACAGAACGAAGACAGAAGAGGCAATAAAAACTGGACAATCCAGAGACATCAGTAGTAAACACTGGACACACTCACACAAGATACAGAACGAAGACAAGAAAAGGTAATTAAAACTGGACAATCCAGAGACATCAGTAGTAAACACTGGACACACTCACACAAGATACAGAACGAAGACAGAAGAGACAATAAAAACTGGACAATCCAGAGACATCAGCAGTAAACACAGGACACACTCACATAAGATACAGAACGAAGACAGAAGAGGCAATAAAAACTGGACAATCCAGAGACATCAGTAGTAAACACTGGACACACTCACACAAGATACAGAACGAAGACAAGAAGAGGCAATAAAGACTGGACAACCCAGAGACATCAGTAGTAAACACTGGACACACTCACACAAGATACAGAACGAAGACAAGAAGAGGCAATCAAAACTGGACAATCCAGAGACATCAGCAGTAAACACTGGACACACCCACACAAGATACAGAACGAAGACAGAAGAGGCAATCAAAACTGGACATTCCAGAAACATCAGTAGTAAACACTGGACACACTCACACAAGATACAGAACGAAGACAGAAGAGGCAATCAAAACTGGACAATCCAGAGACATCAGTAGTAAACACTGGACATACTCACACAAGGTACAGAACGAAGACAGAAGAGGCAATCAAAACTGGACAATCCAGAGACATCAGTAGTAAACACTGGACACACTCACACAAGATACAGAACGAAGACAAAAGAGGCAATAAAAACTGGGCAATCCAGAGACATCAGTAGTAAACACTGGACACACTTGCACAAGATACAGAACGAAGACAGAAGAGGCAATAAAAACTGGACAATCCAGAGACATCAGCAGTAAACACTGGACACACTCACACAAGATACAGAACGAAGACAAGAAGAGGCAATCAAAACTGGACAATCCAGAGACATCAGTAGTAAACACTGGACACACTCACAAAAGATACAGAACGAAGACAGAAGAGGCAATCAAAACTGGACAATCCAGAGACATCAGCAGTAAACACTGGACACACTCACACAAGATACAGAACGAAGACAGAAGAGGCAATCAAAACTGGACAATCCAGAGACATCAGTAGTAAACACTGGACACACTCACACAATATACAGAACGAAGACAGAAGAGGCAATCAAAACTGGACAATCCAGAGACATCAGCAGTAAACACTGGACACACTCACACAAGATACAGAATGAAGACAGAAGAGGCAATCAAAACTGGACAATCCAGAGACATCAGTAGTAAACACTGGACACACTCACACAAGATACAGAACGAAGACAGAAGAGGCAATCAAAACTGGACAATCCAGAGACATCAGTAGTAAACACTGGACACACTCACACAAGATACAGAACGAAGACAAGAAGAGGCAATCAAAACTGGACAATCCAGAGACATCAGTAGTAAACACTGGACACACTTGCACAAGATACAGAACGAAGACAAGAAGAGGCAATCAAAACTGGACAATCCAGAGACATCAGTAGTAAACACTGGACACACTCACACAAGATACAGAACGAAGACAAGAAGAGGCAATCAAAACTGGACAATCCAGAGACATCAGTAGTAAACACTGGACACACTTGCACAAGATACAGAACGAAGACAAGAAGAGGCAATCAAAACTGGACAATCCAGAGACATCAGTAGTAAACACTGGACACACTCACACAATATACAGAACGAAGACAGAAGAGGCAATGAAAACTGGACAATCCAGAGACATCAGCAGTAAACACTGGACACACTCACATAAGATACAGAACGAAGACAGAAGAGGCAATCAAAACTGGACAATCCAGAGACATCAGTAGTAAACACTGGACACACTCACACAAGATACAGAACGAAGACAAGAAGAGGCAATAAAAACTGGACAATCCAGAGACATCAGTAGTAAACACTGGACACACTCACACACGATACAGAACGAAGACAAGAAGAGGCAATCAAAACTGGACAATCCAGAGACATCAGTAGTAAACACTGGACACACTTGCACAAGATACAGAACGAAGACAAGAAGAGGCAATAAAAACTGGACAATCCAGAGACATCAGTAGTAAACACTGGACACACTCACACAAGATACAGAACGAAGACAAGAAGAGGCAAAAAAAACTGGACAATCCAGAGATATCAGCAGTAAGCACTGGACACACTTGCACAAGATACAGAACGAAGACAGAAGAGGCAATCAAAACTGGACAATCCAGAGACATCAGTAGTAAACACTGGACACACTCGCACAAGATACAGAACGAAGACAGAAGAGGCAATCAAAACTGGACAATCCAGAGACATCAGCAGTAAACACTGGACACACTCACACAAGATACAGAACGAAGACAGAAGAGGCAATAAAAACTGGACAATCCAGAGACATCAGTAGTAAACACTGGACACACTCACACAAGATACAGAACGAAGACAAGAAAAGGCAATTAAAACTGGACAATCCAGAGACATCAGTAGTAAACACTGGACACACTCACACAAGATACAGAACGAAGACAGAAGAGGCAATAAAAACTGGACAATCCAGAGACATCAGCAGTAAACACAGGACACACTCACATAAGATACAGAACGAAGAGAGAAGAGGCAATCAAAACTGGACAATCCAGAGACATCAGTAGTAAACACTGGACACACTCACACAAGATACAGAACGAAGACAAGAAGAGGCAATAAAGACTGGACAACCCAGAGACATCAGTAGTAAACACTGGACACACTCACACAAGATACAGAACGAAGACAAGAAGAGGCAATCAAAACTGGACAATCCAGAGACATCAGCAGTAAACACTGGACATACCCACACAAGATACAGAACGAAGACAGAAGAGGCAATCAAAACTGGACAATCCAGAGACATCAGTAGTAAACACTGGACACACTCACACAAGATACAGAACGAAGACAGAAGAGGCAATAAAAACTGGACAATCCAAAGACATCAGTAGTAAACACTGGACATACTCACACAAGGTACAGAACGAAGACAGAAGAGGCAATCAAAACTGGACAATCCAGAGACATCAGTAGTAAACACTGGACACACTCACACAAGATACAGAACGAAGACAAAAGAGGCAATAAAAACTGGGCAATCCAGAGACATCAGTAGTAAACACTGGACACACTTGCACAAGATACAGAACGAAGACAGAAGAGGCAATAAAAACTGCACAATCCAGAGACATCAGCAGTAAACACTGGACACACTCACACAAGATACAGAACGAAGACAAGAAGAGGCAATCAAAACTGGACAATCCAGAGACATCAGTAGTAAACACTGGACACACTCACAAAAGATACAGAACGAAAACAGAAGAGGCAATCAAAACTGGACAATCCAGAGACATCAGCAGTAAACACTGGACACACTCACACAAGATACAGAACGAAGACAGAAGAGGCAATCAAAACTGGACAATCCAGAGACATCAGTAGTAAACACTGGACACACTCACACAATATACAGAACGAACACAGAAGAGGCAATCAAAACTGGACAATCCAGAGACATCAGCAGTAAACACTGGACACACTCACACAAGATACAGAACGAAGACAGAAGAGGCAATCAAAACTGGACAATCCAGAGACATCAGTAGTAAACACTGGACACACTCACACAAGATACAGAACGAAGACAGAAGAGGCAATCAAAACTGGACAATCCAGAGACATCAGTAGTAAACACTGGACACACTCACACAAGATACAGAACGAAGACAAGAAGAGGCAATCAAAACTGGACAATCCAGAGACATCAGTAGTAAACACTGGACACACTTGCACAAGATACAGAACGAAGACAAGAAGAGGCAATCAAAACTGGACAATCCAGAGACATCAGTAGTAAACACTGGACACACTCACACAAGATACAGAACGAAGACAAGAAGAGGCAATCAAAACTGGACAATCCAGAGACATCAGTAGTAAACACTGGACACACTTGCACAAGATACAGAACGAAGACAAGAAGAGGCAATCAAAACTGGACAATCCAGAGACATCAGTAGTAAACACTGGACACACTCACACAATATACAGAACGAAGACAAGAAGAGGCAATCAAAACTGGACAATCCAGCGACATCAGCAGTAAACACTGGACACACTCACACAAGATACAGAACGAAGACAAGAAGAGGCAATCAAAACTGGACAATCCAGAGACATCAGTAGTAAACACTGGACACACTCACACAAGATACAGAACGAAGACAAGAAGAGGCAATCAAAACTGGACAATCCAGAGACATCAGTAGTAAACACTGGACACACTCACACAAGATACAGAACGAAGACAGAAGAGGCAATAAAAACTGAACAATCCAGAGACATCAGCAGTAAGCACTGGACACACTCACACAAGATACAGAACGAAGACAAGAAGAGGCAATCAAAACTGGACAATCCAGAGACATCAGTAGTAAACACTGGACACACTCACAAAAGATACAGAACGAAGACAGAAGAGGCAATCAAAACTGGACAATCCAGAGACATCAGCAGTAAACACTGGACACACTCACACAAGATACAGAACGAAGACAGAAGAGGCAATCAAAACTGGACAATCCAGAGACATCAGTAGTAAACACTGGACACACTCACACAAGATACAGAACGAAGACAAGAAGAGGCAATCAAAACTGGACAATCCAGAGACATCAGTAGTTAACACTGGACACACTCACTGAAGATACAGAACGAAAACAAGAAGAGGCAATCAAAACTGCACAATCCAGAGACATCAGTAGTAAACACTGGACACACTTGCACAAGATACAGAACGAAGACAAGAAGAGGCAATCAAAACTGGACAATCCAGAGACATCAGTAGTAAACACTGGACACACTCACACAAGATACAGAACGAAGACAAGAAGAGGCAATCAAAACTGGACAATCCAGAGACATCAGCAGTAAACACTGGACACACTCACATAAGATACAGAACGAAGACAGAAGAGGCAATAAAAACTGGACAATCCAGAGACATCAGTAGTAAACACTGGACACACTCACACAAGATACAGAACGAAGACAAGAAGAGGCAATCAAAACTGGACAATCCAGAGACATCAGTAGTAAACACTGGACACACTCACACAAGATACAGAACGAAGACAAGAAGAGGCAATCAAAACTGGACAATCCAGAGACATCAGTAGTAAACACTGGACACACTCACACAAGATACAGAACGAAGACAAGAAGAGGCAATCAAAACTGGACAATCCAGAGACATCAGTAGTAAACACTGGACACACTTGCACAAGATACAGAACGAAGACAAGAAGAGGCAATAAAAACTGGACAATCCAGAGACATCAGTAGTAAACACTGGACACACTCACACAAGATACAGAACGAAGACAAGAAGAGGCAATCAAAACTGGACAATCCAGAGACATCAGCAGTAAACACTGGACACACTTGCACAAGATACAGAACGAAGACAGAAGAGGCAATCAAAACTGGACAATCCAGAGACATCAGTAGTAAACACTGGACACACTCACACAAGATACAGAACGAAGACAGAAGAGACAATCAAAACTGGACAATCCAGAGACATCAGTAGTAAACACTGGACACACTCACACAAGATACAGAACGAAGAGAGAAGAGGCAATAAAAACTGGACAATCCAGAGACATCAGCAGTAAACACTGGACACACTCACACAAGATACAGAACGAAGACAGAAGAGGCAATCAAAACTGGACAATCCAGAGACATCAGTAGTAAACACTGGACACACTCACACAAGATACAGAACGAAGACAAGAAGAGGCAATACAAACTGGACAATCCAGAGACATCAGTAGTAAACACTGGACACACTCACACAAGATACAGAACGAAGACAAGAAGAGGCAATCAAAACTGGACAATCCAGAGACATCAGTAGTAAACACTGGACACACTCACACAAGATACAGAACGAAGACAAGAAGAGGCAATCAAAACTGGACAATCCAGAGACATCAGTAGTAAACACTGGACACACTCACAAAAGATACAGAACGAAGACAGAAGAGGCAATCAAAACTGGACAATCCAGAGACATCAGTAGTAAACACTGGACACACTCACACAAGATACAGAACGAAGACAGAAGAGGCCATCAAAACTGGACAATCCAGAGACATCAGTAGTAAACACTGGACACACTCACAAAAGATACAGAACGAAGACAGAAGAGGCAATAAAAACTGGACAATCCAGAGACATCAGCAGTAAACACTGGACACACTCACATAAGATACAGAACGAAGACAGAAGAGGCAATAAAAACTGGACAATCCAGAGACATCAGTAGTAAACACTGGACACACTCACACAAGATACAGAACGAAGACAAGAAGAGTCAATAAAAACTGGACAATCCAGAGACATCAGTAGTAAACACTGGACACACTCACACAAGATACAGAACGAAGACAAGAAGAGGCAATAAAAACTGGACAATCCAGAGACATCAGCAGTAAACACTGGACACACTCACACAAGATACAGAACGAAGACAGAAGAGGCAATTAAAACTGGACAATCCAGAGACATCAGCAGTAAACACTGGACACACTCACACAAGATACAGAACGAAGACAGAAGAGGCAATAAAAACTGGACAATTCAGAGACATCAGTAGTAAACACTGGACACACTCACACAAGATACAGAACGAAGACAGAAGAGGCAATCAAAACTGGACAATCCAGAGACATCAGTAGTAAACACTGGACACACTTGCACAAGATACAGAACGAAGACAAGAAGAGGCAATCAAAACTGGACAATCCAGAGACATCAGTAGTAAACACTGGACACACTCACACAAGATACAGAACGAAGACAAGAAGAGGCAATCAAAACTGGACAATCCAGAGACATCAGCAGTAAACACTGGACACACTCACATAAGATACAGAACGAAGACAGAAGAGGCAATCAAAACTGGACAATCCAGAGACATCAGTAGTAAACACTGGACACACTCACACAAGATACAGAACGAAGACAAGAAGAGGCAATCAAAACTGGACAATCCAGAGACATCAGTAGTAAACACTTGACACACTCACACAAGATACAGAACGAAGACAAGAAGAGGCAATCAAAACTGGACAATCCAGAGACATCAGTAGTAAACACTGGACACACTCACACAAGATACAGAACGAAGACAAGAAGAGGCAATCAAAACTGGACAATCCAGAGACATCAGTAGTAAACACTGGACACACTTGCACAAGATACAGAACGAAGACAAGAAGAGGCAATAAAAACTGGACAATCCAGAGACATCAGCAGTAAACAATGGACACACTCACACAAGATACAGAACGAAGACAGAAGAGGCAATAAAAACTGGACAATCCAGAGACATCAGTAGTAAACACTGGCCACACTCACACAAGATACAGAACGAAGACAAGAAGAGGCAATAAAAACGGACAATCCAGAGACATCAGTAGTAAACACTGGACACACTCACACAAGATACAGAACGAAGACAAGAAGAGGCAATAAAAACTGGACAATTCAGAGACATCAGCAGTAAACACTGGACACACTCACACAAGATACAGAACGAAGACAGAAGAGGCAATCAAAACTGGACAATCCAGAGACATCAGTAGTAAACACTGGACACACTCACACAAGATACAGAACGAAGACAGAAGAGGCAATCAAAACTGGACAATCCAGAGACATCAGTAGTAAACACTGGACACACTCACACAAGATACAGAACGAAGACAAGAAGAGGCAATCAAAACTGGACAATCCAGAGACATCAGTAGTAAACACTGGACACACTCACACAAGATACAGAACGAAGACAAGAAGAGGCAATCAAAACTGGACAATCCAGAGACATCAGCAGTAAACACTGGACACACTCACACAAGATACAGAACGAAGACAGAAGAGGCAATAAAAACTGGACAATCCAGAGACATCAGTAGTAAACACTGGACACACTCACACAAGATACAGAACGAAGAAAAGAAGAGGCAATAAAAACTGGACAATCCAGAGACATCAGTAGTAAACACTGGACACACTCACACAAGATACAGAACGAAGACAGAAGAGGCAATAAAAACTGGACAATCCAGAGACATCAGCAGTAAACACTGGACACACTCACACAAGATACAGAACGAAGACAGAAGAGGCAATCAAAACTGGACAATCCAGAGACATCAGTAGTAAACACTGGACACACTCACACAAGATGCAGAACGAAGAAAGAAGAGGCAATGATAACTGGACAATCCAGAGACATCAGCAGTAAACACTGGACACACTCACACAAAATACAGAACGAAGACAAGAAGAGGCAATAAAAACTGGACAATCCAGAGATATCAGTAGTAAACACTGGACACACTCACACAAGATACAGAACGACGACAAGAAGAGGCAATCAAAACTGGACAATCCAGAGACATCAGTAGTAAACACTGGACACACTCACACAAGATACAGACCGAAGACAGAAGAGGCAATCAAAACTGGACAATCCAGAGACATCAGTAGTAAACACTGGACACACTCACACAAGATACAGAGCGAAGACAAGAAGAGGCAATCAAAACTGGACAATCCAGAGATATCAGTAGTAAACACTGGACACACTTGCACAAGATACAGAACGAAGACAAGAAGAGGCAATCAAAACTGGACAATCCAGAGACATCAGTAGTAAACACTGGACACACTCACACAAGATACAGAACGAAGACAAGAAGAGGCAATCAAAACTGGACAATCCAGAGACATCAGTAGTAAACACTGGACACACTCGCACAAGATACAGAACGAAGACAAGAAGAGGCAATCAAAACTGGACAATCCAGAGACATCAGTAGTAAACACTGGACACACTCACACAAGATACAGAACGAAGACAGAAGAGGCAATCAAAACTGGACAATCCAGAGACATCAGTAGTAAACACTGGACACACTCACACAAGATACAGAACGAAGACAAGAAGAGGCAATCAAAACTGGACAATCCAGAGACATCAGTAGTAAACACTGGACACACTCACACAAGATACAGAACGAAGACAGAAGAGGCAATAAAAACTGAACAATCCAGAGACATCAGCAGTAAGCACTGGACACACTCACACAAGATACAGAACGAAGACAGAAGAGGCAATCAAAACTGGACAATCCAGAGACATCAGTAGTAAACACTGGACACACTCACAAAAGATACAGAACGAAGACAGAAGAGGCAATCAAAACTGGACAATCCAGAGACATCAGCAGTAAACACTGGACACACTCACACAAGATACAGAACGAAGACAGAAGAGGCAATCAAAACTGGACAATCCAGAGACATCAGTAGTAAACACTGGACACACTCACACAAGATACAGAACGAAGACAAGAAGAGGCAATCAAAACTGGACAATCCAGAGACATCAGTAGTTAACACTGGACACACTCACTGAAGATACAGAACGAAAACAAGAAGAGGCAATCAAAACTGCACAATCCAGAGACATCAGTAGTAAACACTGGACACACTTGCACAAGATACAGAACGAAGACAAGAAGAGGCAATCAAAACTGGACAATCCAGAGACATCAGTAGTAAACACTGGACACACTCACACAAGATACAGAACGAAGACAAGAAGAGGCAATCAAAACTGGACAATCCAGAGACATCAGCAGTAAACACTGGACACACTCACATAAGATACAGAACGAAGACAGAAGAGGCAATAAAAACTGGACAATCCAGAGACATCAGTAGTAAACACTGGACACACTCACACAAGATACAGAACGAAGACAAGAAGAGGCAATCAAAACTGGACAATCCAGAGACATCAGTAGTAAACACTTGACACACTCACACAAGATACAGAACGAAGACAAGAAGAGGCAATCAAAACTGGACAATCCAGAGACATCAGTAGTAAACACTGGACACACTCACACAAGATACAGAACGAAGACAAGAAGAGGCAATCAAAACTGGACAATCCAGAGACATCAGTAGTAAACACTGGACACACTTGCACAAGATACAGAACGAAGACAAGAAGAGGCAATAAAAACTGGACAATCCAGAGACATCAGCAGTAAACACTGGACACACTTGCACAAGATACAGAACGACGACAGAAGAGGCAATCAAAACTGGACAATCCAGAGACATCAGTAGTAAACACTGGACACACTCACACAAGATACAGAACGAAGACAGAAGAGACAATCAAAACTGGACAATCCAGAGACATCAGCAGTAAACACTGGACACACTCACACAAGATACAGAACGAAGACAGAAGAGGCAATAAAAACTGGACAATCCAGAGACATCAGCAGTAAACACTGGACACACTCACACAAGATACAGAACGAAGACAGAAGAGGCAATCAAAACTGGACAATCCAGAGACATCAGTAGTAAACACTGGACACACTCACACAAGATACAGAACGAAGACAAGAAGAGGCAATCAAAACTGGACAATCCAGAGACATCAGTAGTAAACACTGGACACACTCACACAAGATACAGAACGAAGACAAGAAGAGGCAATCAAAACTGGACAATCCAGAGACATCAGTAGTAAACACTGGACACACTCACACAAGATACAGAACGAAGACAAGAAGAGGCAATCAAAACTGGACAATCCAGAGACATCAGTAGTAAACACTGGACACACTCACAAAAGATACAGAACGAAGACAGAAGAGGCAATCAAAACTGGACAATCCAGAGACATCAGTAGTAAACACTGGACACACTCACACAAGATACAGAACGAAGACAGAAGAGGCCATCAAAACTGGACAATCCAGAGACATCAGTAGTAAACACTGGACACACTCACAAAAGATACAGAACGAAGACAGAAGAGGCAATCAAAACTGGACAATCCAGAGACATCAGCAGTAAACACTGGACACACTCACATAAGATACAGAACGAAGACAGAAGAGGCAATAAAAACTGGACAATCCAGAGACATCAGTAGTAAACACTGGACACACTCACACAAGATACAGAACGAAGACAAGAAGAGGCAATAAAATCTGGACAATCCAGAGACATCAGTAGTAAACACTGGACACACTCACACAAGATACAGAACGAAGACAAGAAGAGGCAATAAAAACTGGACAATCCAGAGACATCAGCAGTAAACACTGGACACACTCACACAAGATACAGAACGAAGACAGAAGAGGCAATTAAAACTGGACAATCCAGAGACATCAGCAGTAAACACTGGACACACTCACACAAGATACAGAACGAAGACAGAAGAGGCAATAAAAACTGGACAATCCAGAGACATCAGTAGTAAACACTGGACACACTCACACAAGATACAGAACGAAGACAGAAGAGGCAATCAAAACTGGACAATCCAGAGACATCAGTAGTAAACACTGGACACACTCACACAAGATACAGAACGAAGACAAGAAGAGGCAATAAAAACTGGACAATCCAGAGACATCAGCAGTAAACAATGGACACACTCACACAAGATACAGAACGAAGACAGAAGAGGCAATAACAACTGGACAATCCAGAGACATCAGTAGTAAACACTGGACACACTCACACAAGATACAGAACGAAGACAAGAAGAGGCAATAAAAACGGACAATCCAGAGACATCAGTAGTAAACACTGGACACACTCACACAAGACACAGAACGAAGACAAGAAGAGGCAATAAAAACTGGACAATTCAGAGACATCAGCAGTAAACACTGGACACACTCACACAAGATACAGAACGAAGACAAGAAGAGGCAATCAAAACTGGACAATCCAGAGACATCAGTAGTAAACACTGGACACACTCACACAAGATACAGAACGAAGACAGAAGAGGCAATCAAAACTGGGCAATCCAGAGACATCAGTAGTAAACACTGGACACACTCACACAAGACACAGAACGAAGACAAGAAGAGGCAATCAAAACTGGACAATCCAGAGACATGAGTAGTAAACACTGGACACACTCACACAAGATACAGAACGAAGACAGAAGAGGCAATCAAAACTGGACAATCCAGAGACATCAGCAGTAAACACTGGACACACTCACACAAGATACAGAACGAAGACAGAAGAGGCAATAAAAACTGGACAATCCAGAGACATCAGTAGTAAACACTGGACACACTCACACAAGATACAGAACGAAGAAAAGAAGAGGCAAAAAAAACTGGACAATCCAGAGACATCAGTAGTAAACACTGGACACACTCACACAAGATACAGAACGAAGACAGAAGAGGCAATAAAAACTGGACAATCCAGAGACATCAGCAGTAAACACTGGACACACTCACACAAGATACAGAATGAAGACAGAAGAGGCAATCAAAACTGGACAATCCAGAGACATCAGTAGTAAACACTGGACACACTCACACAAGATACAGAACGAAGAAAGAAGAGGCAATGATAACTGGACAATCCAGAGACATCAGTAGTAAACACTGGACACACTCACACAAAATACAGAACGAAGACAAGAAGAGGCAATCAAAACTGGACAATCCAGAGATATCAGTAGTAAACACTGGACACACTCACACAACATACAGAACGACGACAAGAAGAGGCAATCAAAACTGGACAATCTAGAGACATCAGTAGTAAACACTGGACACACTCACACAAGATACAGACCGAAGACAGAAGAGGCAATCAAAACTGGACAATCCAGAGACATCAGTAGTAAACACTGGACACACTCACACAAGATACAGAACGAAGACAGAAGAGGCAATGAAAACTGGACAATCCAGAGACATCAGTAGTAAACACTGGACACACTCACACAAGATACTTAACGAAGACAGAAGCGGCAATCAAAACTGGACAATCCAGAGAAATCAGTAGTAAACACTGGACACACTCACACAAGATACAGAACGAAGACAGAAGAGGCAATCAAAACTGGACAATCCAGAGACATCAGTAGTAAACACTGGACACAATCACACAAGATACAGAAGGAAGACAGAAGAGGCAATCAAAACTGGACAATCCAGAGACATCAGTAGTAAACACTGGACACACTCACACAAGATACAGAACGAAGACAGAAGAGGCAATCAAAACTGGACAATCCAGAGACATCAGTAGTAAACACTGGACACACTCACACAAGATACAGAACGAAGACAAGAAGAGGCAATCAAAACTGGACAATCCAGAGACATCAGTAGTTAACACTGGACACACTCACTGAAGATACAGAACGAAAACAAGAAGAGGCAATCAAAACTGCACAATCCAGAGACATCAGTAGTAAACACTGGACACACTTGCACAAGATACAGAACGAAGACAAGAAGAGGCAATCAAAACTGGACAATCCAGAGACATCAGTAGTAAACACTGGACACACTCACACAAGATACAGAACGAAGACAAGAAGAGGCAATCAAAACTGGACAATCCAGAGACATCAGCAGTAAACACTGGACACACTCACATAAGATACAGAACGAAGACAGAAGAGGCAATCAAAACTGGACAATCCAGAGACATCAGTAGTAAACACTGGACACACTCACACAAGATACAGAACGAAGAAAGAAGAGGCAATGATAACTGGACAATCCAGAGACATCAGTAGTAAACACTGGACACACTCACACAAAATACAGAACGAAGACAAGAAGAGGCAATCAAAACTGGACAATCCAGAGATATCAGTAGTAAACACTGGACACACTCACACAAGATACAGAACGACGACAAGAAGAGGCAATCAAAACTGGACAATCTAGAGACATCAGTAGTAAACACTGGACACACTCACACAAGATACAGACCGAAGACAGAAGAGGCAATCAAAACTGGACAATCCAGAGACATCAGTAGTAAACACTGGACACACTCACACAAGATACAGAACGAAGACAGAAGAGGCAATGAAAACTGGACAATCCAGAGACATCAGTAGTAAACACTGGACACACTCACACAAGATACTTAACGAAGACAGAAGCGGCAATCAAAACTGGACAATCCAGAGACATCAGTAGTAAACACTGGACACACTCACACAAGATACAGAACGAAGACAGAAGAGGCAATCAAAACTGGACAATCCAGAGACATCAGTAGTAAACACTGGACACAATCACACAAGATACAGAAGGAAGACAGAAGAGGCAATCAAAACTGGACAATCCAGAGACATCAGTAGTAAACACTGGACACACTCACACAAGATACAGAACGAAGACAGAAGAGGCAATCAAAACTGGACAATCCAGAGACATCAGTAGTAAACACTGGACACACTCACACAAGATACAGAACGAAGACAAGAAGAGGCAATCAAAACTGGACAATCCAGAGACATCAGTAGTTAACACTGGACACACTCACTGAAGATACAGAACGAAAACAAGAAGAGGCAATCAAAACTGCACAATCCAGAGACATCAGTAGTAAACACTGGACACACTTGCACAAGATACAGAACGAAGACAAGAAGAGGCAATCAAAACTGGACAATCCAGAGACATCAGTAGTAAACACTGGACACACTCACACAAGATACAGAACGAAGACAAGAAGAGGCAATCAAAACTGGACAATCCAGAGACATCAGCAGTAAACACTGGACACACTCACATAAGATACAGAACGAAGACAGAAGAGGCAATAAAAACTGGACAATCCAGAGACATCAGTAGTAAACACTGGACACACTCACACAAGATACAGAACGAAGACAAGAAGAGGCAATCAAAACTGGACAATCCAGAGACATCAGTAGTAAACACTGGACACACTCACACAAGATACAGAACGAAGACAAGAAGAGGCAATCAAAACTGGACAATCCAGAGACATCAGTAGTAAACACTGGACACACTTGCACAAGATACAGAACGAAGACAAGAAGAGGCAATAAAAACTGGACAATCCAGAGACATCAGCAGTAAATACTGGACACACTTGCACAAGATACAGAACGAAGACAGAAGAGGCAATCAAAACTGGACAATCCAGAGACATCAGTAGTAAACACTGGACACACTCACACAAGATACAGAACGAAGACAGAAGAGACAATCAAAACTGGACAATCCAGAGACATCAGTAGTAAACACTGGACACACTCACACAAGATACAGAACGAAGACAGAAGAGGCAATAAAAACTGGACAATCCAGAGACATCAGCAGTAAACACTGGACACACTCACACAAGATACAGAACGAAGACAGAAGAGGCAATCAAAACTGGACAATCCAGAGACATCAGTAGTAAACACTGGACACACTCACACAAGATACAGAACGAAGACAAGAAGAGGCAATCAAAACTGGACAATCCAGAGACATCAGTAGTAAACACTGGACACACTCACACAAGATACAGAACGAAGACAAGAAGAGGCAATCAAAACTGGACAATCCAGAGACATCAGTAGTAAACACTGGACACACTCACACAAGATACAGAACGAAGACAAGAAGAGGCAATCAAAACTGGACAATCCAGAGACATCAGTAGTAAACACTGGACACACTCACAAAAGATACAGAACGAAGACAGAAGAGGCAATCAAAACTGGACAATCCAGAGACATCAGTAGTAAACACTGGACACACTCACACAAGATACAGAACGAAGACAGAAGAGGCCATCAAAACTGGACAATCCAGAGACATCAGTAGTAAACACTGGACACACTCACAAAAGATACAGAACGAAGACAGAAGAGGCAATCAAAACTGGACAATCCAGAGACATCAGCAGTAAACACTGGACACACTCACATAAGATACAGAACGAAGACAGAAGAGGCAATAAAAACTGGACAATCCAGAGACATCAGTAGTAAACACTGGACACACTCACACAAGATACAGAACGAAGACAAGAAGAGGCAATAAAATCTGGACAATCCAGAGACATCAGTAGTAAACACTGGACACACTCACACAAGATACAGAACGAAGACAAGAAGAGGCAATAAAAACTGGACAATCCAGAGACATCAGCAGTAAACACTGGACACACTCACACAAAATACAGAACGAAGACAGAAGAGGCAATTAAAACTGGACAATCTAGAGACATCAGCAGTAAACACTGGACACACTCACACAAGATACAGAACGAAGACAGAAGAGGCAATAAAAACTGGACAATCCAGAGACATCAGTAGTAAACACTGGACACACTCACACAAGATACAGAACGAAGACAGAAGAGGCAATCAAAACTGTACAATCCAGAGACATCAGTAGTAAACACTGGACACACTCACACAAGATACAGAACGAAGACAAGAAGAGGCAATAAAAACTGGACAATCCAGAGACATCAGCAGTAAACAATGGACACACTCACACAAGATACAGAACGAAGACAGAAGAGGCAATAAAAACTGGACAATCCAGAGACATCAGTAGTAAACACTGGACACACTCACACAAGATACAGAACGAAGACAAGAAGAGGCAATCAAAACGGACAATCCAGAGACATCAGTAGTAAACACTGGACACACTCACACAAGATACAGAACGAAGACAAGAAGAGGCAATAAAAACTGGACAATTCAGAGACATCAGCAGTAAACACTGGACACACTCACACAAGATACAGAACGAAGACAGAAGAGGCAATCAAAACTGGACAATCCAGAGACATCAGTAGTAAACACTGGACACACTCACACAAGATACAGAACGAAGACATAAGAGGCAATCAAAACTGGACAATCCAGAGACATCAGTAGTAAACACTGGACACACTCACACAAGATACAGAACGAAGACAAGAAGAGGCAATCAAAACTGGACAATCCAGAGACATCAGTAGTAAACACTGGACACACTCACACAAGATACAGAACGAAGACAGAAGAGGCAATCAAAACTGGACAATCCAGAGACATCAGTAGTAAACACTGGACACACTCACACAAGATACAGAACGAAGACAAGAAGAGGCAATCAAAACTGGACAATCCAGAGACATCAGTAGTAAACACTGGACACACTCACACAAGATACAGAACGAAGACAAGAAGAGGCAATCAAAACTGGACAATCCAGAGACATCAGTAGTAAACACTGGACACACTCACACAAGATACAGAACGAAGACAAGAAGAGGCAATCAAAACTGGACAATCCAGAGACATCAGTAGTAAACACTGGACACACTCACAAAAGATACAGAACGAAGACAGAAGAGGCAATCAAAACTGGACAATCCAGAGACATCAGTAGTAAACACTGGACACACTCACACAAGATACAGAACGAAGACAGAAGAGGCCATCAAAACTGGACAATCCAGAGACATCAGTAGTAAACACTGGACACACTCACAAAAGATACAGAACGAAGACAGAAGAGGCAATCAAAACTGGACAATCCAGAGACATCAGCAGTAAACACTGGACACACTCACATAAGATACAGAACGAAGACAGAAGAGGCAATAAAAACTGGACAATCCAGAGACATCAGTAGTAAACACTGGACACACTCACACAAGATACAGAACGAAGACAAGAAGAGGCAATAAAATCTGGACAATCCAGAGACATCAGTAGTAAACACTGGACACACTCACACAAGATACAGAACGAAGACAAGAAGAGGCAATAAAAACTGGACAATCCAGAGACATCAGCAGTAAACACTGGACACACTCACACAAGATACAGAACGAAGACAGAAGAGGCAATTAAAACTGGACAATCCAGAGACATCAGCAGTAAACACTGGACACACTCACACAAGATACAGAACGAAGACAGAAGAGGCAATAAAAACTGGACAATCCAGAGACATCAGTAGTAAACACTGGACACACTCACACAAGATACAGAACGAAGACAGAAGAGGCAATCAAAACTGGACAATCCAGAGACATCAGTAGTAAACACTGGACACACTCACACAAGATACAGAACGAAGACAAGAAGAGGCAATAAAAACTGGACAATCCAGAGACATCAGCAGTAAACAATGGACACACTCACACAAGATACAGAACGAAGACAGAAGAGGCAATAACAACTGGACAATCCAGAGACATCAGTAGTAAACACTGGACACACTCACACAAGATACAGAACGAAGACAAGAAGAGGCAATAAAAACGGACAATCCAGAGACATCAGTAGTAAACACTGGACACACTCACACAAGACACAGAACGAAGACAAGAAGAGGCAATAAAAACTGGACAATTCAGAGACATCAGCAGTAAACACTGGACACACTCACACAAGATACAGAACGAAGACAAGAAGAGGCAATCAAAACTGGACAATCCAGAGACATCAGTAGTAAACACTGGACACACTCACACAAGATACAGAACGAAGACAGAAGAGGCAATCAAAACTGGGCAATCCAGAGACATCAGTAGTAAACACTGGACACACTCACACAAGACACAGAACGAAGACAAGAAGAGGCAATCAAAACTGGACAATCCAGAGACATGAGTAGTAAACACTGGACACACTCACACAAGATACAGAACGAAGACAGAAGAGGCAATCAAAACTGGACAATCCAGAGACATCAGCAGTAAACACTGGACACACTCACACAAGATACAGAACGAAGACAGAAGAGGCAATAAAAACTGGACAATCCAGAGACATCAGTAGTAAACACTGGACACACTCACACAAGATACAGAACGAAGAAAAGAAGAGGCAAAAAAAACTGGACAATCCAGAGACATCAGTAGTAAACACTGGACACACTCACACAAGATACAGAACGAAGACAGAAGAGGCAATAAAAACTGGACAATCCAGAGACATCAGCAGTAAACACTGGACACACTCACACAAGATACAGAATGAAGACAGAAGAGGCAATCAAAACTGGACAATCCAGAGACATCAGTAGTAAACACTGGACACACTCACACAAGATACAGAACGAAGAAAGAAGAGGCAATGATAACTGGACAATCCAGAGACATCAGTAGTAAACACTGGACACACTCACACAAAATACAGAACGAAGACAAGAAGAGGCAATCAAAACTGGACAATCCAGAGATATCAGTAGTAAACACTGGACACACTCACACAACATACAGAACGACGACAAGAAGAGGCAATCAAAACTGGACAATCTAGAGACATCAGTAGTAAACACTGGACACACTCACACAAGATACAGACCGAAGACAGAAGAGGCAATCAAAACTGGACAATCCAGAGACATCAGTAGTAAACACTGGACACACTCACACAAGATACAGAACGAAGACAGAAGAGGCAATGAAAACTGGACAATCCAGAGACATCAGTAGTAAACACTGGACACACTCACACAAGATACTTAACGAAGACAGAAGCGGCAATCAAAACTGGACAATCCAGAGACATCAGTAGTAAACACTGGACACACTCACACAAGATACAGAACGAAGACAGAAGAGGCAATCAAAACTGGACAATCCAGAGACATCAGTAGTAAACACTGGACACAATCACACAAGATACAGAAGGAAGACAGAAGAGGCAATCAAAACTGGACAATCCAGAGACATCAGTAGTAAACACTGGACACACTCACACAAGATACAGAACGAAGACAGAAGAGGCAATCAAAACTGGACAATCCAGAGACATCAGTAGTAAACACTGGACACACTCACACAAGATACAGAACGAAGACAAGAAGAGGCAATCAAAACTGGACAATCCAGAGACATCAGTAGTTAACACTGGACACACTCACTGAAGATACAGAACGAAAACAAGAAGAGGCAATCAAAACTGCACAATCCAGAGACATCAGTAGTAAACACTGGACACACTTGCACAAGATACAGAACGAAGACAAGAAGAGGCAATCAAAACTGGACAATCCAGAGACATCAGTAGTAAACACTGGACACACTCACACAAGATACAGAACGAAGACAAGAAGAGGCAATCAAAACTGGACAATCCAGAGACATCAGCAGTAAACACTGGACACACTCACATAAGATACAGAACGAAGACAGAAGAGGCAATCAAAACTGGACAATCCAGAGACATCAGTAGTAAACACTGGACACACTCACACAAGATACAGAACGAAGAAAGAAGAGGCAATGATAACTGGACAATCCAGAGACATCAGTAGTAAACACTGGACACACTCACACAAAATACAGAACGAAGACAAGAAGAGGCAATCAAAACTGGACAATCCAGAGATATCAGTAGTAAACACTGGACACACTCACACAAGATACAGAACGACGACAAGAAGAGGCAATCAAAACTGGACAATCTAGAGACATCAGTAGTAAACACTGGACACACTCACACAAGATACAGACCGAAGACAGAAGAGGCAATCAAAACTGGACAATCCAGAGACATCAGTAGTAAACACTGGACACACTCACACAAGATACAGAACGAAGACAGAAGAGGCAATGAAAACTGGACAATCCAGAGACATCAGTAGTAAACACTGGACACACTCACACAAGATACTTAACGAAGACAGAAGCGGCAATCAAAACTGGACAATCCAGAGACATCAGTAGTAAACACTGGACACACTCACACAAGATACAGAACGAAGACAGAAGAGGCAATCAAAACTGGACAATCCAGAGACATCAGTAGTAAACACTGGACACAATCACACAAGATACAGAAGGAAGACAGAAGAGGCAATCAAAACTGGACAATCCAGAGACATCAGTAGTAAACACTGGACACACTCACACAAGATACAGAACGAAGACAGAAGAGGCAATCAAAACTGGACAATCCAGAGACATCAGTAGTAAACACTGGACACACTCACACAAGATACAGAACGAAGACAAGAAGAGGCAATCAAAACTGGACAATCCAGAGACATCAGTAGTTAACACTGGACACACTCACTGAAGATACAGAACGAAAACAAGAAGAGGCAATCAAAACTGCACAATCCAGAGACATCAGTAGTAAACACTGGAACCACTTGCACAAGATACAGAACGAAGACAAGAAGAGGCAATCAAAACTGGACAATCCAGAGACATCAGTAGTAAACACTGGACACACTCACACAAGATACAGAACGAAGACAAGAAGAGGCAATCAAAACTGGACAATCCAGAGACATCAGCAGTAAACACTGGACACACTCACATAAGATACAGAACGAAGACAGAAGAGGCAATAAAAACTGGACAATCCAGAGACATCAGTAGTAAACACTGGACACACTCACACAAGATACAGAACGAAGACAAGAAGAGGCAATCAAAACTGGACAATCCAGAGACATCAGTAGTAAACACTGGACACACTCACACAAGATACAGAACGAAGACAAGAAGAGGCAATCAAAACTGGACAATCCAGAGACATCAGTAGTAAACACTGGACACACTTGCACAAGATACAGAACGAAGACAAGAAGAGGCAATAAAAACTGGACAATCCAGAGACATCAGCAGTAAATACTGGACACACTTGCACAAGATACAGAACGAAGACAGAAGAGGCAATCAAAACTGGACAATCCAGAGACATCAGTAGTAAACACTGGACACACTCACACAAGATACAGAACGAAGACAGAAGAGACAATCAAAACTGGACAATCCAGAGACATCAGTAGTAAACACTGGACACACTCACACAAGATACAGAACGAAGACAGAAGAGGCAATAAAAACTGGACAATCCAGAGACATCAGCAGAAAACACTGGACACACTCACACAAGATACAGAACGAAGACAGAAGAGGCAATCAAAACTGGACAATCCAGAGACATCAGTAGTAAACACTGGACACACTCACACAAGATACAGAACGAAGACAAGAAGAGGCAATCAAAACTGGACAATCCAGAGACATCAGTAGTAAACACTGGACACACTCACACAAGATACAGAACGAAGACAAGAAGAGGCAATCAAAACTGGACAATCCAGAGACATCAGTAGTAAACACTGGACACACTCACACAAGATACAGAACGAAGACAAGAAGAGGCAATCAAAACTGGACAATCCAGAGACATCAGTAGTAAACACTGGACACACTCACAAAAGATACAGAACGAAGACAGAAGAGGCAATCAAAACTGGACAATCCAGAGACATCAGTAGTAAACACTGGACACACTCACACAAGATACAGAACGAAGACAGAAGAGGCCATCAAAACTGGACAATCCAGAGACATCAGTAGTAAACACTGGACACACTCACAAAAGATACAGAACGAAGACAGAAGAGGCAATCAAAACTGGACAATCCAGAGACATCAGCAGTAAACACTGGACACACTCACATAAGATACAGAACGAAGACAGAAGAGGCAATAAAAACTGGACAATCCAGAGACATCAGTAGTAAACACTGGACACACTCACACAAGATACAGAACGAAGACAAGAAGAGGCAATAAAATCTGGACAATCCAGAGACATCAGTAGTAAACACTGGACACACTCACACAAGATACAGAACGAAGACAAGAAGAGGCAATAAAAACTGGACAATCCAGAGACATCAGCAGTAAACACTGGACACACTCACACAAAATACAGAACGAAGACAGAAGAGGCAATTAAAACTGGACAATCTAGAGACATCAGCAGTAAACACTGGACACACTCACACAAGATACAGAACGAAGACAGAAGAGGCAATAAAAACTGGACAATCCAGAGACATCAGTAGTAAACACTGGACACACTCACACAAGATACAGAACGAAGACAGAAGAGGCAATCAAAACTGGACAATCCAGAGACATCAGTAGTAAACACTGGACACACTCACACAAGATACAGAACGAAGACAAGAAGAGGCAATAAAAACGGACAATCCAGAGACATCAGCAGTAAACAATGGACACACTCACACAAGATACAGAACGAAGACAGAAGAGGCAATAAAAACTGGACAATCCAGAGACATCAGTAGTAAACACTGGACACACTCACACAAGATACAGAACGAAGACAAGAAGAGGCAATCAAAACGGACAATCCAGAGACATCAGTAGTAAACACTGGACACACTCACACAAGATACAGAACGAAGACAAGAAGAGGCAATAAAAACTGGACAATTCAGAGACATCAGCAGTAAACACTGGACACACTCACACAAGATACAGAACGAAGACAGAAGAGGCAATCAAAACTGGACAATCCAGAGACATCAGTAGTAAACACTGGACACACTCACACAAGATACAGAACGAAGACAGAAGAGGCAATCAAAACTGGACAATCCAGAGACATCAGTAGTAAACACTGGACACACTCACACAAGATACAGAACGAAGACAAGAAGAGGCAATCAAAACTGGACAATCCAGAGACATCAGTAGTAAACACTGGACACACTCACACAAGATACAGAACGAAGACAGAAGAGGCAATCAAAACTGGACAATCCAGAGACATCAGCAGTAAACACTGGACACACTCACACAAGATACAGAACGAAGACAGAAGAGGCAATCAAAACTGGACAATCCAGAGACATCAGTAGTAAACACTGGACACACTCACACAAGATACAGAACGAAGAAAAGAAGAGGCAATAAAAACTGGACAATCCAGAGACATCAGTAGTAAACACTGGACACACTCACACAAGATACAGAACGAAGACAGAAGAGGCAATAAAAACTGGACAATCCAGAGACATCAGCAGTAAACACTGGACACACTCACACAAGATACAGAACGAAGACAGAAGAGGCAATCAAAACTGGACAATCCAGAGACATCAGTAGTAAACACTGGACACACTCACACAAGATACAGAACGAAGAAAGAAGAGGCAATGATAACTGGACAATCCAGAGACATCAGTAGTAAACACTGGACACACTCACACAAGATACAGAAGGAAGACAGAAGAGGCAATCAAAACTGGACAATCCAGAGACATCAGTAGTAAACACTGGACACACTCACACAAGATACAGAACGAAGACAGAAGAGGCAATCAAAACTGGACAATCCAGAGACATCAGTAGTAAACACTGGACACACTCACACAAGATACAGAACGAAGACAGAAGCGGCAATCAAAACTGGACAATCCAGAGACATCAGTAGTAAACACTGGACACACTCACACAAGATACAGAACGAAGACAAAAGAGGCAATCAAAACTGGACAATCCAGAGACATCAGTAGTAAACACTGGACACACTCACACAAGATACAGAACGAAGACAAGAAGAGGCAATCAAAACTGGACAATCCAGAGACATCAGTAGCAAACACTGGACACACTCACACAAGATACAGAACGAAGACAAGAAGAGGCAATAAAAACTGGACAATCCAGAGACATCAGTAGTAAACACTGGACACACTCACACAAGATACAGAACGAAGACAGGAGAGGCAATAAAAACTGGACAATCCAGAGACATCAGTAGTAAACACTGGACACACTCACACAAGATACAGAACGAAGACAAGAAGAGGCAATAAAAACTGGACAATCCAGAGACATCAGCAGTAAACACTGGACACACTCACACAAGATACAGAACGAAGACAGAAGAGGCAATCAAAACTGGACAATCCAGAGACATCAGTAGTAAACACTGGACACACTCACACAAGATACAGAACGAAGAAAAGAAGAGGCAATAAAAACTGGACAATCCAGAGACATCAGTAGTAAACACTGGACACACTCACACAAGATACAGAACGAAGACAAGAAGAGGCAATCAAAACTGGACAATCCAGAGACTTCAGTAGTAAACACTGGACACACTCACACAAGATACAGAACGAAGACAGAAGAGACAATAAAAACTGGACAATCCAGAGACATCAGTAGTAAACACTGGACACACTCACACAAGATTCAGAACGAAGACAGAAGAGGCAATCAAAACTGGACAATCCAGAGACATCAGTAGTAAACACTGGACACACTCACACAAGATACAGAACGAAGACAAGAAGAGGCAATCAAAACTGGACAATCCAGAGACATCAGTAGTAAACACTGGACACACTCACACAAGATACAGAACGACGACAAGAAGAGGCAATCAAAACTGGACAATCCAGAGAAATCAGTAGTAAACACTGGACACACTCACACAAGATACAGAACGAAGACAGAAGAGGCAATCAAAACTGGACAATCCAGAGACATCAGTAGTAAACACTGGACACACTCACACAAGATACAGAACGAAGACAGAAGAGGCAATAAAAACTGGACAATCCAGAGACATCAGTAGTAAACACTGGACACACTCACACAAGATACAGAACGAAGACAGAAGCGGCAATCAAAACTGGACAATCCAGAGACATCAGTAGTAAACACTGGACACACTCACACAAGATACAGAACGAAGACAGAAGAGGCAATCAAAACTGGACAATCCAGAGACATCAGCAGTAAACACTGGACACACTCACACAAGATACAGAACGAAGACAGAAGAGGCAATCAAAACTGGACAATCCAGAGACATCAGTAGTAAACACTGGACACACTCACACAAGATACAGAACGACGACAAGAAGAGGCAATCAAAACTGGACAATCCAGAGACATCAGTAGTAAACACTGGACACACTCACACAAGATACAGAACGAAGACAAGAAGAGGCAATCAAAACTGGACAATCCAGAGACATCAGTAGTAAACACTGGACACACTCACACAAGATACAGAACGAAGACAAGAAGAGGCAATCAAAACTGGACAATCCAGAGACATCAGTAGTAAACACTGGACACACTCACACAAGATACAGAACGAAGACAGAAGAGGCAATAAAAACTGGACAATCCAGAGACATCAGTAGTAAACACTGGACACACTCACACAAGATACAGAACGAAGACAAGAAGAGGCAAAAAAAACTGGACAATCCAGAGACATCAGCAGTAAACACTGGACACACTCACACAAGATACAGAACGAAGATAGAAGAGGCAATCAAAACTGGACAATCCAGAGACATCAGTAGTAAACACTGGACACACTAACACAAGATACAGAACGAAGAAAAGAAGAGGCAATCAAAACTGGACAATCCAGAGACATCAGTAGTAAACACTGGACATACTCACACAAGATACAGAACGAAGACAAGTAGAGGCAATCAAAACTGGACAATCCAGAAACATCAGCAGTAAACACTGGACACACTCACACAAGATACAGAACGAAGACAGAAGAGGCAATCAAAACTGGACAATCCAGAGACATCAGTAGTAAACACTGGACACACTCACACAAGATACAGAACGAAGACAGAAGAGGCAATCAAAACTGGACAATCCAGAGACATCAGTAGTAAACAATGGACACACTCACACAAGATACAGAACGAAGACAAGAAGAGGCAAAAAAAACTGGACAATCCAGAGACATCAGTAGTAAACACTGGACACACTCACACAAGATACAGAACGAAGACTGAAGAGGCAATCAAAACTAGACAATCCAGAGACATCAGTAGTAAACACTGGACACACTCACACAAGATACAGAACGAAGACAGAAGAGGCAATCAAAACTGGACAATCCAGAGACATCAGTAGTAAACACTGGACACACTCACACAAGATACAGAACGAAGACAAGAAGAGGCAATCAAAACTGGACAATCCAGAGACATCAGTAGTAAACACTGGACACACTCACACAAGATACAGAACGACGACAAGAAGAGGCAATCAAAACTGGACAATCCAGAGACATCAGTAGTAAACACTGGACACACTCACACAAGATACAGAACGAAGACAGAAGAGGCAATCAAAACTGGACAATCCAGAGACATCAGTAGTAAACACTGGACACACTCACACAAGATACAGAACGAAGACAGAAGAGGCAATCAAAACTGGACAATCCAGAGACATCAGTAGTAAACACTGGACTCACTCACACAAGATACAGAACGAAGACAGAAGCGGCAATCAAAACTGGACAATCCAGAGACATCAGTAGTAAACACTGGACACACTCACACAAGATACAGAACGAAGACAGAAGAGGCAATCAAAACTGGACAATCCAGAGACATCAGCAGTAAACACTGGACACACTCACACAAGATACAGAACGAAGACAGAAGAGGCAATCAAAACTGGACAATCCAGAGACATCAGTAGTAAACACTGGACACACTCACACAAGATACTGAACGAAGACAAGAAGAGGCAATCAAAACTGGACAATCCAGAGACATCAGTAGTAAACACTGGACACACTCACACAAGATACAGAACGAAGACAAGAAGAGGCAATTAAAACTGAACAATCCAGAGACATCAGCAGTAAACACTGGACACACTCACACAAGATACAGAACGAAGACAGAAGAGGCAATCAAAACTGGACAATCCAGAGACATCAGTAGTAAACACTGGACACACTCACACAAGATACAGAACGAAGACAAAAGAGGCAATCAAAACTGGACAATCCAGAGACATCAGTAGTAAATACTGGACACACTCACACAAGATACAGAACGAAGACAGAAGAGGCAATCAAAACTGGACAATCCAGAGACATCAGTAGTAAACACTGGACACACTCACACAAGATACAGAACGAAGACAGAAGCGGCAATCAAAACTGGACAACCCAGAGACAGCAGTAGTAAACACTGGACACACTCACACAAGATACAGAACGAAGACAGAAGCGGCAATCAAAACTGGACAATCCAGAGACATCAGTAGTAAACACTGGACACACTCACACAAGATACAGAACGAAGACAGAAGAGGCAATCAAAACTGGACAATCCAGAGACATCAGTAGTAAACACTGGACACACTCACACAAGATACAGAACGAAGACAGAAGCGGCAATCAAAACTGGACAATCCAGAGACATCAGTAGTAAACACTGGACACATTCACACAAGATACAGAACGAAGACAGAAGAGGCAATCAAAACTGGACAATCCAGAGACATCAGTAGTAAACACTGGACACACTCACACAAGATACAGAACGAAGACAGAAGCGGCAATCAAAGCTGGACAATCCAGAGACATCAGTAGTAAACACTGGACACACTCACACAAGATACAGAACGAAGACAGAAGAGGCAATAATAACTGGACAATCCAGAGACATCAGTAGTAAGCACTGGACACACTCACACAAGATACAGAACGAAGACAAGAAGAGGCAATAAAAACTGGACAATCCAGAGATATCAGTAGTAAACACTGGACACACTCACACAAGATACAGAACGACGACAAGAAGAGGCAATAAAAACTGGACAATCTAGAGACATCAGTAGTAAACACTGGACACACTCACACAAGATACAGAACGAAGACAGAAGAGGCAATCAAAACTGGACAATCCAGAGACATCAGTAGTAAACACTGGACACACTCACACAGGATACAGAACGAAGACAAGAAGAGGCAATAAAAACTGGACAATCCAGAGACATCAGTAGTAAACACTGGACACACTCACACAAGATACAGAACGAAGAAAAGAAGAGGCAATCAAAACTGGACAATCCAGAGACATCAGTAGTAAACACTGGACACACTCACACAAGATACAGAACGAAGACAGAAGAGGCAATCAAAACTGGACAATCCAGAGACATCAGTAGTAAACACTGGACACACTCACACAAGATACAGAACGAAGACAGAAGAGGCAATCAAAACTGGACAATCCCGAGACATCAGTAGTAAACACTGGACACACTCACACAAGATACAGAACGAAGACAGAAGCGGCAATCAAAACTGGACAATCCAGAGACATCAGTAGTAAACACTGGACACACTCACACAAGATACAGAACGAAGACAGAAGAGGCAATCAAAACTGGACAATCCAGAGACATCAGCAGTAAACACTGGACACACTCACACAAGATACAGAACGAAGACAGAAGAGGCAATCAAAACTGGACAATCCAGAGACATCAGTAGTAAACACTGGACACACTCACACAAGATACAGAACGAAGACAAGAAGAGGCAATCAAAACTGGACAATCCACAGACATCAGTAGTAAACACTGGACACACTCACACAAGATACAGAACGAAGACAAGAAGAGGCAATAAAAACTGGACAATCCAGAGACATCAGCAGTAAACACTGGACACACTCACACAAGATACAGAACGAAGACAGAAGAGGCAATCAAAACTGGACAATCCAGAGACATCAGTAGTAAACACTGGACACACTCACACAAGATACAGAACGAAGACAGAAGAGGCAATCAAAACAGGACAATCCAGAGACATCAGTAGTAAATACTGGACACACTCACACAAGATACAGAACGAAGACAGAAGAGGCAATCAAAACTGGACAATCCAGAGACATCAGTAGTAAACACTGGACACACTCACACAAGATACAGAACGAAGACAGAAGCGGCAATCAAAACTGGACAACCCGGAGACAGCAGTAGTAAACACTGGACACACTCACACAAGATACAGAACGAAGACAGAAGCGGCAATCAAAACTGGACAATCCAGAGACATCAGTAGTAAACACTGGACACACTCACACAAGATACAGAACGAAGACAGAAGAGGCAATCAAAACTGGACAATCCAGAGACATCAGTAGTAAACACTGGACACACTCACACAAGATACAGAACGAAGACAGAAGCGGCAATCAAAACTGGACAATCCAGAGACATCAGTAGTAAACACTGGACACGCTCACACAAGATACAGAACGAAGACAGAAGAGGCAATCAAAACTGGACAATCCAGAGACATCAGTAGTAAACACTGGACACACTCACACAAGATACAGAACGAAGACAGAAGCGGCAATCAAAGCTGGACAATCCAGAGACATCAGTAGTAAACACTGGACACACTCACACAAGATACAGAACGAAGACAGAAGAGGCAATAATAACTGGACAATCCAGAGACATCAGTAGTAAGCACTGGACACACTCACACAAGATACAGAACGAAGACAAGAAGAGGCAATCAAAACTGGACAATCCAGAGATATCAGTAGTAAACACTGGACACACTCACACAAGATACAGAACGACGACAAGAAGAGGCAATAAAAACTGGACAATCTAGAGACATCAGTAGTAAACACTGGACACACTCACACAAGATACAGAACGAAGACAGAAGAGGCAATCAAAACTGGACAATCCAGAGACATCAGTAGTAAACACTGGACACACTCACACAGGATACAGAACGAAGACAAGAAGAGGCAATAAAAACTGGACAATCCAGAGACATCAGTAGTAAACACTGGACACACTCACACAAGATACAGAACGAAGACAAGAAGAGGCAATCAAAACTGGACAATGCAGAGACATCAGCAGTAAACACTGGACACACTCACACAAGATACAGAACGAAGACAAGAAGAGGCAATAAAAACTGGACAATCCAGAGACATCAGTAGTAAACACTGGACACACTCACACAAGATACAGAACGAAGACAAGAAGAGGCAATAAAAACTGGACAATCCAGAGTCATCAGTAGTAAACACTGGACACACTCACACAAGATACAGAACGAAGACAAGAAGAGGCAATAAAAACTGGACAATCCAGAGACATCAGCAGTAAACACTGGACACACTCACACAAGATACAGAACGAAGACAGAAGATGCAATCAAAACTGGACAATCCAGAGACATCAGCAGTAAACACTGGACACACTCACACAAGATACAGAACGAAGATAAGAAGAGGCAATCAAAACTGGACAATCCAGAGACATCAGTAGTAAACACTGGACACACTCACACAAGATACAGAACGAAGACAAGAAGAGGCAATAAAAACTGGACAATCCAGAGATATCAGCAGTAAACACTGGACACACTCACACAAGATACAGAACGAAGACAGAAGAGGCAATCAAAACTGGACAATCCAGAGACATCAGCAATAAACACTGGACACACTCACACAAGATACAGAACGAAGACAGAAGAGGCAATAAAAACTGGACAATCCAGAGACATCAGTAGTAAACACTGGACACACTCACACAAGATACAGAACGAAGACAAGAAGAGGCAATCAAAACTGGACAATCCAGAGAAATCAGTAGTAAACACTGGACACACTCACACAAGACACAGAACGAAGACAAGAAGAGGCAATCAAAACTGGACAATCCAGAGACATCAGTAGTAAACACTGGACACACTCACACAAGATACAGAACGAAGACAGAAGAGGCAATCAAAACTGGACAATCCAGAGACATCAGTAGTAAACACTGGACACACTCACACAAGATACAGAACGAAGACAGAAGAGGCCATAAAAACTGGACAATCCAGAGACATCAGTAGTAAACACTGGACACACTCACACAAGATACAGAACGAAGACAAGAAGAGGCAATAAAAACTGGACAATCCAGAGACATCAGTAGTAAACACTGGACACACTCACACAAGATACAGAACGACGACAAGAAGAGGCAATCAAAACTGGACAATCCAGAGACATCAGTAGTAAACACTGGACACACTCACACAAGATACAGAACGAAGAGAGAAGAGGCAATCAAAACTGGACAATCCAGAGACATCAGTAGTAAACACTGGACACACTCACACAAGATACAGAACGAAGACAGAAGAGGCAATCAAAACTGGACAATCCAGAGACATCAGTAGTAAACACTGGACACACTCACACAAGATACAGAACGAAGACAGAAGCGGCAATCAAAACTGGACAATCCAGAGACATCAGTAGTAAACACTGGACACACTCACACAAGATACAGAACGAAGACAGAAGAGGCAATCAAAACTGGACAATCCAGAGACATCAGCAGTAAACACTGGACACACTCACACAAGATACAGAACGAAGACAGAAGAGGCAATCAAAACTGGACAATCCAGAGACATCAGTAGTAAACACTGGACACACTCAAACAAGATACAGAACAAAGACAAGAAGAGGCAATCAAAACTGGACAATCCAGAGACATCAGTAGTAAACACTGGACACACTCACACAAGATACAGAACGAAGACAAGAAGAGGCAATAAAAACTGGACAATCCAGAGACATCAGCAGTAAACACTGGACACACTCACACAAGATACAGAACGAAGACAGAAGAGGTAATCAAAACTGGACAATCCAGAGACATCAGTAGTAAACACTGGACACACTCACACAAGATACAGAACGAAGACAGAAGAGGCAATCAAAACTGGACAATCCAGAGACATCAGTAGTAAACACTGGACACACTCACACAAGATACAGAACGAAGACAGAAGCGGCAATCAAAATTGGACAATCCAGAGACAGCAGTAGTAAACACTGGACACACTCACACAAGATACAGAACGAAGACAGAAGCGGCAATCAAAACTGGACAATCTAGAGACATCAGTAGTAAACACTGGAAACACTCACACAAGATACAGAACGAAGACAGAAGAGGCAATCAAAACTGGACAATCCAGAGCCATCAGTAGTAAACACTGGACACACTCACACAAGATACAGAACGAAGACAGAAGCGGCAATCAAAACTGGACAATTCAGAGACATCAGTAGTAAACACTGGACACACTCACACAAGATACAGAACGAAGACAGAAGAGGCAATCAAAACTGGACAATCCAGAGACATCAGTAGTAAACACTGGACACACTCACACAGGATACAGAACGAAGACAAGAAGAGGCAATACACACTGGACAATCCAGAGACATCAGTAGTAAACACTGGACACACTCACACAAGATACAGAACGAAGACAAGAAGAGGCAATAAAAACTGGACAATGCAGAGACATCAGCAGTAAACACTGGACACACTCACACAAGATATAGAACGAAGACAAGAAGAGGCAATAAAAACTGGACAATCCAGAGACATCAGTAGTAAACACTGGACACACTCACACAAGATACAGAACGAAGACAAGAAGAGGCAATCAAAACTGGACAATCCAGAGTCATCAGTAGTAAACACTGGACACACTCACACAAGATACAGAACGAAGACAAGAAGAGGCAATAAAAACTGGACAATCCAGAGATATCAGCAGTAAACACTGGACACACTCACACAAGATACAGAACGAAGACAGAAGAGGCAATCAAAACTGGACAATCCAGAGACATCAGCAATAAACACTGGACACACTCACACAAGATACAGAACGAAGACAAGAAGAGGCAATCAAAACTGGACAATCCAGAGACATCAGCAGTAAACACTGGACACACTCACACAAGATACAGAACGAAGACAGAAGATGCAATCAAAACTGGACAATCCAGAGACATCAGTAGTAAACACTGGACACACTCACACAAGATACAGAACGAAGACAAGAAGAGGCAATCAAAACTGGACAATCCAGAGACATCAGTAGTAAACACTGGACACACTCACACAAGATACAGAACGAAGACAAGAAGAGGCAATAAAAACTGGACAATCCAGAGATATCAGCAGTAAACACTGGACACACTCACACAAGATACAGAACGAAGACAGAAGAGGCAATCAAAACTGGACAATCAAGAGACATCAGCAATAAACACTGGACACACTCACACAAGATACAGAACGAAGACAGAAGAGGCAATCAAAACTGGACAATCCAGAGACATCAGTAGTAAACACTGGACACACTCACACAAGATACAGAACGAAGACAAGAAGAGGCAATAAAAACTGGACAATCCAGAGAAATCAGTAGTAAACACTGGACACACTCACACAAGATACAGAACGAAGACAAGAAGAGGCAATCAAAACTGGACAATCCAGAGACATCAGTAGTAAACACTGGACACGCTCACACAAGATACAGAACGAAGACAGAAGAGGCAATCAAAACTGGACAATCCAGAGACATCAGTAGTAAACACTGGACACACTCACACAAGATACAGAACGAAGACAGAAGAGGCAATCAAAACTGGACAATCCAGAGACATCAGTAGTAAACACTGGACACACTCACACAAGATACAGAACGAAGACAGAAGAGGCAATAAAAACTGGACAATCCAGAGACATCAGTAGTAAACACTGGACACACTCACACAAGATACAGAACGAAGACAGAAGCGGCAATCAAAACTGGACAATCCAGAGACATCAGTAGTAAACACTGGACACACTCACACAAGATACAGAACGAAGACAGAAGAGGCAATCAAAACTGGACAATCCAGAGACATCAGCAGTAAACACTGGACACACTCACACAAGATACAGAACGAAGACAGAAGAGGCAATCAAAACTGGACAATCCAGAGACATCAGTAGTAAACACTGGACACACTCACACAAGATACAGAACGACGACAAGAAGAGGCAATCAAAACTGGACAATCCAGAGACATCAGTAGTAAACACTGGACACACTCACACAAGATACAGAACGAAGACAAGAAGAGGCAATCAAAACTGGACAATCCAGAGACATCAGTAGTAAACACTGGACACACTCACACAAGATACAGAACGAAGACAAGAAGAGGCAATCAAAACTGGACAATCCAGAGACATCAGTAGTAAACACTGGACACACTCACACAAGATACAGAACGAAGACAGAAGAGGCAATAAAAACTGGACAATCCAGAGACATCAGTAGTAAACACTGGACACACTCACACAAGATACAGAACGAAGACAAGAAGAGGCAAAAAAAACTGGACAATCCAGAGACATCAGCAGTAAACACTGGACACACTCACACAAGATACAGAACGAAGATAGAAGAGGCAATCAAAACTGGACAATCCAGAGACATCAGTAGTAAACACTGGACACACTAACACAAGATACAGAACGAAGAAAAGAAGAGGCAATCAAAACTGGACAATCCAGAGACATCAGTAGTAAACACTGGACATACTCACACAAGATACAGAACGAAGACAAGTAGAGGCAATCAAAACTGGACAATCCAGAAACATCAGCAGTAAACACTGGACACACTCACACAAGATACAGAACGAAGACAGAAGAGGCAATCAAAACTGGACAATCCAGAGACATCAGTAGTAAACACTGGACACACTCACACAAGATACAGAACGAAGACAGAAGAGGCAATCAAAACTGGACAATCCAGAGACATCAGTAGTAAACAATGGACACACTCACACAAGATACAGAACGAAGACAAGAAGAGGCAAAAAAAACTGGACAATCCAGAGACATCAGTAGTAAACACTGGACACACTCACACAAGATACAGAACGAAGACTGAAGAGGCAATCAAAACTAGACAATCCAGAGACATCAGTAGTAAACACTGGACACACTCACACAAGATACAGAACGAAGACAGAAGAGGCAATCAAAACTGGACAATCCAGAGACATCAGTAGTAAACACTGGACACACTCACACAAGATACAGAACGAAGACAAGAAGAGGCAATCAAAACTGGACAATCCAGAGACATCAGTAGTAAACACTGGACACACTCACACAAGATACAGAACGACGACAAGAAGAGGCAATCAAAACTGGACAATCCAGAGACATCAGTAGTAAACACTGGACACACTCACACAAGATACAGAACGAAGACAGAAGAGGCAATCAAAACTGGACAATCCAGAGACATCAGTAGTAAACACTGGACACACTCACACAAGATACAGAACGAAGACAGAAGAGGCAATCAAAACTGGACAATCCAGAGACATCAGTAGTAAACACTGGACTCACTCACACAAGATACAGAACGAAGACAGAAGCGGCAATCAAAACTGGACAATCCAGAGACATCAGTAGTAAACACTGGACACACTCACACAAGATACAGAACGAAGACAGAAGAGGCAATCAAAACTGGACAATCCAGAGACATCAGCAGTAAACACTGGACACACTCACACAAGATACAGAACGAAGACAGAAGAGGCAATCAAAACTGGACAATCCAGAGACATCAGTAGTAAACACTGGACACACTCACACAAGATACTGAACGAAGACAAGAAGAGGCAATCAAAACTGGACAATCCAGAGACATCAGTAGTAAACACTGGACACACTCACACAAGATACAGAACGAAGACAAGAAGAGGCAATTAAAACTGAACAATCCAGAGACATCAGCAGTAAACACTGGACACACTCACACAAGATACAGAACGAAGACAGAAGAGGCAATCAAAACTGGACAATCCAGAGACATCAGTAGTAAACACTGGACACACTCACACAAGATACAGAACGAAGACAGAAGAGGCAATCAAAACTGGACAATCCAGAGACATCAGTAGTAAATACTGGACACACTCACACAAGATACAGAACGAAGACAGAAGAGGCAATCAAAACTGGACAATCCAGAGACATCAGTAGTAAACACTGGACACACTCACACAAGATACAGAACGAAGACAGAAGCGGCAATCAAAACTGGACAACCCAGAGACAGCAGTAGTAAACACTGGACACACTCACACAAGATACAGAACGAAGACAGAAGCGGCAATCAAAACTGGACAATCCAGAGACATCAGTAGTAAACACTGGACACACTCACACAAGATACAGAACGAAGACAGAAGAGGCAATCAAAACTGGACAATCCAGAGACATCAGTAGTAAACACTGGACACACTCACACAAGATACAGAACGAAGACAGAAGCGGCAATCAAAACTGGACAATCCAGAGACATCAGTAGTAAACACTGGACACATTCACACAAGATACAGAACGAAGACAGAAGAGGCAATCAAAACTGGACAATCCAGAGACATCAGTAGTAAACACTGGACACACTCACACAAGATACAGAACGAAGACAGAAGCGGCAATCAAAGCTGGACAATCCAGAGACATCAGTAGTAAACACTGGACACACTCACACAAGATACAGAACGAAGACAGAAGAGGCAATAATAACTGGACAATCCAGAGACATCAGTAGTAAGCACTGGACACACTCACACAAGATACAGAACGAAGACAAGAAGAGGCAATAAAAACTGGACAATCCAGAGATATCAGTAGTAAACACTGGACACACTCACACAAGATACAGAACGACGACAAGAAGAGGCAATAAAAACTGGACAATCTAGAGACATCAGTAGTAAACACTGGACACACTCACACAAGATACAGAACGAAGACAGAAGAGGCAATCAAAACTGGACAATCCAGAGACATCAGTAGTAAACACTGGACACACTCACACAGGATACAGAACGAAGACAAGAAGAGGCAATAAAAACTGGACAATCCAGAGACATCAGTAGTAAACACTGGACACACTCACACAAGATACAGAACGAAGAAAAGAAGAGGCAATCAAAACTGGACAATCCAGAGACATCAGTAGTAAACACTGGACACACTCACACAAGATACAGAACGAAGACAGAAGAGGCAATCAAAACTGGACAATCCAGAGACATCAGTAGTAAACACTGGACACACTCACACAAGATACAGAACGAAGACAGAAGAGGCAATCAAAACTGGACAATCCCGAGACATCAGTAGTAAACACTGGACACACTCACACAAGATACAGAACGAAGACAGAAGCGGCAATCAAAACTGGACAATCCAGAGACATCAGTAGTAAACACTGGACACACTCACACAAGATACAGAACGAAGACAGAAGAGGCAATCAAAACTGGACAATCCAGAGACATCAGCAGTAAACACTGGACACACTCACACAAGATACAGAACGAAGACAGAAGAGGCAATCAAAACTGGACAATCCAGAGACATCAGTAGTAAACACTGGACACACTCACACAAGATACAGAACGAAGACAAGAAGAGGCAATCAAAACTGGACAATCCAGAGACATCAGTAGTAAACACTGGACACACTCACACAAGATACAGAACGAAGACAAGAAGAGGCAATAAAAACTGGACAATCCAGAGACATCAGCAGTAAACACTGGACACACTCACACAAGATACAGAACGAAGACAGAAGAGGCAATCAAAACTGGACAATCCAGAGACATCAGTAGTAAACACTGGACACACTCACACAAGATACAGAACGAAGACAGAAGAGGCAATCAAAACAGGACAATCCAGAGACATCAGTAGTAAATACTGGACACACTCACACAAGATACAGAACGAAGACAGAAGAGGCAATCAAAACTGGACAATCCAGAGACATCAGTAGTAAACACTGGACACACTCACACAAGATACAGAACGAAGACAGAAGCGGCAATCAAAACTGGACAACCCGGAGACAGCAGTAGTAAACACTGGACACACTCACACAAGATACAGAACGAAGACAGAAGCGGCAATCAAAACTGGACAATCCAGAGACATCAGTAGTAAACACTGGACACACTCACACAAGATACAGAACGAAGACAGAAGAGGCAATCAAAACTGGACAATCCAGAGACATCAGTAGTAAACACTGGACACACTCACACAAGATACAGAACGAAGACAGAAGCGGCAATCAAAACTGGACAATCCAGAGACATCAGTAGTAAACACTGGACACGCTCACACAAGATACAGAACGAAGACAGAAGAGGCAATCAAAACTGGACAATCCAGAGACATCAGTAGTAAACACTGGACACACTCACACAAGATACAGAACGAAGACAGAAGCGGCAATCAAAGCTGGACAATCCAGAGACATCAGTAGTAAACACTGGACACACTCACACAAGATACAGAACGAAGACAGAAGAGGCAATAATAACTGGACAATCCAGAGACATCAGTAGTAAGCACTGGACACACTCACACAAGATACAGAACGAAGACAAGAAGAGGCAATCAAAACTGGACAATCCAGAGATATCAGTAGTAAACACTGGACACACTCACACAAGATACAGAACGACGACAAGAAGAGGCAATAAAAACTGGACAATCTAGAGACATCAGTAGTAAACACTGGACACACTCACACAAGATACAGAACGAAGACAGAAGAGGCAATCAAAACTGGACAATCCAGAGACATCAGTAGTAAACACTGGACACACTCACACAGGATACAGAACGAAGACAAGAAGAGGCAATAAAAACTGGACAATCCAGAGACATCAGTAGTAAACACTGGACACACTCACACAAGATACAGAACGAAGACAAGAAGAGGCAATCAAAACTGGACAATGCAGAGACATCAGCAGTAAACACTGGACACACTCACACAAGATACAGAACGAAGACAAGAAGAGGCAATAAAAACTGGACAATCCAGAGACATCAGTAGTAAACACTGGACACACTCACACAAGATACAGAACGAAGACAAGAAGAGGCAATAAAAACTGGACAATCCAGAGTCATCAGTAGTAAACACTGGACACACTCACACAAGATACAGAACGAAGACAAGAAGAGGCAATAAAAACTGGACAATCCAGAGACATCAGCAGTAAACACTGGACACACTCACACAAGATACAGAACGAAGACAGAAGATGCAATCAAAACTGGACAATCCAGAGACATCAGCAGTAAACACTGGACACACTCACACAAGATACAGAACGAAGATAAGAAGAGGCAATCAAAACTGGACAATCCAGAGACATCAGTAGTAAACACTGGACACACTCACACAAGATACAGAACGAAGATAAGAAGAGGCAATAAAAACTGGACAATCCAGAGATATCAGCAGTAAACACTGGACACACTCACACAAGATACAGAACGAAGACAGAAGAGGCAATCAAAACTGGACAATCCAGAGACATCAGCAATAAACACTGGACACACTCACACAAGATACAGAACGAAGACAGAAGAGGCAATAAAAACTGGACAATCCAGAGACATCAGTAGTAAACACTGGACACACTCACACAAGATACAGAACGAAGACAAGAAGAGGCAATCAAAACTGGACAATCCAGAGAAATCAGTAGTAAACACTGGACACACTCACACAAGACACAGAACGAAGACAAGAAGAGGCAATCAAAACTGGACAATCCAGAGACATCAGTAGTAAACACTGGACACACTCACACAAGATACAGAACGAAGACAGAAGAGGCAATCAAAACTGGACAATCCAGAGACATCAGTAGTAAACACTGGACACACTCACACAAGATACAGAACGAAGACAGAAGAGGCCATAAAAACTGGACAATCCAGAGACATCAGTAGTAAACACTGGACACACTCACACAAGATACAGAACGAAGACAAGAAGAGGCAATAAAAACTGGACAATCCAGAGACATCAGTAGTAAACACTGGACACACTCACACAAGATACAGAACGACGACAAGAAGAGGCAATCAAAACTGGACAATCCAGAGACATCAGTAGTAAACACTGGACACACTCACACAAGATACAGAACGAAGAGAGAAGAGGCAATCAAAACTGGACAATCCAGAGACATCAGTAGTAAACACTGGACACACTCACACAAGATACAGAACGAAGACAGAAGAGGCAATCAAAACTGGACAATCCAGAGACATCAGTAGTAAACACTGGACACACTCACACAAGATACAGAACGAAGACAGAAGCGGCAATCAAAACTGGACAATCCAGAGACATCAGTAGTAAACACTGGACACACTCACACAAGATACAGAACGAAGACAGAAGAGGCAATCAAAACTGGACAATCCAGAGACATCAGCAGTAAACACTGGACACACTCACACAAGATACAGAACGAAGACAGAAGAGGCAATCAAAACTGGACAATCCAGAGACATCAGTAGTAAACACTGGACACACTCAAACAAGATACAGAACAAAGACAAGAAGAGGCAATCAAAACTGGACAATCCAGAGACATCAGTAGTAAACACTGGACACACTCACACAAGATACAGAACGAAGACAAGAAGAGGCAATAAAAACTGGACAATCCAGAGACATCAGCAGTAAACACTGGACACACTCACACAAGATACAGAACGAAGACAGAAGAGGTAATCAAAACTGGACAATCCAGAGACATCAGTAGTAAACACTGGACACACTCACACAAGATACAGAACGAAGACAGAAGAGGCAATCAAAACTGGACAATCCAGAGACATCAGTAGTAAACACTGGACACACTCACACAAGATACAGAACGAAGACAGAAGCGGCAATCAAAATTGGACAATCCAGAGACAGCAGTAGTAAACACTGGACACACTCACACAAGATACAGAACGAAGACAGAAGCGGCAATCAAAACTGGACAATCTAGAGACATCAGTAGTAAACACTGGAAACACTCACACAAGATACAGAACGAAGACAGAAGAGGCAATCAAAACTGGACAATCCAGAGCCATCAGTAGTAAACACTGGACACACTCACACAAGATACAGAACGAAGACAGAAGCGGCAATCAAAACTGGACAATTCAGAGACATCAGTAGTAAACACTGGACACACTCACACAAGATACAGAACGAAGACAGAAGAGGCAATCAAAACTGGACAATCCAGAGACATCAGTAGTAAACACTGGACACACTCACACAGGATACAGAACGAAGACAAGAAGAGGCAATACACACTGGACAATCCAGAGACATCAGTAGTAAACACTGGACACACTCACACAAGATACAGAACGAAGACAAGAAGAGGCAATAAAAACTGGACAATGCAGAGACATCAGCAGTAAACACTGGACACACTCACACAAGATATAGAACGAAGACAAGAAGAGGCAATAAAAACTGGACAATCCAGAGACATCAGTAGTAAACACTGGACACACTCACACAAGATACAGAACGAAGACAAGAAGAGGCAATCAAAACTGGACAATCCAGAGTCATCAGTAGTAAACACTGGACACACTCACACAAGATACAGAACGAAGACAAGAAGAGGCAATAAAAACTGGACAATCCAGAGATATCAGCAGTAAACACTGGACACACTCACACAAGATACAGAACGAAGACAGAAGAGACAATCAAAACTGGACAATCCAGAGACATCAGCAATAAACACTGGACACACTCACACAAGATACAGAACGAAGACAAGAAGAGGCAATCAAAACTGGACAATCCAGAGACATCAGCAGTAAACACTGGACACACTCACACAAGATACAGAACGAAGACAGAAGATGCAATCAAAACTGGACAATCCAGAGACATCAGTAGTAAACACTGGACACACTCACACAAGATACAGAACGAAGACAAGAAGAGGCAATCAAAACTGGACAATCCAGAGACATCAGTAGTAAACACTGGACACACTCACACAAGATACAGAACGAAGACAAGAAGAGGCAATAAAAACTGGACAATCCAGAGATATCAGCAGTAAACACTGGACACACTCACACAAGATACAGAACGAAGACAGAAGCGGCAATCAAAACTGGACAATCCAGAGACATCAGTAGTAAACACTGGACACACTCACACAAGATACAGAACGAAGACAGAAGAGGCAATCAAAACTGGACAATCCAGAGACATCAGCAGTAAACACTGGACACACTCACACAAGATACAGAACGAAGACAGAAGAGGCAATCAAAACTGGACAATCCAGAGACATCAGTAGTAAACACTGGACACACTCAAACAAGATACAGAACAAAGACAAGAAGAGGCAATCAAAACTGGACAATCCAGAGACATCAGTAGTAAACACTGGACACACTCACACAAGATACAGAACGAAGACAAGAAGAGGCAATAAAAACTGGACAATCCAGAGACATCAGCAGTAAACACTGGACACACTCACACAAGATACAGAACGAAGACAGAAGAGGTAATCAAAACTGGACAATCCAGAGACATCAGTAGTAAACACTGGACACACTCACACAAGATACAGAACGAAGACAGAAGAGGCAATCAAAACTGGACAATCCAGAGACATCAGTAGTAAACACTGGACACACTCACACAAGATACAGAACGAAGACAGAAGCGGCAATCAAAATTGGACAATCCAGAGACAGCAGTAGTAAACACTGGACACACTCACACAAGATACAGAACGAAGACAGAAGCGGCAATCAAAACTGGACAATCTAGAGACATCAGTAGTAAACACTGGAAACACTCACACAAGATACAGAACGAAGACAGAAGAGGCAATCAAAACTGGACAATCCAGAGCCATCAGTAGTAAACACTGGACACACTCACACAAGATACAGAACGAAGACAGAAGCGGCAATCAAAACTGGACAATTCAGAGACATCAGTAGTAAACACTGGACACACTCACACAAGATACAGAACGAAGACAGAAGAGGCAATCAAAACTGGACAATCCAGAGACATCAGTAGTAAACACTGGACACACTCACACAGGATACAGAACGAAGACAAGAAGAGGCAATACACACTGGACAATCCAGAGACATCAGTAGTAAACACTGGACACACTCACACAAGATACAGAACGAAGACAAGAAGAGGCAATAAAAACTGGACAATGCAGAGACATCAGCAGTAAACACTGGACACACTCACACAAGATATAGAACGAAGACAAGAAGAGGCAATAAAAACTGGACAATCCAGAGACATCAGTAGTAAACACTGGACACACTCACACAAGATACAGAACGAAGACAAGAAGAGGCAATCAAAACTGGACAATCCAGAGTCATCAGTAGTAAACACTGGACACACTCACACAAGATACAGAACGAAGACAAGAAGAGGCAATAAAAACTGGACAATCCAGAGATATCAGCAGTAAACACTGGACACACTCACACAAGATACAGAACGAAGACAGAAGAGACAATCAAAACTGGACAATCCAGAGACATCAGCAATAAACACTGGACACACTCACACAAGATACAGAACGAAGACAAGAAGAGGCAATCAAAACTGGACAATCCAGAGACATCAGCAGTAAACACTGGACACACTCACACAAGATACAGAACGAAGACAGAAGATGCAATCAAAACTGGACAATCCAGAGACATCAGTAGTAAACACTGGACACACTCACACAAGATACAGAACGAAGACAAGAAGAGGCAATCAAAACTGGACAATCCAGAGACATCAGTAGTAAACACTGGACACACTCACACAAGATACAGAACGAAGACAAGAAGAGGCAATAAAAACTGGACAATCCAGAGATATCAGCAGTAAACACTGGACACACTCACACAAGATACAGAACGAAGACAGAAGAGGCAATCAAAACTGGACAATCAAGAGACATCAGCAATAAACACTGGACACACTCACACAAGATACAGAACGAAGACAGAAGAGGCAATCAAAACTGGACAATCCAGAGACATCAGTAGTAAACACTGGACACACTCACACAAGATACAGAACGAAGACAAGAAGAGGCAATAAAAACTGGACAATCCAGAGAAATCAGTAGTAAACACTGGACACACTCACACAAGATACAGAACGAAGACAAGAAGAGGCAATCAAAACTGGACAATCCAGAGACATCAGTAGTAAACACTGGACACACTCACACAAGATACAGAACGAAGACAGAAGAGGCAATCAAAACTGGACAATCCAGAGACATCAGTAGTAAACACTGGACACACTCACACAAGATACAGAACGAAGACAGAAGAGGCCATAAAAACTGGACAATCCAGAGACATCAGTAGTAAACACTGGATACACTCACACAAGATACAGAACGAAGACAGAAGAGGCAATCAAAACTGGACAATCCAGAGACATCAGTAGTAAACACTGGACACACTCACACAAGATACAGAACGAAGACAGAAGCGGCAATCAAAACTGGACAATCCAGAGACATCAGTAGTAAACACTGGACACACTCACACAAGATACAGAACGAAGACAGAAGAGGCAATCAAAACTGGACAATCCAGAGACATCAGCAGTAAACACTGGACACACTCACACAAGATACAGAACGAAGACAGAAGAGGCAATCAAAACTGGACAATCCAGAGACATCAGTAGTAAACACTGGACACACTCACACAAGATACAGAACAAAGACAAGAAGAGGCAATCAAAACTGGACAATCCAGAGACATCAGTAGTAAACACTGGACACACTCACACAAGATACAGAACGAAGACAAGAAGAGGCAATAAAAACTGGACAATCCAGAGACATCAGCAGTAAACACTGGACACACTCACACAAGATACAGAACGAAGACAGAAGAGGCAATCAAAACTGGACAATCCAGAGACATCAGTAGTAAACACTGAACACACTCACACAAGATACAGAACGAAGACAGAAGAGGCAATCAAAACTGGACAATCCAGAGACATCAGTAGTAAACACTGGACACACTCACACAAGATACAGAACGAAGACAGAAGAGGCAATCAAAACTGGACAATCCAGAGACATCAGTAGTAAACACTGGACACACTCACACAAGATACAGAACGAAGACAGAAGCGGCAATCAAAACTGGACAATCCAGAGACAGCAGTAGTAAACACTGGACACACTCACACAAGATACAGAACGAAGACAGAAGCGGCAATCAAAACTGGACAATCCAGAGACATCAGTAGTAAACACTGGAAACACTCACACAAGATACAGAACGAAGACAGAAGAGGCAATCAAAACTGGACAATCCAGAGCCATCAGTAGTAAACACTGGACACACTCACACAAGATACAGTACGAAGACAAGAAGAGGCAATAAAAACTGGACAATGCAGAGACATCAGCAGTAAACACTGGACACACTCACACAAGATACAGAACGAAGACAAGAAGAGGCAATAAAAACTGGACAATCCAGAGACATCAGTAGTAAACACTGGACACACTCACACAAGATACAGAACGAAGACAAGAAGAGGCAATAAAAACTGGACAATCCAGAGTCATCAGTAGTAAACACTGGACACACTCACACAAGATACAGAACGAAGACAAGAAGAGGCAATAAAAACTGGACAATCCAGAGACATCAGCAGTAAACACTGGACACACTCACACAAGATACAGAACGAAGACAGAAGAGGCAATCAAAACTGGACAATCCAGAGACATCAGCAGTAAACACTGGACACACTCACACAAGATACAGAACGAAGACAAGAAGAGGCAATCAAAACTGGACAATCCAGAGACATCAGTAGTAAACACTGGACACACTCACACAAGATACAGAACGAAGACAAGAAGAGGCAATAAAAACTGGACAATCCAGAGATATCAGCAGTAAACATTGGACACACTCACACAAGATACAGAACGAAGACAGAAGAGGCAATCAAAACTGGACAATCCAGAGACATCAGTAGTAAACACTGGACACACTCACACAAGATACAGAACGAAGACAGAAGAGGCAATCAAAGCTGGACAATCCAGAGACATCAGTAGTAAACACTGGACACACTCACACAAGATACAGAACGAAGACAAAAGAGGCAATAATAACTGGACAATCCAGAGACATCAGTAGTAAGCACTGGACACACTCACACAAGATACAGAACGAAGACAAGAAGAGGCAATAAAAACTGGACAATCCAGAGATATCAGTAGTAAACACTGGACACACTCACACAAGATACAGAACGACGACAAGAAGAGGCAATAAAAACTGGACAATCTAGGGACATCAGTAGTAAACACTGGACACACTCACACAAGATACAGAACGAAGACAGAAGAGGCAATCAAAACTGGACAATCCAGAGACATCAGTAGTAAACACTGGACACACTCACACAGGATACAGAACGAAGACAAGAAGAGGCAATAAAAACTGGACAATCCAGAGACATCAGTAGTAAACACTGGACACACTCACACAAGATACAGAACGAAGACAAGAAGAGGCAATCAAAACTGGACAATGCAGAGACATCAGCAGTAAACACTGGACACACTCACACAAGATACAGAACGAAGACAAGAAGAGGCAATAAAAACTGGACAATCCAGAGACATCAGTAGTAAACACTGGACACACTCACACAAGATACAGAACGAAGACAAGAAGAGGCAATAAAAACTGGACAATCCAGAGTCATCAGTAGTAAACACTGGACACACTCACACAAGATACAGAACGAAGAAAAGAAGAGGCAATAAAAACTGGACAATCCAGAGACATCAGCAGTAAACACTGGACACACTCACACACGATATAGAACGAAGACAAGAAGAGGCAATAAAAACTGGACAATCCAGAGACATCAGTAGTAAACACCGGACACACTCACACAGGATACAGAACGAAGACAAGAAGAGGCAATAAAAACTGGACAATCCAGAGACATCAGTAGTAAACACTGGACACACTCACACAAGATACAGAACGAAGACAAGAAGAGGCAATCAAAACTGGACAATGCAGAGACATCAGCAGTAAACACTGGACACACTCACACAAGATACAGAACGAAGACAAGAAGAGGCAATCAAAACTGGACAATCCAGAGACATCAGTAGTAAACACTGGACACACTCACACAAGATACAGGACGAAGACAAGAAGAGGCAATAAAAACTGGACAATCCAGAGACATCAGCAGTAAACACTGGACACACTCACACAAGATACAGAACGAAGACAGAAGATGCAATCAAAACTGGACAATCCAGAGACATCAGCAGTAAACACTGGACACACTCACACAAGATACAGAACGAAGATAAGAAGAGGCAATCAAAACTGGACAATCCAGAGACATCAGTAGTAAACACTGGACACACTCACACAAGATACAGAACGAAGACAAGAAGAGGCAATAAAAACTGGACAATCCAGAGATATCAGCAGTAAACACTGGACACACTCACACAAGATACAGAACGAAGACAGAAGAGGCAATCAAAACTGGACAATCCAGAGACATCAGCAATAAACACTGGACACACTCACACAAGATACAGAACGAAGACAGAAGAGGCAATAAAAACTGGACAATCCAGAGACATCAGTAGTAAACACTGAACACACTCACACAAGATACAGAACGAAGACAAGAAGAGGCAATCAAAACTGGACAATCCAGAGAAATCAGTAGTAAACACTGGACACACTCACACAAGATACAGAACGAAGACAAGAAGAGGCAATCAAAACTGGACAATCCAGAGACATCAGTAGTAAACACTGGACACACTCACACAAGATACAGAATGAAGACAGAAGAGGCAATCAAAACTGGACAATCCAGAGACATCAGTAGTAAACACTGGACACACTCACACAAGATACAGAACGAAGACAGAAGAGGCCATAAAAACTGGACAATCCAGAGACATCAGTAGTAAACACTGGACACACTCACACAAGATACAGAACGAAGACAAGAAGAGGCAATAAAAACTGGACAATCCAGAGACATCAGTAGTAAACACTGGACACACTCACACAAGATACAGAACGACGACAAGAAGAGGCAATCAAAACTGGACAATCCAGAGACATCAGTAGTAAACACTGGACACACTCACACAAGATACAGAACGAAGAGAGAAGAGGCAATCAAAACTGGACAATCCAGAGACATCAGTAGTAAACACTGGACACACTCACACAAGATACAGAACGAAGACAGAAGAGGCAATCAAAACTGGACAATCCAGAGACATCAGTAGTAAACACTGGACACACTCACACAAGATACAGAACGAAGACAGAAGCGGCAATCAAAACTGGACAATCCAGAGACATCAGTAGTAAACACTGGACACACTCACACAAGATACAGAACGAAGACAGAAGAGGCAATCAAAACTGGACAATCCAGAGACATCAGCAGTAAACACTGGACACACTCACACAAGATACAGAACGAAGACAGAAGAGGCAATCAAAACTGGACAATCCAGAGACATCAGTAGTAAACACTGGACACACTCACACAAGATACAGAACGAAGACAGAAGAGGCAATCAAAACTGGACAATCCAGAGACATCAGTAGTAAACACTGGACACACTCACACAAGATACAGAACGAAGACAGAAGAGGCAATCAAAACTGGACAATCCAGAGACATCAGTAGTAAACACTGGACACACTCACACAAGATACAGAACGAAGACAGAAGCGGCAATCAAAACTGGACAATCCAGAGACATCAGTAGTAAACACTGGACACACTCACACAAGATACAGAACGAAGACAGAAGCGGCAATCAAAACTGGACAATCTAGAGACATCAGTAGTAAACACTGGAAACACTCACACAAGATACAGAACGAAGACAGAAGAGGCAATCAAAACTGGACAATCCAGAGCCATCAGTAGTAAACACTGGACACACTCACACAAGATACAGAACGAAGACAGAAGCGGCAATCAAAACTGGACAATTCAGAGACATCAGTAGTAAACACTGGACACACTCACACAAGATACAGAACGAAGACAGAAGAGGCAATCAAAACTGGACAATCCAGAGACATCAGTAGTAAACACTGGACACACTCACACAGGATACAGAACGAAGACAAGAAGAGGCAATACAAACTGGACAATCCAGAGACATCAGTAGTAAACACTGGACACACTCACACAAGATACAGAACGAAGACAAGAAGAGGCAATAAAAACTGGACAATGCAGAGACATCAGCAGTAAACACTGGACACACTCACACAAGATATAGAACGAAGACAAGAAGAGGCAATCAAAACTGGACAATCCAGAGACATCAGTAGTAAGCACTGGACACACTCACACAAGATACAGAACGAAGACAAGAAGAGGCAATAAAAACTGGACAATCCAGAGTCATCAGTAGTAAACACTGGACACACTCACACAAGATACAGAACGAAGACAAGAAGAGGCAATCAAAACTGGACAATCCAGAGACATCAGCAGTAAACACTGGACACACTCACACAAGATACAGAACGAAGACAGAAGCGGCAATCAAAACTGGACAATCCAGAGACATCAGTAGTAAACACTGGACACACTCACACAAGATACAGAACGAAGACAGAAGCGGCAATCAAAACTGGACAATCTAGAGACATCAGTAGTAAACACTGGACACACTCACACAAGATACAGAACGAAGACAGAAGCGGCAATCAAAACTGGACAATTCAGAGACATCAGTAGTAAACACTGGACACACTCACACAAGATACAGAACGAAGACAGAAGAGGCAATCAAAACTGGACAATCCAGAGACATCAGTAGTAAACACTGGACACACTCACACAGGATACAGAACGAAGACAAGAAGAGGCAATACAAACTGGACAATCCAGAGACATCAGTAGTAAACACTGGACACACTCACACAAGATACAGAACGAAGACAAGAAGAGGCAATAAAAACTGGACAATGCAGAGACATCAGCAGTAAACACTGGACACACTCACACAAGATATAGAACGAAGACAAGAAGAGGCAATCAAAACTGAACAATCCAGAGACATCAGTAGTAAACACTGGACACACTCACACAAGATACAGAACGAAGACAGAAGAGGCAATCAAAACTGGACAATCCAGAGACATCAGTAGTAAACACTGGACACACTCACACAGGATACAGAACGAAGACAAGAAGAGGCAATACAAACTGGACAATCCAGAGACATCAGTAGTAAACACTGGACACACTCACACAAGATACAGAACGAAGACAAGAAGAGGCAATAAAAACTGGACAATGCAGAGACATCAGCAGTAAACACTGGACACACTCACACAAGATATAGAACGAAGACAAGAAGAGGCAATCAAAACTGGACAATCCAGAGACATCAGTAGTAAGCACTGGACACACTCACACAAGATACAGAACGAAGACAAGAAGAGGCAATAAAAACTGGACAATCCAGAGTCATCAGTAGTAAACACTGGACACACTCACACAAGATACAGAACGAAGACAAGAAGAGGCAATCAAAACTGGACAATCCAGAGACATCAGCAGTAAACACTGGACACACTCACACAAGATACAGAACGAAGACAGAAGAGGCAATCAAAACTGGACAATCCAGAGACATCAGCAGTAAACACTGGACACACTCACACAAGATACAGAACGAAGACAAGAAGAGGCAATCAAAACTGGACAATCCAGAGACATCAGTAGTAAACACTGGACACACTCACACAAGATACAGAACGAAGACAAGAAGAGGCAATAAAAACTGGACAATCCAGAGATATCAGCAGTAAACACTGGACACACTCACACAAGATACAGAACGAAGACAGAAGAGGCAATCAAAACTGGACAATCCAGAGACATCAGCAATAAACACTGGACACACTCACACAAGATACAGAACGAAGACAAGAAGAGGCAATAAAAACTGGACAATCCAGAGACATCAGTAGTAAACACTGGACACACTCACACAAGATACAGAACGAAGACAAGAAGAGGCAATCAAAACTGGACAATCCAGAGAAATCAGTAGTAAACACTGGACACACTCACACAAGATACAGAACGAAGACAAGAAGAGGCAATCAAAACTGGACAATCCAGAGACATCAGTAGTAAACACTGGACACACTCACACAAGATACAGAACGAAGACAGAAGAGGCAATCAAAACTGGACAATCCAGAGACATCAGTAGTAAACACTGGACACACTCACACAAGATACAGAACGAAGACAGAAGAGGCCATAAAAACTGGACAATCCAGAGACATCAGTAGTAAACACTGGACACACTCACACAAGATACAGAACGAAGACAAGAAGAGGCAATAAAAACTGGACAATCCAGAGACATCAGTAGTAAACACTGGACACACTCACACAAGATACAGAACGACGACAAGAAGAGGCAATCAAAACTGGACAATCCAGAGACATCAGTAGTAAACACTGGACACACTCACACAAGATACAGAACGAAGACAGAAGCGGCAATCAAAACTGGACAATCCAGAGACATCAGTAGTAAACACTGGACACACTCACACAAGATACAGAACGAAGACAGAAGCGGCAATCAAAACTGGACAATCCAGAGACATCAGTAGTAAACACTGGACACACTCACACAAGATACAGAACGAAGACAGAAGAGGCAATCAAAACTGGACAATCCAGAGACATCAGCAGTAAACACTGGACACACTCACACAAGATACAGAACGAAGACAGAAGAGGCAATCAAAACTGGACAATCCAGAGACATCAGTAGTAAACACTGGACACACTCACAAAAGATACAGAACAAAGACAAGAAGAGGCAATCAAAACTGGACAATCCAGAGACATCAGTAGTAAACACTGGACACACTCACACAAGATACAGAACGAAGACAAGAAGAGGCAATAAAAACTGGACAATCCAGAGACATCAGCAGTAAACACTGGACACACTCACACAAGATACAGAACGAAGACAGAAGAGGCAATCAAAACTGGACAATCCAGAGACATCAGTAGTAAACACTGGACACACTCACACAAGATACAGAACGAAGACAGAAGAGGCAATCAAAACTGGACAATCCAGAGACATCAGTAGTAAACACTGGACACACTCACACAAGATACAGAACGAAGACAGAAGAGGCAATCAAAACTGGACAATCCAGAGACATCAGTAGTAAACACTGGACACACTCACACAAGATACAGAACGAAGACAGAAGCGGCAATCAAAACTGGACAATCCAGAGACAGCAGTAGTAAACACTGGACACACTCACACAAGATACAGAACGAAGACAGAAGCGGCAATCAAAACTGGACAATCCAGAGACATCAGTAGTAAACACTGGAAACACTCACACAAGATACAGAACGAAGACAGAAGAGGCAATCAAAACTGGACAATCCAGAGCCATCAGTAGTAAACACTGGACACACTCACACAAGATACAGAACGAAGACAGAAGCGGCAATCAAAACTGGACAATTCAGAGACATCAGTAGTAAACACTGGACACACTCACACAAGATACAGAACGAAGACAGAAGAGGCAATCAAAACTGGACAATCCAGAGACATCAGTAGTAAACACTGGACACACTCATACAAGATACAGAACGAAGACAGAAGCGGCAATCAAAACTGGACAATCCAGAGACATCAGTAGTAAACACTGGACACACTCACACAGGATACAGAACGAAGACAAGAAGAGGCAATACAAACTGGACAATCCAGAGACATCAGTAGTAAACACTGGACACACTCACACAAGATACAGTACGAAGACAAGAAGAGGCAATAAAAACTGGACAATGCAGAGACATCAGCAGTAAACACTGGACACACTCACACAAGATACAGAACGAAGACAAGAAGAGGCAATAAAAACTGGACAATGCAGAGACATCAGTAATAAACACTGGACACACTCACACAAGATACAGAACGAAGACAAGAAGAGGCAATCAAAACTGGACAATCCAGAGTCATCAGTAGTAAACACTGGACACACTCACACAAGATACAGAACGAAGACAAGAAGAGGCAATAAAAACTGGACAATCCAGAGACATCAGCAGTAAACACTGGACACACTCACACAAGATACAGAACGAAGACAGAAGAGGCAATAAAAACTGGACAATCCAGAGACATCAGTAGTAAACACTGGACACACTCACACAAGATACAGAACGAAGACAAGAAGAGGCAATAAAAACTGGACAATCCAGAGAAATCAGTAGTAAACACTGGACACACTCACACAAGATACAGAACGAAGACAAGAAGAGGCAATCAAAACTGGACAATCCAGAGACATCAGTAGTAAACACTGGACACACTCACACAAGATACAGAACGAAGACAGAAGAGGCAATCAAAACTGGACAATCCAGAGACATCAGTAGTAAACACTGGACACACTCACACAAGATACAGAACGAAGACAGAAGAGGCCATAAAAACTGGACAATCCAGAGACATCAGTAGTAAACACTGGACACACTCACACAAGATACAGAACGAAGACAAGAAGAGGCAATAAAAACTGGACAATCCAGAGACATCAGTAGTAAACACTGGACACACTCACACAAGATACAGAACGACGACAAGAAGAGGCAATCAAAACTGGACAATCCAGAGACATCAGTAGTAAACACTGGACACACTCACACAAGATACAGAACGAAGACAGAAGAGGCAATCAAAACTGGACAATCCAGAGACATCAGTAGTAAACACTGGATACACTCACACAAGATACAGAACGAAGACAGAAGAGGCAATCAAAACTGGACAATCCAGAGACATCAGTAGTAAACACTGGACACACTCACACAAGATACAGAACGAAGACAGAAGCGGCAATCAAAACTGGACAATCCAGAGACATCAGTAGTAAACACTGGACACACTCACACAAGATACAGAACGAAGACAGAAGAGGCAATCAAAACTGGACAATCCAGAGACATCAGCAGTAAACACTGGACACACTCACACAAGATACAGAACGAAGACAGAAGAGGCAATCAAAACTGGACAATCCAGAGACATCAGTAGTAAACACTGGACACACTCACAAAAGATACAGAACAAAGACAAGAAGAGGCAATCAAAACTGGACAATCCAGAGACATCAGTAGTAAACACTGGACACACTCACACAAGATACAGAACGAAGACAAGAAGAGGCAATCAAAACTGGACAATCCAGAGACATCAGCAGTAAACACTGGACACACTCACACAAGATACAGAACGAAGACAGAAGAGGCAATCAAAACTGGACAATCCAGAGACATCAGTAGTAAACACTGGACACACTCACACAAGATACAGAACGAAGACAGAAGAGGCAATCAAAACTGGACAATCCAGAGACATCAGTAGTAAACACTGGACACACTCACACAAGATACAGAACGAAGACAGAAGAGGCAATCAAAACTGGACAATCCAGAGACATCAGTAGTAAACACTGGACACACTCACACAAGATACAGAACGAAGACAGAAGCGGCAATCAAAACTGGACAATCCAGAGACAGCAGTAGTAAACACTGGACACACTCACACAAGATACAGAACGAAGACAGAAGCGGCAATCAAAACTGGACAATCCAGAGACATCAGTAGTAAACACTGGAAACACTCACACAAGATACAGAACGAAGACAGAAGAGGCAATCAAAACTGGACAATCCAGAGCCATCAGTAGTAAACACTGGACACACTCACACAAGATACAGAACGAAGACAGAAGCGGCAATCAAAACTGGACAATTCAGAGACATCAGTAGTAAACACTGGACACACTCACACAAGATACAGAACGAAGACAGAAGAGGCAATCAAAACTGGACAATCCAGAGACATCAGTAGTAAACACTGGACACACTCATACAAGATACAGAACGAAGACAGAAGCGGCAATCAAAACTGGACAATCCAGAGACATCAGTAGTAAACACTGGACACACTCACACAGGATACAGAACGAAGACAAGAAGAGGCAATACAAACTGGACATTCCAGAGACATCAGTAGTAAACACTGGACACACTCACACAAGATACAGTACGAAGACAAGAAGAGGCAATAAAAACTGGACAATGCAGAGACATCAGCAGTAAACACTGGACACACTCACACAAGATACAGAACGAAGACAAGAAGAGGCAATAAAAACTGGACAATCCAGAGACATCAGTAGTAAACACTGGACACACTCACACAAGATACAGAACGAAGTCAAGAAGAGGCAATCAAAACTGGACAATCCAGAGTCATCAGTAGTAAACACTGGACACACTCACACAAGATACAGAACGAAGACAAGAAGAGGCAATAAAAACTGGACAATCCAAAGACATCAGCAGTAAACACTGGACACACTCACACAAGATACAGAACGAAGACAGAAGAGGCAATCAAAACTGGACAATCCAGAGACATCAGCAGTAAACACTGGACACACTCACACAAGATACAGAACGAAGACAAGAAGAGGCAATCAAAACTGGACAATCCAGAGACATCAGTAGTAAACACTGGACACACTCACACAAGATACAGAACGAAGACAAGAAGAGGCAATAAAAACTGGACAATCCAGAGATATCAGCAGTAAACACTGGACACACTCACACAAGATACAGAACGAAGACAGAAGAGGCAATCAAAACTGGACAATCCAGAGACATCAGTAGTAAACACTGGACACACTCACACAAGATACAGAACGAAGACAGAAGCGGCAATCAAAGCTGGACAATCCAGAGACATCAGTAGTAAACACTGGACACACTCACACAAGATACAGAACGAAGACAGAAGAGGCAATAATAACTGGACAATCCAGAGACATCAGTAGTAAGCACTGGACACACTCACACAAGATACAGAACGAAGACAAGAAGAGGCAATAAAAACTGGACAATCCAGAGATATCAGTAGTAAACACTGGACACACTCACACAAGATACAGAACGACGACAAGAAGAGGCAATAAAAACTGGACAATCTAGAGACATCAGTAGTAAACACTGGACACACTCACACAAGATACAGAACGAAGACAGAAGAGGCAATCAAAACTGGACAATCCAGAGACATCAGTAGTAAACACTGGACACACTCACACAGGATACAGAACGAAGACAAGAAGAGGCAATAAAAACTGGACAATCCAGAGACATCAGTAGTAAACACTGGACACACTCACACAAGATACAGAACGAAGACAAGAAGAGGCAATCAAAACTGGACAATGCAGAGACATCAGCAGTAAACATTGGACACACTCACACAAGATACAGAACGAAGACAAGAAGAGGCAATAAAAACTGGACAATCCAGAGACATCAGTAGTAAACACTGGACACACTCACACAAGATACAGAACGAAGACAAGAAGAGGCAATAAAAACTGGACAATCCAGAGTCATCAGTAGTAAACACTGGACACACTCACACAAGATACAGAACGAAGACAAGAAGAGGCAATAAAAACTGGACCATCCAGAGACATCAGCAGTAAACACTGGACACACTCACACAAGATATAGAACGAAGACAAGAAGAGGCAATAAAAACTGGACAATCCAGAGACATCAGTAGTAAACACTGGACACACTCACACAAGATACAGAACGAAGACAAGAAGAGGCAATAAAAACTGGACAATCCAGAGTCATCAGTAGTAAACACTGGACACACTCACACAAGATACAGAACGAAGACAAGAAGAGGCAATAAAAACTGGACAATCCAGAGACATCAGCAGTAAACACTGGACACACTCACACAAGATACAGAACGAAGACAGAAGAGTCAATCAAAACTGGACAATCCAGAGACATCAGCAGTAAACACTGGACACACTCACACAAGATACAGAACGAAGACAAGAAGAGGCAATCAAAACTGGACAATCCAGAGACATCAGTAGTAAACACTGGACACACTCACACAAGATACAGAACGAAGACAAGAAGAGGCAATAAAAACTGGACCATCCAGAGATATCAGCAGTAAACACTGGACACACTCACACAAGATACAGAACGAAGACAGAAGAGGCAATCAAAACTGGACAATCCAGAGACATCAGCAATAAACACTGGACACACTCACACAAGACACAGAACGAAGACAAGAAGAGGCAATCAAAACTGGACAATCCAGAGACATCAGCAGTAAACACTGGACACACTCACACAAGATACAGAACGAAGACAGAAGATGCAATCAAAACTGGACAATCCAGAGACATCAGCAGTAAACACTGGACACACTCACACAAGATACAGAACGAAGACAAGAAGAGGCAATCAAAACTGGACAATCCAGAGACATCAGAAGTAAACACTGGACACACTCACACAAGATACAGAACGAAGACAAGAAGAGGCAATAAAAACTGGACAATCCAGAGATATCAGCAGTAAACACTGGACACACTCACAAAAGATACAGAACGAAGACAGAAGAGGCAATCAAAACTGGACAATCCAGAGACATCAGCAATAAACACTGGACACACTCACACAAGATACAGAACGAAGACAGAAGAGGCAATAAAAACTGGACAATCCAGAGACATCAGTAGTAAACACTGGACACACTCACACAAGATACAGAACGAAGACAAGAAGAGGCAATAAAAACTGGACAATCCAGAGACATCAGTAGTAAACACTGGACACACTCATACAAGATACAGAACGACGACAAGAAGAGGCAATCAAAACTGGACAATCCAGAGACATCAGTAGTAAACACTGGACACACTCACACAAGATACAGAACGAAGACAGAAGAGGCAATCAAAACTGGACAATCCAGAGACATCAGTAGTAAGCACTGGACACACTCACACAAGATACAGAACGAAGACAGAAGAGGCAATCAAAACTGGACAATCCAGAGACATCAGTAGTAAACACTGGACACACTCACACAAGATACAGAACGAAGACAGAAGCGGCAATCAAAACTGGACAATCCAGAGACATCAGTAGTAAACACTGGACACACTCACACAAGATACAGAACGAAGACAGAAGAGGCAATCAAAACTGGACAATCCAGAGACATCAGCAGTAAACACTGGACACACTCACACAAGATACAGAACGAAGACAGAAGAGGCAATCAAAACTGGACAATCCAGAGACATCAGTAGTAAACACTGGACACACTCACACAAGATACAGAACAAAGACAAGAAGAGGCAATCAAAACTGGACAATCCAGAGACATCAGTAGTAAACACTGGACACACTCACACAAGATACAGAACGAAGACAAGAAGAGGCAATAAAAACTGGACAATCCAGAGACATCAGCAGTAAACACTGGACACACTCACACAAGATACAGAACGAAGACAGAAGAGGCAATCAAAACTGGACAATCCAGAGACATCAGTAGTAAACACTGGACACACTCACACAAGATACAGAACGAAGACAGAAGAGGCAATCAAAACTGGACAATCCAGAGACATCAGTAGTAAACACTGGACACACTCACACAAGATACAGAACGAAGACAGAAGAGGCAATCAAAACTGGACAATCCAGAGACATCAGTAGTAAACACTGGACACACTCACACAAGATACAGAACGAAGACAGAAGAGGCAATCAAAACTGGACAATCCAGAGACAGCAGTAGTAAACACTGGACACACTCACACAAGATACAGAACGAAGACAGAAGCGGCAATCAAAACTGGACAATCCAGAGACATCAGTAGTAAACACTGGAAACACTCACACAAGATACAGAACGAAGACAGAAGAGGCAATCAAAACTGGACAATCCAGAGCCATCAGTAGTAAACACTGGACACACTCACACAAGATACAGAACGAAGACAGAAGCGGCAATCAAAACTGGACAATTCAGAGACATCAGTAGTAAACACTGGACACACTCACACAAGATACAGAACGAAGACAGAAGAGGCAATCAAAACTGGACAATCCAGAGACATCAGTAGTAAACACTGGACACACTCATACAAGATACAGAACGAAGACAGAAGCGGCAATCAAAACTGGACAATCCAGAGACATCAGTAGTAAACACTGGACACACTCACACAGGATACAGAACGAAGACAACAAGAGGCAATACAAACTGGACAATCCAGAGACATCAGTAGTAAACACTGGACACACTCACACAAGATATAGTACGAAGACAAGAAGAGGCAATAAAAACTGGACAATGCAGAGACATCAGCAGTAAACACTGGACACACTCACACAAGATACAGAACGAAGACAAGAAGAGGCAATAAAAACTGGACAATCCAGAGACATCAGTAGTAAACACTGGACACACTCACACAAGATACAGAACGAAGACAAGAAGAGGCAATAAAAACTGGACAATCCAGAGTCATCAGTAGTAAACACTGGACACACTCACACAAGAAACAGAACGAAGACAAGAAGAGGCAATAAAAACTGGACAATCCAGAGACATCAGCAGTAAACACTGGACACACTCACACAAGATACAGAACGAAGACAAGAAGAGGCAATCAAAACTGGACAATCCAGAGACATCAGTAGTAAACACTGGACACACTCACACAAGATACAGAACGAAGACAAGAAGAGGCAATAAAAACTGGACAATCCAGAGATATCAGCAGTAAACACTGGACACACTCACACAAGATACAGAACGAAGACAGAAGAGGCAATCAAAACTGGACAATCCAGAGACATCAGTAGTAAACACTGGACACACTCACACAAGATACAGAACGAAGACAGAAGCGGCAATCAAAGCTGGACAATCCAGAGACATCAGTAGTAAACACTGGACACACTCACACAAGATACAGAACGAAGACAGAAGAGGCAATAATAACTGGACAATCCAGAGACATCAGTAGTAAGCACTGGACACACTCACACAAGATACAGAACGACGACAAGAAGATGCAATCAAAACTGGACAATCTAGAGACATCAGTAGTAAACACTGGACACACTCACACAAGATACAGAACGAAGACAGAAGAGGCAATCAAAACTGGACAATCCAGAGACATCAGTAGTAAACACTGGACACACTCACACAGGATACAGAACGAAGACAAGAAGAGGCAATAAAAACTGGACAATCCAGAGACATCAGTAGCAAACACTGGACACACTCACACAAGATACAGAACGAAGACAAGAAGAGGCAATCAAAACTGGACAATGCAGAGACATCAGCAGTAAACACTGGACACACTCACACAAGATACAGAACGAAGACAAGAAGAGGCAATAAAAACTGGACAATCCAGAGACATCAGTAGTAAACACTGGACACACTCACACAAGATACAGAACGAAGACAAGAAGAGGCAATAAAAACTGGACAATCCAGAGTCATCAGTAGTAAACACTGGACACACTCACACAAGATACAGAACGAAGACAAGAAGAGGCAATCAAAACTGGACAATCCAGAGACATCAGCAGTAAACACTGGACACACTCACACAAGATACAGAACGAAGACAGAAGATGCAATCAAAACTGGACAATCCAGAGACATCAGCAGTAAACACTGGACACACTCACACAAGATACAGAACGAAGACAAGAAGAGGCAATCAAAACTGGACAATCCAGAGACATCAGTAGTAAACACTGGACACACTCACACAAGATACAGAACGAAGACAAGAAGAGGCAATAAAAACTGGACAATCCAGAGACATCAGTAGTAAACACTGGACACACTCACACAAGATACAGAACGAAGACAGAAGAGGCAATCAAAACTGGACAATCCAGAGACAGCAGTAGTAAACACTGGACACACTCACACAAGATACAGAACGAAGACAGAAGCGGCAATCAAAACTGGACAATCCAGAGACATCAGTAGTAAACACTGGAAACACTCACACAAGATACAGAACGAAGACAGAAGAGGCAATCAAAACTGGACAATCCAGAGCCATCAGTAGTAAACACTGGACACACTCACACAAGATACAGAACGAAGACAGAAGCGGCAATCAAAACTGGACAATTCAGAGACATCAGTAGTAAACACTGGACACACTCACACAAGATACAGAACGAAGACAGAAGAGGCAATCAAAACTGGACAATCCAGAGACATCAGTAGTAAACACTGGACACACTCATACAAGATACAGAACGAAGACAGAAGCGGCAATCAAAACTGGACAATCCAGAGACATCAGTAGTAAACACTGGACACACTCACACAGGATACAGAACGAAGACAACAAGAGGCAATACAAACTGGACAATCCAGAGACATCAGTAGTAAACACTGGACACACTCACACAAGATATAGTACGAAGACAAGAAGAGGCAATAAAAACTGGACATTGCAGAGACATCAGCAGTAAACACTGGACACACTCACACAAGATACAGAACGAAGACAAGAAGAGGCAATAAAAACTGGACAATCCAGAGACATCAGTAGTAAACACTGGACACACTCACACAAGATATAGAACGAAGACAAGAAGAGGCAATAAAAACTGGACAATCCAAAGTCATCAGTAGTAAACACTGGACACACTCACACAAGAAACAGAACGAAGACAAGAAGAGGCAATAAAAACTGGACAATCCAGAGACATCAGCAGTAAACACTGGACACACTCACACAAGATACAGAACGAAGACAAGAAGAGGCAATCAAAACTGGACAATCCAGAGACATCAGTAGTAAACACTGGACACACTCACACAAGATACAGAACGAAGACAAGAAGAGGCAATAAAAACTGGACAATCCAGAGATATCAGCAGTAAACACTGGACACACTCACACAAGATACAGAACGAAGACAGAAGAGGCAATCAAAACTGGACAATCCAGAGACATCAGTAGTAAACACTGGACACACTCACACAAGATACAGAACGAAGACAGAAGCGGCAATCAAAGCTGGACAATCCAGAGACATCAGTAGTAAACACTGGACACACTCACACAAGATACAGAACGAAGACAGAAGAGGCAATAATAACTGGACAATCCAGAGACATCAGTAGTAAGCACTGGACACACTCACACAAGATACAGAACGACGACAAGAAGATGCAATAAAAACTGGACAATCTAGAGACATCAGTAGTAAACACTGGACACACTCACACAAGATACAGAACGAAGACAGAAGAGGCAATCAAAACTGGACAATCCAGAGACATCAGTAGTAAACACTGGACACACTCACACAGGATACAGAACGAAGACAAGAAGAGGCAATAAAAACTGGACAATCCAGAGACATCAGTAGCAAACACTGGACACACTCACACAAGATACAGAACGAAGACAAGAAGAGGCAATCAAAACTGGACAATGCAGAGACATCAGCAGTAAACACTGGACACACTCACACAAGATACAGAACGAAGACAAGAAGAGGCAATAAAAACTGGACAATCCAGAGACATCAGTAGTAAACACTGGACACACTCACACAAGATACAGAACGAAGACAAGAAGAGGCAATAAAAACTGGACAATCCAGAGTCATCAGTAGTAAACACTGGACACACTCACACAAGATACAGAACGAAGACAAGAAGAGGCAATCAAAACTGGACAATCCAGAGACATCAGCAGTAAACACTGGACACACTCACACAAGATACAGAACGAAGACAGAAGATGCAATCAAAACTGGACAATCCAGAGACATCAGCAGTAAACACTGGACACACTCACACAAGATACAGAACGAAGACAAGAAGAGGCAATCAAAACTGGACAATCCAGAGACATCAGTAGTAAACACTGGACACACTCACACAAGATACAGAACGAAGACAAGAAGAGGCAATAAAAACTGGACAATCCAGAGATATCAGCAGTAAGCACTGGACACACTCACACAAGATACAGAACGAAGACAGAAGAGGCAATCAAAACTGGACAATCCAGAGACATCAGCAATAAACACTGGACACACTCACACAAGATACAGAACGAAGACAGAAGAGGCAATAAAAACTGGACAATCCAGAGACATCAGTAGTAAACACTGGACACACTCACACAAGATACAGAACGAAGACAAGAAGAGGCAATCAAAACTGGACAATCCAGAGAAATCAGTAGTAAACACTGGACACACTCACACAAGATACAGAACGAAGACAAGAAGAGGCAATCAAAACTGGACAATCCAGAGACATCAGTAGTAAACACTGGACACACTCACACAAGATACAGAACGAAGACAGAAGAGGCAATCAAAACTGGACAATCCAGAGACATCAGTAGTAAACACTGGACACACTCACACAAGATACAGAACGAAGACAGAAGAGGCCATAAAAACTGGACAATCCAGAGACATCAGTAGTAAACACTGGACACACTCACACAAGATACAGAACGAAGACAAGAAGAGGCAATAAAAACTGGACAATCCAGAGACATCAGTAGTAAACACTGGACACACTCACACAAGATACAGAACGACGACAAGAAGAGGCAATCAAAACTGGACAATCCAGAGACATCAGTAGTAAACACTGGACACACTCACACAAGATACAGAACGAAGAGAGAAGAGGCAATCAAAACTGGACAATCCAAAGACATCAGTAGTAAACACTGGACACACTCACACAAGATACAGAACGAAGACAGAAGAGGCAATCAAAACTGGACAATCCAGAGACATCAGTAGTAAACACTGGACACACTCACACAAGATACAGAACGAAGACAGAAGCGGCAATCAAAACTGGACAATCCAGAGACATCAGTAGTAAACACTGGACACACTCACACAAGATACAGAACGAAGACAGAAGAGGCAATCAAAACTGGACAATCCAGAGACATCAGCAGTAAACACTGGACACACTCACACAAGATACAGAACGAAGACAGAAGAGGCAATCAAAACTGGACAATCCAGAGACATCAGTAGTAAACACTGGACACACTCACACAAGATACAGAACGAAGACAAGAAGAGGCAATAAAAACTGGACAATCCAGAGACATCAGCAGTAAACACTGGACACACTCACACAAGATACAGAACGAAGACAGAAGAGGCAATCAAAACTGGACAATCCAGAGACATCAGTAGTAAACACTGGACACACTCACACAAGATACAGAACGAAGACAGAAGAGGCAATCAAAACTGGACAATCCAGAGACATCAGTAGTAAACACTGGACACACTCACACAAGATACAGAACGAAGACAGAAGAGGCAATCAAAACTGGACAATCCAGAGACATCAGTAGTAAACACTGGACACACTCACACAAGATACAGAACGAAGACAGAAGCGGCAATCAAAACTGGACAATCCAGAGACAGCAGTAGTAAACACTGGACACACTCACACAAGATACAGAACGAAGACAGAAGCGGCAATCAAAACTGGACAATCTAGAGACATCAGTAGTAAACACTGGAAACACTCACACAAGATACAGAACGAAGACAGAAGAGGCAATCAAAACTGGACAATCCAGAGCCATCAGTAGTAAACACTGGACACACTCACACAAGATACAGAACGAAGACAGAAGCGGCAATCAAAACTGGACAATTCAGAGACATCAGTAGTAAACACTGGACACACTCACACAAGATACAGAACGAAGACAGAAGAGGCAATCAAAACTGGACAATCCAGAGACATCAGTAGTAAACACTGGACACACTCATACAAGATACAGAACGAAGACAGAAGCGGCAATCAAAACTGGACAATCCAGAGACATCAGTAGTAAACACTGGACACACTCACACAGGATACAGAACGAAGACAAGAAGAGGCAATACAAACTGGACAATCCAGAGACATCAGTAGTAAACACTGGACACACTCACACAAGATACAGAACGAAGACAAGAAGAGGCAATAAAAACTGGACAATGCAGAGACATCAGCAGTAAACACTGGACACACTCACACAAGATATAGAACGAAGACAAGAAGAGGCAATAAAAACTGGACAATCCAGAGACATCAGTAGTAAACACTGGACACACTCACACAAGATACAGAACGAAGACAAGAAGAGGCAATAAAAACTGGACAATCCAGAGTCATCAGTAGTAAACACTGGACACACTCACACAAGATACAGAACGAAGACAAGAAGAGGCAATAAAAACTGGACAATCCAGAGACATCAGCAGTAAACACTGGACACACTCACACAAGATACAGAACGAAGACAGAAGAGGCAATCAAAACTGGACAATCCAGAGACATCAGCAGTAAACACTGGACACACTCACACAAGATACAGAACGAAGACAAGAAGAGGCAATCAAAACTGGACAATCCAGAGACATCAGTAGTAAACACTGGACACACTCACACAAGATACAGAACGAAGACAAGAAGAGGCAATAAAAACTGGACAATCCAGAGACATCAGCAGTAAACACTGGACACACTCACACAAGATACAGAACGAAGACAGAAGAGGCAATCAAAACTGGACAATCCAGAGACATCAGCAGTAAACACTGGACACACTCACACAAGATACAGAACGAAGACAAGAAGAGGCAATCAAAACTGGACAATCCAGAGACATCAGTAGTAAACACTGGACACACTCACACAAGATACAGAACGAAGACAAGAAGAGGCAATAAAAACTGGACAATCCAGAGATATCAGCAGTAAACACTGGACACACTCACACAAGATACAGAACGAAGACAGAAGAGGCAATCAAAACTGGACAATCCAGAGACATCAGCAATAAACACTGGACACACTCACACAAGATACAGAACGAAGACAAGAAGAGGCAATCAAAACTGGACAATCCAGAGACATCAGCAGTAAACACTGGACACACTCACACAAGATACAGAACGAAGACAGAAGATGCAATCAAAACTGGACAATCCAGAGACATCAGCAGTAAACACTGGACACACTCACACAAGATACAGAACGAAGATAAGAAGAGGCAATCAAAACTGGACAATCCAGAGACATCAGTAGTAAACACTGGACACACTCACACAAGATACAGAACGAAGACAAGAAGAGGCAATAAAAACTGGACAATCCAGAGATATCAGCAGTAAACACTGGACACACTCACACAAGATACAGAACGAAGACAGAAGAAGCAATCAAAACTGGACAATCCAGAGACATCAGCAATAAACACTGGACACACTCACACAAGATACAGAACGAAGACAGAAGAGGCAATAAAAACTGGACAATTCAGAGACATCAGTAGTAAACACTGGACACACTCACACAAGATACAGAACGAAGACAAGAAGAGGCAGTAAAAACTGGACAATCCAGAGAAATCAGAAGTAAACACTGGACACACTCACACAAGATACAGAACGAAGACAAGAAGAGGCAATCAAAACTGGACAATCCAGAGACATCAGTAGTAAACACTGGACACACTCACACAAGATACAGAACGAAGACAGAAGAGGCAATCAAAACTGGACAATCCAGAGACATCAGTAGTAAACACTGGACACACTCACACAAGATACAGAACGAAGACAGAAGAGGCCATAAAAACTGGACAATCCAGAGACATCAGTAGTAAACACTGGACACACTCACACAAGATACAGAACGAAGACAAGAAGAGGCAATCAAAACTGGACAATCCAGAGACATCAGTAGTAAACACTGGACACACTCACACAAGATACAGAACGACGACAAGAAGAGGCAATCAAAACTGGACAATCCAGAGACATCAGTAGTAAACACTGGACACACTCACACAAGATACAGAACGAAGACAGAAGAGGCAATCAAAACTGGACAATCCAGAGACATCAGTAGTAAACACTGGACACACTCACACAAGATACAGAACGAAGACAGAAGAGGCAATCAAAACTGGACAATCCAGAGACATCAGTAGTAAACACTGGACACACTCACACAAGATACAGAACGAAGACAGAAGCGGCAATCAAAACTGGACAATCCAGAGACATCAGTAGTAAACACTGGACACACTCACACAAGATACAGAACGAAGACAGAAGAGGCAATCAAAACTGGACAATCCAGAGACATCAGCAGTAAACACTGGACACACTCACACAAGATACAGAACGAAGACAGAAGAGGCAATCAAAACTGGACAATCCAGAGACATCAGTAGTAAACACTGGACACACTCACACAAGATACAGAACAAAGACAAGAAGAGGCAATCAAAACTGGACAATCCAGAGACATCAGTAGTAAACACTGGACACACTCACACAAGATACAGAACGAAGACAAGAAGAGGCAATAAAAACTGGACAATCCAGAGACATCAGCAGTAAACACTGGACACACTCACACAAGATACAGAACGAAGACAGAAGAGGCAATCAAAACTGGACAATCCAGAGACATCAGTAGTAAACACTGGACACACTCACACAAGATACAGAACGAAGACAGAAGAGGCAATCAAAACTGGACAATCCAGAGACATCAGTAGTAAACACTGGACACACTCACACAAGATACAGAACGAAGACAGAAGAGGCAATCAAAACTGGACAATCCAGAGACATCAGTAGTAAACACTGGACACACTCACACAAGATACAGAACGAAGACAGAAGCGGCAATCAAAACTGGACAATCCAGAGACATCAGTAGTAAACACTGGAAACACTCACACAAGATACAGAACGAAGACAGAAGAGGCAATCAAAACTGGACAATCCAGAGCCATCAGTAGTAAACACTGGACACACTCATACAAGATACAGAACGAAGACAGAAGCGGCAATCAAAACTGGACAATTCAGAGACATCAGTAGTAAACACTGGGCACACTCACACAAGATACAGAACGAAGACAGAAGAGGCAATAAAAACTGGACAATCCAGAGACATCAGTAGTAAACACTGGACACACTCACACAAGATACAGAACGAAGACAAGAAGAGGCAATCAAAACTGGACAATCCAGAGACATCAGTAGTAAACACTGGACACACTCACACAAGATACAGAACGAAGACAAGAAGAGGCAATAAAAACTGGACAATCCAGAGATATCAGCAGTAAACACTGGACACACTCACACAAGATACAGAACGAAGACAGAAGAAGCAATCAAAACTGGACAATCCAGAGACATCAGCAATAAACACTGGACACACTCACACAAGATACAGAACGAAGACAGAAGAGGCAATAAAAACTGGACAATCCAGAGAAATCAGAAGTAAACACTGGACACACTCACACAAGATACAGAACGAAGACAAGAAGAGGCAATCAAAACTGGACAATCCAGAGACATCAGTAGTACACACTGGACACACTCACACAAGATACAGAACGAAGACAGAAGAGGCAATCAAAACTGGACAATCCAGAGACATCAGTAGTAAACACTGGACACACTCACACAAGATACAGAACGAAGACAGAAGAGGCCATAAAAACTGGACAATCCAGAGACATCAGTAGTAAACACTGGACACACTCACACAAGATACAGAACGAAGACAAGAAGAGGCAATCAAAACTGGACAATCCAGAGACATCAGTAGTAAACACTGGACACACTCACACAAGATACAGAACGACGACAAGAAGAGGCAATCAAAACTGGACAATCCAGAGACATCAGTAGTAAACACTGGACACACTCACACAAGATACAGAACGAAGACAGAAGAGGCAATCAAAACTGGACAATCCAGAGACATCAGTAGTAAACACTGGACACACTCACACAAGATACAGAACGAAGACAGAAGAGGCAATCAAAACTGGACAATCCAGAGACATCAGTAGTAAACACTGGACACACTCACACAAGATACAGAACGAAGACAGAAGAGGCAATCAAAACTGGACAATCCAGAGACATCAGCAGTAAACACTGGACACACTCACACAAGATACAGAACGAAGACAGAAGAGGCAATCAAAACTGGACAATCCAGAGACATCAGTAGTAAACACTGGACACACTCACACAAGATACAGAACAAAGACAAGAAGAGGCAATCAAAACTGGACAATCCAGAGACATCAGTAGTAAACACTGGACACACTCACACAAGATACAGAACGAAGACAAGAAGAGGCAATAAAAACTGGACAATCCAGAGACATCAGCAGTAAACACTGGACACACTCACACAAGATACAGAACGAAGACAGAAGAGGCAATCAAAACTGGACAATCCAGAGACATCAGTAGTAAACACTGGACACACTCACACAAGATACAGAACGAAGACAGAAGAGGCAATCAAAACTGGACAATCCAGAGACATCAGTAGTAAACACTGGACACACTCACACAAGATACAGAACGAAGACAGAAGAGGCAATCAAAACTGGACAATCCAGAGACATCAGTAGTAAACACTGGACACACTCACACAAGATACAGAACGAAGACAGAAGCGGCAATCAAAACTGGACAATCCAGAGACATCAGTAGTAAACACTGGAAACACTCACACAAGATACAGAACGAAGACAGAAGAGGCAATCAAAACTGGACAATCCAGAGCCATCAGTAGTAAACACTGGACACACTCATACAAGATACAGAACGAAGACAGAAGCGGCAATCAAAACTGGACAATTCAGAGACATCAGTAGTAAACACTGGGCACACTCACACAAGATACAGAACGAAGACAGAAGAGGCAATCAAAACTGGACAATCCAGAGACATCAGTAGTAAACACTGGACACACTCATACAAGATACAGAACGAAGACAGAAGCGGCAATCAAAACTGGACAATCCAGAGACATCAGTAGTAAACACTGGACACACTCACACAGGATACAGAACGAAGACAAGAAGAGGCAATACAAACTGGACAATCCAGAGACATCAGTAGTAAACACTGGACACACTCACACAAGATACAGTACGAAGACAAGAAGAGGCAATAAAAACTGGACAATGCAGAGACATCAGCAGTAAACACTGGACACACTCACACAAGATACAGAACGAAGACAAGAAGAGGCAATAAAAACTGGACAATCCAGAGACATCAGTAGTAAACACTGGACACACTCACACAAGATACAGAACGAAGACAAGAAGAGGCAATCAAAACTGGACAATCCAGAGTCATCAGTAGTAAACACTGGACACACTCACACAAGATACAGAACGAAGACAAGAAGAGGCAATAAAAACTGGACAATCCAGAGACATCAGCAGTAAACACTGGACACACTCACACAAGATACAGAACGAAGACAGAAGAGGCAATCAAAACTGGACAATCCAGAGACATCAGCAGTAAACACTGGACACACTCACACAAGATACAGAACGAAGACAAGAAGAGGCAATCAAAACTGGACAATCCAGAGACATCAGTAGTAAACACTGGACACACTCACACAAGATACAGAACGAAGACAAGAAGAGGCAATAAAAACTGGACAATCCAGAGATATCAGCAGTAAACACTGGACACACTCACACAAGATACAGAACGAAGACAGAAGAGGCAATAAAAACTGGACAATCCAGAGACATCAGCAGTAAACACTGGACACACTCACACAAGATACAGAACGAAGACAGAAGAGGCAATCAAAACTGGACAATCCAGAGACATCAGTAGTAAACACTGGACACACTCACACAAGATACAGAACGAAGACAAGAAGAGGCAATCAAAACTGGACAATCCAGAGAAATCAGTAGTAAACACTGGACACACTCACACAAGATACAGAACGAAGACAAGAAGAGGCAATCAAAACTGGACAATCCAGAGACATCAGCAGTAAACACTGGACACACTCACACAAGATACAGGACGAAGACAAGAAGAGGCAATAAAAACTGGACAATCCAGAGACATCAGTAGTAAACACTGGACACACTCACACAAGATACAGAACGAAGACAGAAGAGGCAATCAAAACTGGACAATCCAGAGACATCAGTAGTAAACACTGGACACACTCACACAAGATACAGAACGAAGACAAGAAGAGGTAATAAAAACTGGACAATCCAGAGACATCAGTAGTAAACACTGGACACACTCACACAAGATACAGAACGAAGACAAGAAGAGGCAATCAAAACTGGACAATCCAGAGACATCAGTAGTAAACACTGGACACACTCACACAAGATACAGAACGAAGACAAGAAGAGGCAATAAAAACTGGACAATCCAGAGACATCAGCAGAAAACACTGGACACACTCACACAAGATACAGAACGAAGACAAGAAGAGGCAATCAAAACTGGACAATCCAGAGACATCAGTAGTAAACACTGGACACACTCACACAAGATACAGAACGAAGACAAGAAGAGGCAATCAAAACTGGACAATCCAGAGACATCAGCAGTAAACACTGGACACACTCACACAAGATACAGAACGAAGACAGAAGTGGCAATAAAAACTGGACAATCCAGAGACATCAGTAGTAAACACTGGACATACTCACACAAGATACAGAACGAAGACAAGAAGAGGCAATAAAAACTGGAAAATCCAGAGACATCAGTAGTAAACACTGAACACACTCACACAAGATACAGAACGAAGACAGAAGAGGCAAAAAAAACTGGACAATCCAGAGACATCAGCAGTAAACACTGGACACACTCACACAAGATACAGGACGAAGACAAGAAGAGGCAATAAAAACTGGACAATCCAGAGACATCAGTAGTAAACACTGGACACACTCACACAAGATACAGAACGAAGACAGAAGAGGCAATACAAACTGGACGATCCAGAGACATCAGCAGTAAGCACTGGACAATCCAGAGACATCAGCAGTAAACACTGGACAATCCAGAGATATCAGCAGTAAACACTGGACAATCCATAGACATCAGCAGTAAGCACTGGACAATCCATAGACATCAGCAGTAAATACTGGACAATCCAGAGATATCAGCAGTAAACACTGGGCAATCCATAGACATCAGCAGTAAATACTGGACAATCCAGAGATATCAGCAGTAAACACTGGACAATCCATAGACATCAGCAGTAAATACTGGACAATCCAGAGATATCAGCAGTAAACACTGGGCAATCCATATACATCAGCAGTAAGCACTGGACAATCCATAGACATCAGCAGTAAATACTGGACAATCTAGAGATATCAGCAGTAAACACTGGACAATCCAGAGACATCAGCAGTAAGCACTGGACAATCCAGAGACATCAGCAGTAAAAGCTAGACAATCCAGAGATATCAGCAGTAAACACTGGACACACTCTCACACACACAATATACAGGACGAAGACAAACAGTACAACACAGAAATCTAAAAAGATGAGCACAATAAAAACACAGTGGGGAACTCAGGTTCTCAGGATAGGTAAACAGTGCCTGCTTCTTTTAATACACCTGCCATGTGACTCATGTTATTGTAATAACTGTATTCTCTAAACCAATGTTACAAAGGTAACAGAATGAGAGAGAGTTCAAATTAATACAAAGTAAATACATATCATTACATCAATTATCAAGATTACATTGAAAAATAAATTATGAAAAAAGGCGCTTAAACATTAAATACAAATGATATTAATATTAACAGAGGTGTGATGGGGTTTTTTTTCAAGGAGAACTAATTTCCTTATTTATTATATCAATAAGTTTACATAATTTGCGAATAGTTTCAGGTTTCTTTTTGTTAAATAATGATGAAAGTTATCAAGCAGTGTCGGAAACCACTATTAGAGATTTTACATTCGCATCTAGTAGTCAGTAAACTATGAGCATTCTTTGATCCTAATATTGTACTATCCATGCTTATATTGTAAAAAAAATTACAGTCTTTTTTTAGTAAAATAGAATCTTTGCAGGTTTGTTATTGCTCAACCTTTTTTGTTTGAAACATTTACATGCATCAAGAAGATGAAGATTGGGATCTCATATACCGGTTTAACCTTACTACATGTCCCAAGCCATAACCTGGATTGTCATCCTCAATCGTCAAATGCAATAGTGTTTGTCTTTGTGCTTAATGATTGAAGGTGCAATGTATTTGTTTGTTTTGTTGACATTGGTGATATTGTTGACCATCACCACTAATCATTCTTTAAAACATCGCTGCTCACCCAGCTACATGTGAGCGTTGGCAATTCCCTGACATATAAGTAGGTGAGTTGGGTTATGTTGTTTGTACAACTTTCAGCACTATTTCAGCTATATCGTGACGAGTACACCTCACTTGAGCGGGAATTGAACTCACAATGTTAGAGGGGATAGGCACTGATTGCACGTTGTAAATTCAACTACCATACGATCACGACCACGACGGCCCCTATACACTTGCATGGCCGCATTATTATATTGAGAGAGAATGTGTTGGTCAATAAAACTAGTGTATCCCTTGTACCAAGCGGGGAAAGTGAGAGCGGGTCATGTATATGTGTGTTAGGGTATTGATCTTGACTTCGTGTATACGATTTTTCGATTGGCCTGTGGGACCAAGAACTGTCGGTATAATATTGTTTGATTTTCTTTTTATTAATTAAATAATAATGAAAATTCATTTGAAACTATAACAAAATTGCGCTGAGAAACATTTCAATTTTTGCTTGTCGTCTCACATTATAATAGTGTTTCTAATGAACTCTGATAATGAAATAAAACAATAGGAGCTTAGTGTGTTTAACGCCACTTTCAACAATATGTCAGCTATATCGTGGTGGTCAGTTATATTTAGTGGAAGAAACGGGAGTACCCGGAGAAAACCACTGACTTGTCGAAAGTCACTGACTAACGTTATCACATAATGTTGTATCGAGTACACCTCGCGTGAGCGAGATTCGAACTCACAACGTTTGTGGTGATAGGAACTGATTGCATAGGTAGGTATAAATCCAACTAGCATACGATTACGACCACAAAGGTCCCAATAAAAAATAGAAAAGAAACCCCCACAATTATGGTTAAAAAAGATGGTTCCTAATCTGTCATTGAGAGCTATACATTTGTATACAGTTTGTTGTGAGCAAATTGATCTGCGATTATATATGACCCTCTTTAGTTGAAATGAACCAATTTTACTGTTTGTTTATATGTGACCCGCTGTGATTTAGCTATCAAGTGGGTATGTTTGTATCCCCACGTCACATGTTTATTTCCGTCTCACACCAGAACATACAAAAGTAAATTTCTCGAGTGTCCTATGCACATTTATTTGTGTTTTAGGGGAGTTGTTGACAATTCTGTGTGTAGTAATTCGATTTAACCTCGCTATATATGTCCTTCTTACACCAAGACTTATTTATGTATGTCATTGTCTTTTGGGGTTTTTCTTATCATTTTTATGAATATGACCTTTATAGGTGGGGGTATTTTTAAAGAGCCGTTGGTGTCGTTACGATTTATCATTGTCTCGATCCTTTTTGCTTTAGTTCTTATAGCCAATTCTAAAAAGAAAATTTTGAGGGTAATTGTGTTTAACGCCACTTTCAACAATATTTCAGCTATATCGTGGTGGTCAGTTTTATTGGTGGAGGAAATCGGAGTACCCGGAGAAAATCACAGAACTGCCGCAAATCACTGACAAACTGCATCACATAATGCTGTATCGAGTACACCTCTCCCGAACAGTATTAGAACTCACAACGTTAACTTAGTACTCGGAAGATGGTGAAACTATAAAAGGCCTGAATGCAAACTACACGGAGTACCCGGAAAAACCACAGACGTGCCGCAAGTCACTGAGAAACTTCATCACATGTCTAACTAGAAAGTACTATAAATATATAACTATGAATTATATCACAGACGTGGGATTATCAATTTATTACTGAACAAGTTACAATGTTTTATCTTGAATAGACCCCCATGGAGATATTGATCGTAAAACAAGATTTAAATTATGTGATGCATTATTAAAAAAAGTGTTTTTTCTCCAATATTTACGTAAACATTTGAGGTATTTTAAGCTTATTTGACTTTAAAATTATTTGCCTTTCCGATCTTTTTGACTGAGCATAGCTGGTTAATGTTATTACATAAACGCGCCATGCATACACTACAGGATTAGATATATACGTTTTAATAGGTAATTTATTGACAGGGTCGGGATACGCAGATTTATTTTTGGATGTTGTATTCTTGTATATGGACACCATATGTTATATATTCACTAAATTGTTACAACAAATAATTTCATTTATAGCAATGTGTATTGGTAGTATTTGAATCTGTAAAATGAGTGTGGTACAATGTAGACAAAAAAGTCAAACTGGTCAAAACCATAGTCTAATTAGTCAAAGTCAAGCGGAGAGCCGTCGTGGACGTCATCGTATGGTAGTTGGATTTACAACTGCCTATGCAATCAATTCGAATCCCGATTATGCGTGGTGTACTCGATACAACATTATGTGATAAAGCTTGTCAGTGGCTTGCGGCAGGTCGGTGGTTCCCTCCACCAATAAAACTGACCGCCACGATATAACTGAAATATTGTGGAAAGTGGCATTAAGCAACATAACCCTTAACCACCAATGCAAGTGTTCGCTACGATTTCAGTGTAAAAACGATGAAAAAGGACAAAGGGACAAACAATGATCTGCAAAACACCACACAGAAAGCAAAGGACAAACAATGATCTACAAAACACCACACAGAAAGCAAGGGACAAACAATGATCTACAAAACACCACACAGAAAGCAAGGAACAAACAATGATCTACAAAACACCACACAGAAAGCAAGGGACAAACAATGATCTACAAAACACCACACAGAAAGCAAGGGACAAACAATGATCTACAAAACACCACACAGAAAACAAGGGACAAACAATGATCTACAAAGCACCACACAGAAAACAAGGGACAAACAATGATCTACAAAGCACCACACAGAAAGCAAGGGACAAACAATGATCTACAAAACGCCACACAGAAAACAAGGGACAAACAATGATCTACAAAACACCACATAGAAAGCAAGAGACAAACAATGATCTACAAAACACCACACAGAACGCAAGGGACAAGCAATGATCTACAAAACACCACACAGAAAGCAGGGGACAAATAATGATCTACAAAACACCACACAGAAAGCAAGAGACAAACAATGATCTACAAAACACCACACAGAACGCAAGGGACAAACAATGATCTACAAAGCACCACACAGAAAGCAAGGGACAAACAATGATCTACAAAACACCACACAGAAAGCAAGGGAAAAACAATGATCTACAAAACACCACACAGAAAGCAAGGGACAAACAATGATCTACAAAACACCACACAGAAAGCAAGGGACAAACAATGATCTACAAAACACCACACAGAAAACAAGGGACAAACAATGATCTACAAAGCACCACACAGAAAGCAAGAGACAAACAATGATCTACAAAACACCACACTGAAAGCAAGGGACAAACAATGATCTACAAAACACCACACAAAAAGCAAGGAACAAACAATGATCTACAAAGCACCACACAGAAAGCAAGGGACAAACAATGATCTACAAAACACCACACAGAAAGCAAGGGACAAACAATGATCTACAAAACACCACACAGAAAACAAGGGACAAACAATTATTTACAAAGCACCACACAGAAAGCAAGAGAGAAACAATGATCTACAAAACACCACACAGAAAGCAAGGGACAAACAATGATCTACAAAGCACCACACAGAAAGCAAGGGACAAACAATGATCTACAAAACACCACACAGAAAACAAGGGACAAACAATGATCTACAAAGCACCACACAGAAAGCAAGGGACAAACAATGATCTACAAAGCACCACACAGAAAGCAAGGGACAAACAATGATCTACAAAACGCCACACAGAAAACAAGGGACAAACAATGATCTACAAAACACCACATAGAAAGCAAGAGACAAACAATGATCTACAAAACACCACACAGAACGCAAGGGACAAACAATGATCTACAAAACACCACACTGAAAGCAGGGGACAAACAATGATCTACAAAACACCACACAGAAAGCAAGAGACAAACAATGATCTACAAAACACCACACAGAACGCAAGGGACAAACAGTGATCTACAAAGCACCACACAGAAAGCAAGGGACAAACAATGATCTACAAAACACCACACAGAAAGCAAGGGAAAAACAATGATCTACAAAACACCACACAGAAAGCAAAGGACAAACAATGATCTACAAAACACCACACAGAAAGCAAGGGACAAACAATGATCTACAAAACACCACACAGAAAACAAGGGACAAACAATGATCTACAAAGCACCACACAGAAAGCAAGAGACAAACAATGATCTACAAAGCACCACACACAAAGCAAGGGACAAACAATGATCTACAAAACACCACACATAAAGCAAGGGACAAACAATGATCTACAAAACACCACACAGAAAACAAGGGACAAACAATGATTTACAAAGCACCACACAGAAAGCAAGAGACAAACAATGATCTACAAAACACCACACAGAAAGCAAGGGACAAACAATGATCTACAAAACACCACACAGAAAGCAAGGGACAAACAATGATCTACAAAGCATCACACAGAAAGCAAGGGACAAACAATGATCTACAAAACACCACACAGAAAGCAAGGGACAAACAATGATCTACAAAACACCACACAGAAAACAAGGGACAAACAATGATCTACAAAGCACCACACAGAAAGCAAGGGACAAACAATGATCTACAAAACACCACACAGAAAACAAGGGACAAACAATGATTTACAAAGCACCACACAGAAAGCAAGAGACAAACAATGATCTACAAAACACCACACAGAAAGCAAGGGACAAACAATGATCTACAAAACACCACACAGAAAGCAAGGGACAAACAATGATCTACAAAGCACCACACTGAAAGCAAGGGACAAACAATGATCTACAAAACACCACGCAGAAAGCAAGGGACAAACAATGATCTACAAAACAACACACAGAAAACAAGGGACAAACAATGATCTACAAAACACCACACAGAAAGCAAGAGACAAACAATGATCTACAAAACACCACACAGAACGCAAGGGACAAACAGTGATCTACAAAACACCACACTGAAAGCAAGGGACAAACAATGATCTACAAAACACCACACAGAAAGCAAGGGACAAACAATGATCTACAAAACACCACACAGAAAGCAAGAGACAAACAATGATCTACAAAACACCACACAGAACGCAAGGGACAAACAGTGATCTACAGAACACCACACTGAAAGCAAGGGACAAACAATGATCTACAAAACACCACACAGAAAGCAAGAGAGAAACAATGATCTACAAAACACCACACAGAACGCAAGGGACAAACAATGATCTACAAAACACCACACAGAAAGCAAGAGACAAACAATGATCTACAAAACACCACACCGAACGCAAGGGACAAACAGTGATCTACAAAACACCACACTGAAAGCAAGGGACAAACAATGATCTACAAAACACCACACAGAAAGCAAGGGACAAACAATGATCTACAAAACACCACACAGAAAGCAAGAGACAAACAATGATCTACAAAACACCACACAGAACGCAAGGGACAAACAGTGATCTACAGAACACCACACTGAAAGCAAGGGACAAACAATGATCTACAAAACACCACACAGAAAGCAAGAGAGAAACAATGATCTACAAAACACCACACAGAACGCAAGGGACAAACAATGATCTACAAAACACCACACTGAAAGCAGGGGACAAACAATGATCTACAAAACACCACACAGAAAGCAAGAGACAAACAATGTTCTACAAAACACCACACAGAACGCAAGGGACAAATAGTGATCTACAAAGCACCACACAGAAAGCAGGGGACAAACAATGATCTACAAAACACCACACAGAAAACAAGGGACAAACAATGATCTACAAAGCACCACACAGAAAGCAAGGGACAAACAATGATCTACAAAGCACCACACAGAAAGCAGGGGACAAACAATGATCTACAAAACACCACACAGAAAACAAGGGACAAACAATGATCTACAAAGCACCACACAGAAAGCAAGGGACAAACAATGATCTACAAAGCACCACACAGAAAGCAAGGGACAAACAATGATCTACAAAGCACCACACAGAAAGCAAGGGACAAACAATGATCTACAAAACGCCACACAGAAAACAAGGGACAAACAATGATCTACAAAACACCACATAGAAAGCAAGAGACAAACAATGATCTATAAAACACCACATACAAAGCAAAAGACCAAGCAACACGAACCCCAATGAAACATGGGGTGAATTGCAGAAGAATTAACAGACCCAAGCTCCACTAGTGACATCCGTCCTGCTACTGTGAAGCAACACGAACATCACCGTAGAGTACATCACAATACGGAACTTAAACTTGAGGCTGTGTTGCTCACCAGTCATTTTGTTTTTCGGAAACTTTATGCAAAACCTTCCATATGTGATTCCTATCAAATTTCAATTCATTTGGGCAAATGGTTTTAGAAAATATTTTTTTTTAATTGGCCAATCACAATCATTCCTACAAGAAAGTAACAATTCATTGTGTGTGCCTCCTAATTTTAGAGGAGAAGATTGTTTTAAATGTTAGCCAATCAGAAGCAGGAATTGCCCATGACGACCATGTTTTTGTCCAATCGGAATGATTTGGAGTAATCTTATAGAGGACCTTTTATTGATGTTTCCTACAAAGTTTCGGTATTTGGCCAAGCGGTTTCAGAGGAGAATATTTTTACAAATCGACCAACCAGAAACAAGAATTGCTTATGGCGGCCATGCGTATTAACGGATCGGGACGAAATGTACAATCGTTATAGAGAACCTTCCATAGATGTTTCCTTCCAACTTTTGGTTAATTTTGGTCAAAGGGTTTAAGAGTAGAAGATTTTTTTTTATGAATTGACCAATCAGAAACAAGAATTGCTTATGGCAGCCATGGTTGTCGATAGCTCGGGACGAAATACGCAAGCGGTTCCAGAGGAAAAGATTCATATGTGACGTTAACGCCGGGACGATATACGATGGCCGACGGACGCCAAGTGATGGTGAAAACTTATTTTGCCTTCGGCAAGGTGAGCTAAAATGTACATATAATTTGCCATATGATCAACACGAATCCCACTAAAGCATGAACAATGATGGGGAACTCAGGTGTTGCGGAAGGGTAGGCAGTTTTTGCTCTACTAGTGGCACCCGTCATGTTACTCTTGTTATTGCAACCGTTGTGAAACAGGTCAGGAAATGTTCTAACAATATACAAATTATGGTGGTCATAAATTTTGGCGAAGGGCACCCCGAATACAAAATTAAAATGCACCTACTTCCCTGACGTAATAAAGGATGTAGTTGATATTAATAAAGCTTAAATCAATATTGTTATCTGTCGTTTAATCACGTTTTAATGTCAAGATGAAACAAATAAAAATATTCAGACAGACGCAGAAATAGTTTTTACAGGTATGCAACACATTGGATACATTTCAAATAAATTTCAAATATATTTCAAATACATCAATAGCGTGTACAAACGTGATTTGTTATATATCTGTTATATCATCAAAGCAATAAAAGTGGGTTTTTCTTACAGTTTAAATAATATACAAAAATCAAAGCCTATATTAATTCATATATAGTGATACATGTTTATTTAAGGCCACGAAAAAGATTAATATTAGATCATAAATTTGTCCATTTTATTTACTTTTTGTAAAGATTGTAATCACATAGATATCAAACCTTCAATAAATAAAAAATAAACAGGTTAAAAATAGACAAAGAGGATTATCTTCCTTGTGGAAATTGATTTGTGGTATTGAATTATTACTTAAACGTTGAATGTAGAGAGACGGATATTTTATTTTGTTTTTACAAAAATCCTCGAAAGTCAAGTACATGAGTGAAAAACACAAAGCTTTTTTTTTAAATAAATTTACGCATACTTTACAGTGTAAATTTTGTCAGTGTCAGAAAGATCAAACCGAATGGCCAAATTTAAAGGCATGCTACCAAAATGTAAAAAATACTATTTATTAGCGTCACCTCTGTACAAAACACATATTGCTCATAAGTTCAACCCCATCACCTTTCATTGATTTGCCTGTACCAAGCCAGGAAAGTGAGTGGTCATGTATTTGTGTATTAGAGGTATCGATTTTGCCTCTTTCTATGATGGTATTAGATTTTGAAGTGTTCTATGATATTTATTGTTTTTCATTTGATTAAAAAGCATTGATCTTTGATCGTATATCTTTAGTTTAAGCATATTTTATTAATTAATGAATATAGTACAATATGATAAATTTCAATATGATACAATACAAATAATTAAAGGGATTCGAAAACAAGATTAGAAAAATTTATATTAATTCGTTTCCCTGGTATATCTCTTTACAATAATCAAGCTGGTCTCGAAGTTTATGCAATATCAAATTCTAAATTATAAAGAACAATGTTATTCTGAATAGATGTAAATGTGAAATTTTTCAAATAGATGGAAGAACTAAGTGGTGAAATAGAAGTGCACAAGAGAGAAAAAAAGAAACAATGAAAGAGAGAATAAAAAGACAACAAAGACCTTAAGGAGTGAATCGCTTACTACAAATAACAAATTTTTGAACTGCTAAGAATAATTCGACGTTTTGATTGGGTGCAAGTTTGGGTGATCCAAAAAGAAGTATTTCTGTTGTCAGGTTTATGGGTACATTAATAGAATTGATGTACATTTGCCTTTGTGCAGTGTATCTCAGACAGTGAAATAAGTAATGACTAGTAGATTCAGTTAAGCCTCAAATACAGTTAGGCGAGTCGACAATGTTCTTACGGTATAAATGTTGATTTAGAAAATACTTCAAGGCTTGAATGGATGGATTTAGTCTAATATTATCTGGTTGTAAGTTCCACAGTCGAACGGAAGATAGAATGAAGGAATTGTAATACAGTGAGGTTCGGGTAGGGACGACGGGAAGAGCAGAAGCATTGCGTGTGTTATAATCGTGTATATTTGCAAATGCTTGCGGTACTAAGCAGCTTATGTAGTGTGGCGTCAAATTTTTTGCTTGTGTTTTTCTCAGCCTGTTTCCATGTAAAGGCTATTAAGTGAAACGAGTCTAGTGCCTCCAGTAACTATTTTGAAAGCTTCTAGTTGAACATTTTCAATTTTTTTATTAAGTGATATACTCATGTTATCCCATATTACATCAGCGTATTCTAATATGGGTCTGAAAATGTAAAATATATATTTTCGAGAGTTTGTCGGTCTAATATAAATCTAAATTTTCTTAAGATATTGATCCTCTTGTAAGCTTTTCCTGTTATCATGTCAATGTGTTTTTCCAGACTCCCGTTGTCTGAAATAACTAGTCCAAGATGTTTGTGTTCTGAGACAGTAGAAATGTCATTTTGTCCATGTAGAGTGGGGATGATCCGGTTTGTCGATTTTTCTAGAAATAATCATGGTTTCCGTTTTTTGAGCATTGAAAATAACCAACCATTTCGTTGCCCAGTTATGGATTTTTGTCAAGTCGTTATTTAGAGAGTCTGCGGTTTCATTTGTGTCATCTACAATTAGGTATATCTTTCCTAACTCATTTTAGAATCAGGCCAAATATGACACTTGAATTCAAAGTAAAAAATAATCTATGCTTTGTGCAATTACATTCTACTTTTGACATTCCTTATTCAATAATTTAGTGGTGTTCGATCGATGCATTCATTATATCATCTAAGACAAAAAAAATATTGAAGTTTGTATATATAGTATGTTGTTATAATATTGTCTGTCCTTCCTCGAAGGACCCGGGTGGCTCAATGAGTTAGGTAGTTGGAATACCTAACAACTCATACAAGCCTATCACCAATACGGCTTTGTAAATTACAAAAAAAGTCACTCGACTCGCAGCCGCAAGTGATAAAGCTTACCAGTTGTTTGTCCATGGTCGGTGCTTCTCTCCGGGTACTCCGGCTTCTTCCATCAATCAAACTGGTCGCCATGATATAGCTGAAATATTGCTGAAAGTGGCGTTAAAACAACAAAAATCGAATTAAAATCAAATCAATCCTTCCTCGATTTATGGTTTCTGATTACTCGTTTGATATTCTTAACATGTTCTTGATTTCTCTACTATTGAGAAGGACCGTTATATCCGACTTTTCATACTATTTCAGTTATTTCAAGAAAAGTGTTATCACATAAATGTTTCATCGATGCGCACTAAATTATTGGTGATAGGCTTGTATGAGTTGCTAAGTAATCCAACTACCTAACTCATTGAGCCACTCGGGCCCTGTATTAAAAAGGAAAGCGAATTGTTATTTTTTTACAATATACAGTGAAAACTGTCTCACCTGAACTTATTTGGAACCAACTTTTGTATTCGGAATAAACAGGTGTTCGATTTAAACAGGTTACATTTAAAAAAAAAATCCTACAAAGGGAATTTCTTTAAAGTTTGGCTATGCATAAATCCGATTTATTAAGTGTTCGGTTAAGAGAGGTTTCACTGCATCTACAATATCAATTATACATGTACATGATATTTTATAAAAATTGAGATAATTTGAGATCAATATTGATCTTGTTTTATTAAAATTCTAGATAGTTAGGTATTTAACACTACAATTATTCAATTGACCTATTTATCTTCAATATTTATTGTAAATTTGATTAAACATCAGAACAAACAGATAGCAGTAAAAGAGAAAAAACATAAACGCGGACATATTTCAAATTTATAAAGGTCCTTCTTTTTCCGGTTTTTGGTTTATGGTGTTTAACGCCTCTTTCAACAATAGTTCAGTTATATCGTGGCGGTCAGTTTTATTGATGGAGGAAACCGGAGTACTCGGAGAAAACCACCGACCTGTTGGAAGTCACGGACAAACTTTATCACATAATGTTGTATCGAGTACGCCTCCCATACACGTGGTTCGAACTCACAACTTTAGTGTTGATAGGCACTGATTACACATTTTTCGCATATTATACAATTCTAATAGCCAAAATGTAATACTTTACATTTTCACTGAAGATCCTAAGCGAATTGTAAATCTGAACACAATGCAACTATCCTTAAAACAAATTTTAGTGTACAATTTTCAAATAAACCAAATATAATACAACTAAAGATTAAATGAGGCTTTATCTATGAAAAGTAGATATCAAAAGCCATCATTTATCTGGCCTTCTGAACAAATTGTCACCTTTATGACCCTACTTCCTGCAATAAATAGGTCGGGCAAATGATAATATATTCATTTCGTCACACACTTGTTAATGATATTTCATTTAAATGTCTTCAATTTGGGATATCCCGTATTCGTATTCTACTTCTACCAAATACTGACCACCTTCAACAATCTTAACATTTTGTCAGTCTGCACATGGCAATGCCGAAAGGTTAAAACTATTTCCAGGTTTTGCTTCTAGCGTTTTATGGTCACCACCATGACCTGTTTTTAACAGTTATGAAATATCTGTGTCACAAATGACCGTGGACGTTTTCCATTTGTCGTAATCATAATCCGAATCTTTCCTCTTTTATGACTTATTACCGGGTTTGTGACAAGAGCAACACGACGGGATGTGGAGTAGGATCTACCAACCCTTCCGGAGCACATGGGTTCACCTCCTTCTTTTAGTGGGGTCAGTTGTGTTCGATTTGTAGCTTTCTGTGTAATGTTTTGTCAGTCATTGTTTGTCCTTTTTCTTCTTGCCATTACAGTGTCTGGCCTTCTTCCATTTATGGATTCTGATTACTCTTTTGGTATCTTCAAAGTTGTTTTGTGTCTGGCCTTCTTCCATTTACGGATTCTGATTACCATTTTGGCATCTTAAACGTTGATATGAACCGCCACGATATAACTGAAATATAGTTGAAAGTGGCGTTAAGCACCATTAACCATAAAAGTTGTTTTGCATAAATTAGTATTTGATCTAGGACATCTCAGTTACAGTCAGATATCGTACGAGGAAAGAGACTATTCTTGTCTTTATTGAATCTTATAAGTAAGTAAAATGAAAACCGATGAATGCATGTGCCGTGATCGTCTCAAGGTTAGCATCAGTCTGTCTTTTTGCAGTAATTATTAATTGCTAATTCAACACCCAATCAAGGTAGGGATAGTTTCCTTATCGTGTGGTCTATAAACACTGGTTGATCGTCCCTATTAATATACATAGCTATATTATTTGGCCAACTATTGCTTGTTCTATGTCCAATTTCCGTAAAACTGTGTACAATAGCATATCACGAAGTTCAATTATTGCTTTAGGTAGGGCATACCTTTTCATTGAGTTTATCCAGAGTTATTATCATTTCAAATTTAACTTTTAGCTTGACCTATTAAGCAGTAAGCTTAATAAACTTGTCGTTACACCTACTCCTGCAATGAATGTTAGAGAAATCCGAAAGAGCAACAAAGAATGGACAATCAAGAGACACTGGTAACAGTCGGCACACAAGACGCAAGTCTAAGACAAACAAAAAAAAACACAAAAACACAACACAACACAGAAAACTAAGACAGAGCCCCACAAACCCCACCAAAACGGGGGGGGGGGGATGAAACTGAAACTAGGTGCTTACTAGAATTAGATGGAAATTTGGTATCTTAGTATTTCCTTCTTGTTCGTAGATATGTATATGGATAGCACAATCCAATCCAACGCATTTTAGAATTATAATCATGTGAACTTGACAAATTGAAGGAGGTGTGTTCGCCGTTTGTAATGATGAAATTTCAACTAGAAATTAAGACGATGCACAAAGAATGTGCCTTGTTATCAAAATATCTTTGTCATTGTCTGTTACGTGTATATTTCATTGAAAGAAATGTTTGAAGATACCAAGGGTATTATTTAGAAACCGTTATTCTGTCTTGATGTATGAATAGTTGCACTCACATTTGAATGTCAGACTAGCTCTGGTTGCGAGAGGAAAGCAAATTTATCATTAGAAAGAAAGTTGGATATATGTGAAAACAGGTTTCCTACTGAAAGATATATCATCACTATGGAACTATGTACAGCTGTATTCGTCACTGTTCCTGTATATTCATTTAGATTTACCGTCTTGATGGTGTTTCGTGAACCGTTTTCAGATACGTACCAAAAAGGTTAACCTGAAGCCATTAATGTTTGGTATTTTAATCTAGTTCAAATATTTAGTTTTTGATGGGTCTGTTTCGTTTTTGAAGCAGACCAACATGTCACATAGTTCTTTTTTTTTATTTGGTTAATGATTACAGTTACTAGGGGTTTACACAGCAAGTCAGAATATTTTCTGCATGAAAATTTTAAAGGAATTTTGTTTATTTGAAAAAAAAATTCCAGAATAAAACAAATCAGATCAACACTACTATGTTTATTTTATGTCATTAATAATTCATTTTTGTAACATATTTTACCATTTATATTGTTTCCCGGTTATATGTGAATATTAAAAAAACAAGTCTATAACTTCAAAAGCATTGCAAGGGAGATTGTTTTCTCTCTAATCAATGGTTCTCTTAAGTTAGAAGATTTCACAAAATAATACGAGCACTAAACAGACATTATATTAGTACACATTATATCTTAAATTTGACATGTTTCTATCTCAAAATCAGGATGATTGATAAGAAAATGATTCGTTACATATTGGATGTATGCGCTTTAATATATACCCTTCATTCCTAGTTGTTAAGTTAAAGTCATCACTTCGAATATTTTACGGTCACCATCATGACTTAGTTTACCGGTACGAAATATCTGTGTCAAGAATGACCACGGATATGTTCCATTTGTCGTAATCACAATCCAGTCCTTTCCTTATTCATAAACTATCACAGGGTTTGTAGCAAGAGTAACACGACAGGCGCCACTAGTGGAGCAACATAACTAACTGCTTATCCTTCGGGAGCACTTGGTTTCATCTTGTGTTTTAGTGATGTTCCAGTTCTTCAATCTGTTCTTTTCTGTGTAGTGCTTTGTTCACCATTGTTTGTCATTGTGCACTATTTTCCATTTATTATAACTTCAAAATAGAACAATAGAATGGTATATATCTAATTGAGTGTTCACGGCGCGCTTCTGTAATCTTCTTCTAGTACGCGCAAGATAAAAAGATAGGAAAGCTATATAACATAAAAAGTTTGTAATAAGAGTTGGAAAATGTTAGGGCCTAAACTGGATAACAAAAATCCTCCAATGTTAGCTATGCATGAGCAAGACGCACATGTGTTGTATTGATAATTACATTATTAGGGCGTGGCCGTCGTGGACGTGATCGTATGGAAGTTAGATTTAGAACTACCTATGCAATCAGTGCTCATCACTACTAACGTTGTGGGCTCATGGTGAGGTGTATTCGATACATCATTTTGTGATAAAGTTTGAAAGTGATTTGCGGCAGGTCGATGGTTTTCTACGGGCACTTCGATTTCCCCTATCAATAAAACTGACCGCCAAGATATAGCTGAAATATTGTTGAAAGTGGCGTTAAGCACCATAACCCTAATCCATTATTAAGCAACTATAAATTTCAATAATGAATATATGAAATAAACCATATCAGTGTCGAAATACTGACTACTGAGCGGATTATACACTGAGATTAATAGTCCACCAGTGATAGTAATAAAATCGTATATATCTAATTTAGTGCGCATGCCACAAAATGTTGAGTACTTCTATCAAATACTGACCGACTTATTAGCAAACAATGTTATGGTATTATAATGATATTAATAATACTCATTTAAAAGTGGTCAAATTAACACCTTTGATATAAAATAGTTACCTGTGGTTCTATTCAATTACATATATAGCTTATTTTTAATTGCTAATTTGGGATAAGTAATCCAATATATATACAATATACGTACATTGTCAGAAAACATAGAATTTATTTGTACGAGCTTTAGAAACAGGTTGCAAAGCGAGCCTTTGCTGAACGTTGCTAGCTTGTTTCGCAACGAGTGCAAATTAATTTTATATTTAACGACAATGTACTTATAATGTGTTTATCCTGAAATACCAGAATGTCCAAAACAACTGCCAGATTGTCTGAAAATAGCTGAAAAAAAACATCGTTCTAATCTAATCTAATATATACAATTAGCAATGATTTATTATCTAGTAAATAGGACACCGTGTTTTTAATGTAAACAAATTACCGCCGTGTTCTTTGCTTTGTTTGTTTTCGTTAGATTGTTTGTTTATTTATTTGATTTTGTTTGTTTACCAATTGTTTTTGATATGTGTTTGTTAGATAGATATTTTATTATTAATTGCAAATTGAAACAACTAATGATAGGCGTGATATTAAATAAATTAACATCGTTGTACTAATCATGTATCTAAAAAGTGTTTGTTGTTTATTTCTGACACTTTTTTTCTGTATTTTTGTATTTCAGATAAATATATTATTTTTGACTTGCATTAGACGATGTCAACATCCTGAAAAGACAAAAAAAAACATCATTCTAATCGTTTTCATTAGCGTCATCTGTGACGTCAGTGCTTATACTGTTACCGTTTCTTTCTGTTGCTCTACATGAATCATGCACCAGAAATACTTTATTAAGTTCATGACTAAATAACACTGAAGTTTATTTGCCCCCTTTAATAGTATTCAAAATCATACAATTGCAGGAGAAATGCATATATACAATTAGCAATGATTTATTATCTAGTAAATACGACACCGTGTTTTTAATGTAAACAAATTACCGCCGTGTTCTTTGCTCTGTTTGTTTTCGTTATATTGTTTGTTTATTGATTTGATTTTGTTTGTTTACTAATTGTTTTTGATATGTGTTTGTTAGATAGATATTTTATCATTAATTGCAAAATGAAACAACTATAGGCGTGATATTAAATTAATTAACATCGTTGTACTAATCATGTATCTAAAATGTGTTGTTGTTTATTTCTGACCCTTTTTTTTCTGTATTTTTGTATTTCAGATAAATATATTATTTTTGACTTGAATTAGACGATGTCAACATCCTGAAAAGACAAACAAAACAAATATTCTCTGACGAATTTCATTGTAACTCTGGAAATGTTTCTGACTTTAGTTGAAAAATTAACTACAAATCCTTATTAACTAAAGAATTATGCATTGGTTGTTCCCGCCTCGATATAGCTGAAATATTGAAAAGGTTGGCGTTAAACACCAATCAATCAAATCAATATTGGTTGTTGAAATTCAATATAAAAGTTAACAAGACAGCCGGGCAGACAACTCAGCGGTCAAAACGAAAAAGCACAAAATGGACAAACAATGATCTACAAAACACTACACAGAAAACTAAAGATCAAGCAACCTGCTCCCCACTAAAAACATGAGTAAATACATGTGCCCCGGAAAGTTAAGCAGTTTCTGCACCACAGGTGACATCCGTCGTGTCACAAATTGCTTTCATCTTGTTCCAGTGAATACAAATATTTCTTTCATCTAAAACAAAGTTTCAAATTTGGTTATCACGAGGGACATATGCAATCTTTTATGTCTCTGTGATCCCTTATAGTTATTATGGAATCTTATTTCAATTTATATGTTGATATACACTTTGTGAAGATAGTATTTGTATAATGCATGTTGAAAACAATAAGAAAACCTGCTAAAAAAAAAAAAAAAAAAAAAAAAAAAAAAAATCAAAACCTTACAGATCTAGATGATATACATACAAATATGCAATGTATGTAGGGTTATGGTTGTATCGCGGTGATTAGTTTTATATGTGGAGGAAACCGGAGAAAACCACCGATTTACCGCCAGTCATTGACAAACTTTATCACATAATGTTGTATTGAGTACACCTCGCCATCACCGCCAGTCGAACTCACATCGTTGTTGGTGATATATAGGACATAGTGATATAAGTATTTAAAGACTCTGGAGTAATGGAGCAATCCGGATGCAAAAAAAATAATAAAATAAAATGACACAGTAAAAACAAAAAACATAAAATAACAGACAAGATAGTGAGACATCACCCAACACAATTATCTCCATTCACGAAACGACACACGTTCGGAAATCCTAATTCATTATATAGAGCTATTTACCCGCCTTTTCGTCGCTGTCAAAATGGCTTGTACTAATTGCAACATATATCATCACGGCTTTGATTGCAGAACGACCATACATGTGTGATCAATTTCTACGTGACATATATTTTTGTTGTAATTGACCACAACATTACAATGTCATTTCCAACGAATGAAATTAACAAGTGAGATAATTGCGTTATGAACTAGCTGTATGATAGTAGTATGGCGTTACTAAAAGGAACGTATATATATATAATACGCTTTTTAGAAAGCTAATAATTATGGTGTTTGTAATCCAATCCTAGAGCACCTATTTTCTGCCAAGATGATATCAATGTCATAATTACACCTTATATAAGAATGCTGGATTCTGATTGGTTAATAGCCGTGATATTTTTTTACAAATTCAAGCTTTGCATTGTGAATTTGCAGAATTTTTACTTCATGTAGGTGTATTTGCATAAGATTTAACTTTTTTTCATGGTATTTGCAAAATCGTATTTGCCGTTATTACCCTTCACCGAGATGCTTGTAACAAAATTTGTAAAACGTTATCAGTTGTGCGTTTTATGTAACATCATTTGGTAGAATTAAACAGATACATCATGTTAGGTCCTGAAAACGACAAACAAAAGGTATTATTTATTTAGCTAGTGTTCTAAATAATATTCGGTGTAATTAAACAGATATATCATGTTTGGGAGGGGTATTTGCGAAAAATACTAGTCTTGAGACTAAATTTCCCTCACCATTCGGCTTGGGAAATTTTTCGTCTCTCGACTTGTATTTTTCGCAAATACCCATCTCAAACATGATATATCTGTACAATATCCAATGTTTGCTACTTTCGATACGGAAGTGTAACCGATAGCTTTTTAAGTTTGTCAGTTACTTGCAATAGATTTGTTTTTTTACTTGCTACTCCAGAGTACATCTGACTCTCATGATAAAAATGAATCGAAAAATGAGAATCAAACAAAAAATACTACACTGTCGGTACAATATAATCGCAAAATAGTAGAAAGAAAGTCAACCAACTTCTAACACACATATACATATATATGACCGACCACTTTCTTGGCTTGGTACAGGCATTTCAATAAAAAATAACGGTGGAATTAAGCTAGTATATGGTCCCACATCTCCTCGCTTAATGAAGTGATTCGGTCATTGCAAGTGTTATAAATTTACATGTGAGTAAAATAACTGTTTGAAGCTTTAGCTTACACCAAGATATTGATCATTAGGGCTTTTACGACAAAAGACATTATTTCAATTTTCACATAACGTATCTTTGACATGGGCAACACGATGGGTGCAACTAGTGAAGTAGGTACTGCTTCCCTTACGGATTACCTGAGTTCACTCCGATTTTTAATAGGGTGTGTGTTGCTAAGTCGTCCTTTTTCATTTGGTCATTGTATTGTCTGGTATTGTCTGTACTTCAAACATTTACGGCCTCTGATAACCCGTTGGTATCCTCAAACCTTTTTTTAAACAATCCTAGCTATCATAGTATATTGTTTCTTTTAAGTTCATGTAAAGCAATTTGCCGCTCACAATCAATGACAGCAAATATGTGCAGAGTTTGTTATTTAATTCACATATCTCTATTGCCGTTGGAGACTCCATTTATCAAAAGGAGAGGTCTGTATTCTATTGATTGGTTTAACCCTACCACATATATATGCCTGTCCCAAACCAGGATCTTGATATTCAACTCCATACATCGTGGTCTTTATTGTATTTAATGATTTGAAGTGAGGGGTATCTTTTCGTTTGTTGATGGTGGTAGAATTGATGACCATCATAAGGTAACGCTATCTAACACAGAGAAGAACACACGCAGTTTTAAAATTTAATGAAATAATTGCTTGGAGTTACTATGACAACGAATAACTTAAAAAAATATCTTTAGAACCATTCTCTTTAGATACTACGAGTACACTGATTAAAATAAATATCTTCGTATTAAAATTTTTAAAACACTAATATATCAGAAATATATGCATTATTCAGGTATGTAATAATGTATTCATAGATGTTTCATATTAGTATGTGTTACTATAAAGAGAGCATGTGCAAGGAGAGATGTTGTGATCCCCTTTATACCAGGTAAGCCCCGCCACCTGCTGTGCCCGTTCAGAGTCAGGCGTTAAATTTTAATCAACATCTGTCATTGTCTTTTTGTGTAGGAGTTTAGTGTTTACTTTAGAGGTGAATTGTGGTTGATTAAGTTGTCAACGATTCCTGTTTGACGACTTATTGTCAATTTGGGTCATTGTGGACGTGGTCTCTCGGTTCATCTATTAGTAGAATATAAATTATATATATAAATAAATTGCAAATGACACGTGTGTTCATCATTATTATGACATTACAATATTTCGCTTACCACACATACACAGCACAGACGTATTTAACATATCTGAGTCTTTCATTTTGCTTACATATGTATTAATAACCAAATGTCAAAAGTAAATAGCAGAAATAGGCATTGTGCGAAATAAAAATTTTACAATGCAAAATACAAATACATATCTGTGGACATTAAAGATATGCAACAACATGAATAAATAAACGTGAGAAAATTGAGAAAAATAACACAACTCTGAAAGGTAAATAAAAAGATGAGCAACACGGATCCCACAAATCAAGACATTTTGAAAGCACAAGAAATTAGATAGCCAAATGATACTCCAAAAACAGTAATTTCTAATTTCTGATTTTAAACTTATGTATCTCTGTTACGAAATGTACATGATTGACAGCATATTTATTATTTTTAGTGGATGTGTTTTTTCAACAGACAGGTGGCTAATGGCTAATGTTCTCCTTTTATTGCCAACTTGTTACTTTGATTTCCTTTATAGATGGCTGCTGCTAAGAAGTAAGCTACTGAACCAAGGATTGCTCTTAGTTAAGTTGAAGTCATCACTTCGAAAGTTTTACGGTAGCCACCATGACCTGGTCGACCGTTATGGAATATATGTGTCTCAGATGAACATGGATATGTACCACTTGTCGTAAACACATCCCGATCCTTTCCTCATTCATGATTTATCACCGGGTTTGTAACTAGATTAACACGATGGGTGCCGCTAGTGGAGCAGGAATTGCCTACCCTTCCGGAGCACCTGAGTTCACCCCCGGTTTTTAGTGGGTTCGTGTTACTCGAACTAGTTTTATGTGTGTGTTTTGTAGATTGTTGTTTGCCCTTTTGTCTTTTTTCGCTTGGTCATTGTCTGTTCCTCTTCTTATTCATATGAACAGGGATTCTTGCTCGTCCAGTGGCTCTTCACAAAAAATGACGAGTAGCTAGAGCCGTTCTATATCATGCCCCGATATACAGATGGTATCAGTTAAGCGTCACATCATTACCCACTCATTACACCTAGCAGGATTAGAACAAAGCTTTTCGACAAAAACAATGCAAATAATTTCAATTTTACAATTGTAAAATTTTCCTTTATATGTTGCATCTAAAGACCATCCCAGTCTTAATGGGGTTCACCTATCCCATTCCCGACAGGTGGCGCATGTGTACTATCAGTTATTCGATTCCAAGATGGCGGACGGCGATCAGCTGTGGTCAGTGCCGAAGCTCGAATATGATCTACTACGACGAAATGCATCGACAAACGTTCGAAAAACTGACTTGATTGAAAGGTACATATTACACCGAAAACCCAAGCATACGATTTATGTTCGTTACTTTTCAATATTATTGTATTTGTTGAATGTCCAAGTTGCCCCGACTGAAAAGAAAACATCATTAAAATTATGATGACGGATCAGTTTGAATGTGCTTTCGTGGCAGGATTCAGAGACAAGACCAGGAGAATGTGTCATATTTATGCTATCCATTATTATTGAAAAAGAAAATTTTGAAGTTAACTGCCTTTATAAAACCAGATGGGATTCATATCCAGGCATAGGTGAGGAAAAAAAAATCATTTTTATTAAAAAAAACTGACCCAACTTTTTGCACACCTTTTCTTTTTATTAAATATTCAAAAACAACACACTGAAAGCATCATATACATGTCATCATTCAGAATGTGAAAAAAACGAGGCATATTTTCAATAGAAAAAAATTATGGGGCTTTCAATAGGGATACCCTCGTACGTTTTTTAAGAAACATTTTACATTTAAAAAAAAACATTATTTTTTTGACAATTTTCACAATTTTTTTTATCTTTGAAATATAAATACACAATCATGTGTAATTACCTCAATAAATATACTAATTTAAATGATGCTCATTACATTCGGTATACATCTTTATGAAATTTGTATAAAAAAATTATTCCTTATTTGTCTGGTATATTTTCAAAACTGCAGCAATAAAAAAAAAAGTCACTATGGATTCAAAGCATACCCTTGTCCAAATATCCTTATACCCTTGGTTAAATGGACAATATATGCTTCCATACTATAGTAAACAAGTTTTTTTTCTTAAATTTAATGCCAAAAAAGGGGGGAAATCTCCTCAATTTTTAAAAGTAGGGAGGGCAATTGCCCCCAGCTCTTTCGCCCTTGAAGTGGTATTAGTGAAGTTCGAACTGCAGACTCATATGGAGCATCTGAGTTCATGTCAGTTCGGATTTTTAGTTGTTTGTGCGTCTCAGTCTTCAGTTTTCTGGGTATTCCTAATTTTTTGTCAGCCATTAAATATTTGTCTTTTTGTCATGTTATACTTGTATATTTATATCATGTATTGTTATTAAAGTAATATGTTGACCCTTTAAGTTTAAGACTATTTAAGCGAAGGGGCTAGTCGTTACTAACAGTAGCTAGAGAAAAAAAAGGTTTCATGAATCACGAAAACATTAACAACTTTTTAATGAATATTATTACCTGATGTAATCAGTGTCAATAAATACACAATTTAAACATTTAACTATCCTATGGTGAAGATTAAAATACATGTACATCTGTAGTTAATAATATGTCGTAAATACAGTCCTTTGTACAAGATGCTTTTGAAGTACTTGTTTGAGTGGTTTATTTATCTGTATGTGTACTTTGTGTAACATTACAATCATTATAGCTTCTATAGTACAAGGTAGTACATTTCAATAAAGTTGAAAAGATGTCAGTTCAAATCTGACTGGAAGCTAATCTATGATCTTTTTAATATTTGTTTGATGATATTGACTGTATTACCTAACTTCAACTAAGCAACTTGGGCACAAGTCCCTTGCTTAACGAAAGTTTTGAAGGACTGCTCCTTTTTCAGTGTGATTTTTATACGACCACATAAATTTTGTTGTGGTGGTATTATGTTATTGGTCTGTAGACAAAATGGTTTCCTATCTCATCGGTGGTGTAATGGTTAGCATTCTCGCCTTGAGTGTGTTAGATCCATGGGATAGAGCCCCAGTCTGGTCAAACCAAAGACTATAAAATTGGTATTTGTTGCTTCTCTACTATTAAAGCATGCAAGTAAGAACAAAGACTGGCCGACTAGGAATCGGAATATTAATTAGTGTGCCCGCGTGGAGTGACATGTCTTCCCACTCACTTGTTTTCTTTATTAGACACCAACAATTTTATTAGTGAAAGAGGGAGGGGGGCATGGGATTTTTTATGTCTCTCAGTAGAGAATCCAATTTTTTTTTCAAGCATTGGGTAGATCAAAAATATTTTTATACATACATGAGATAAAAGATACATGCATACGAGACCTAAACAAATACAATGTAATTGTGTGTTTAGGGTTACCGGTAACCCTGTGAAAAAGGTTAGGTAAAGGTGACCGGGATTTTTTATTTTTTTTTGCATTGGACATATTGGGCATGCAGATGTTCCAAGACTGTGCTTGTTGAGAAAAACTAATAAAATAGCTAGGATTATAGGCACTAAATTTTAGGTAGGGTCGAGCAATATTTTTTAGAGCTGAGGTGTATTCAGGTCTATTTTAAAATTTAGACATAGTGGAAAATTAACGATTTTTATTCTAACCCCCCCCCCCCTCCCCCTCAGTAGTAAAATGGTTAGTGCTTTATGTCTTATTAAATATATTGTGAACACTATGCTTAGAGGAGCCATTCCTTAAGTAAAAATAATATAAACTTTTTATTCAATCAACACTGGAAAACATCTAACATAATAATCCCGGCACTGAGAAGCCGATGTCCTTGATTGGGCTTGAGATGTCATTATGTGCCGAGCGTTTACGTGTGGTTTACGTCGTATTTCCCTGGCGTACAAGGAACTCTCGTCGCATGGTCAGTCTTCTTGATAGCTACCCTCATCTTGTTAAACACGGCATTTGTGGCATTTTACACGAATACATATACATTTTTTGTAAATCAATATCGTAGTTTACATTAGTTACGTTATTGATGCTAGCCGAGGAGTTCCGAAAGTAATAACTGATGGAACACATGCGCCACCTATTAGCGTAAAAATCGTAGGTGAACCCCATTTGGCTCTATGGTTTTAGAAGAGAAGACTCAGATATGAAAGTTTATTACCGACGACGGAGTTCAAGTGAATGCAAAGCTCAAATGGTCGTTGGCCATGTACAAATAATGGCAAATAATTTTAAAGAGAAAGTGACAAACAATTATCGATGTAGACAAACTAAAGATATGTAGAACAGGAAGAACGCCATCCAAAATCGGCATAGCCAGAAATCATGGGTGATTTTGCTCATGAATATTCATAAACCAAATCGCGTCATCTATGACGTCAGCATATAAACGTTGAACCATATTTGGAAGACGCTGATGAGAACTCGTATCTAATTTTTTTTAATAATATTTCATCACAGTTTTGATCACATTATAAATAACTTCATAATTATTTGTGATCGTATCAAAATTAATTGTCATCATATGTTTATTAGGAATCCGATGATGTGTGTAAAAGATCGAAAATATATTTAATGGTGGGAACCTTTAATTTTTCAGCAAAATATTTATCGAAGAAAGATTCCTCAACAATGTTACCGGAACTGACCGAATTTGTCCCGGCAACTAGAATGGGGATTGTAAGAAAAGTGCTTTTAGGTCTTGAAAACCGTGCAGGATGCATTTTTTCACTTTTTCTCAATGCTTTTGAATGGCGCTTACGCTTCAAAATTTGAAACTGGGTGGGAACCCTGAGTTTTCATGGTACAGCTGTAATATTTTGAGATATTGTTCAAACCGGTGCATAGTTTGATTTTTTATCCCGGCAAATTGTCCGGCCCAAGCTAACAGAAAGTTTCCCGTTCAACTATATGTTAAAATCCAAATTCTCTTTGAGCCGCCATTTTGAATATGCAAATGAGCAAATCACCTATCATTTCTGGCTATGGTAAGCTCAATGTGGCATCCGGCATGTAACTTAATATAAAGGTCAAAAACAAGTATGCCTGAAACAAAGTAAAAAAGGATGAGCTTACGACCGTGCAAACATATTGTGTGTCATCTGTGGGACAAACGCTGTGATACGATCAAGTAATTCAGAATGGAGACCGTAAAACGTCGGAAGTGAATTCGAATAATTGAGTTTAACTTTACTTAACCCTGCGTAATGATTTTTCTCGTCAGCAGCATTACGCTATCAAGAGAATCCAGATATTAAGCACGACCCATTGAGTATAGTAATAATTGAGATATATACCCATTACATACATAGTGAGGTGGTACAAGACTTTGTATCAGGTCGAGCCTGTTGTGTGAACCAGTATCACTACGAGTCGCGATAGCGACGAGTTATAATGCGGTTTCTTCATACAACAGGCAAGACCTGTTACAAAGTTTTGTACAAATACACTATGTATGTAATAAGTTTATCTAACATTTCAATAAAAACAAATTTTAAGCAAATAACAAGTTGTCGAAATAAGATTAACAAATTTGTACAATACTCTGAGGGAGTCTACATTTTGTGCATGACGTCACGTTTATTTGTTGCCGTTCATTTTACTGCTTTGTTAACGTTGCTCACATTGACGTGTTTTACCTCGCATTCCAATGATATGACGTCATGACAAAATAGTTTGGCAGAGGAGATATCGTGCAACATCGCGCCATTCTTTTATCGCCACAGTGTGGTGATACAATATCTTGCATCATACACCTTGTATTAAATAGGCTATTTTCTTTAAATTAAAAGGAAAACGTACAAACTGTTAGATAAATAAAATAGATTTGCCCGGGCTGCTGGAATGTTGCTACAAATGAATGAGAACTATACAATTGGAAAGTTGAAATCGCGAGCACATAAATTCACCCCGGTTTATTTTGGTGGTGTTCGTGTTGCTCGTCTTTTTAGTTTTTTGTGTTGTCCTATTATGTGTCTTTACGTTCTGAGTTCTTTGTTGTGATGTCCGTTATGATTTCCGCATAAAAATGATGTTCGGTTCGTCTTTACCAACGGATGTTTGTAGGAGAGCTCATGTCTTATTCACGTTATTTGTGTTTGTTTGTGTATAATGGTGTCCAACACATATGGTGTTGTGTTTTTCTTCGTATTGTGTACCCTATGTTTCCAGTCTATCTGGATTCTCCAATTGTGATTGCCCATTCGGTATTCTCTAACGTTTACATCTTAAGAGTGCCTTTGGTATCCTGAATGTCAGGTTCATTTAAATAGATACGATCCAGAAATTTACTAAAACTGTGTTTATTTAAAGTTAGGATGTCATCTCAGGAGTAGCGCCGATGCAGATCATCTTCATACATTTATTTCTAGCATTTCTTCCTCGAAAGAAGAAGGCGAAATGAACTTGATCATACTTTAAAAAAACAAAACTGATTTTATTTTTTTTACGACTATCTATCATTATTTTTTTTAATTATCACCGAATTAGAAGTACAAATCGCTCAGTCATCATAGTAAACAATATGTTATCTGCTGTAAAAATATGCAATTTATTGATGGTAGACAATGATGACACACTTCATAAACCCATTCGAAGCGCTTAATTAATTACTTTTCTGTGTTACTCTGGTTTATTGAACTTGTAAAATGGCGGGACATGCTGGTGCAGTCATGTACTACATATAAACTTTTCTTTGTAGACCACACCAATAGGATTTAATTCATCATAATTATATTCGTCCATTGTTTCGTCTATGTTAAAAAGAGGATGTAAAACATAGCATTGGTTTGTTTATTTTTTTTCTTCTTGACATTTTGATATGAGTTAATGTTCTTTCAATGAAGGATCCCTTGGGATACTCTTCGTTGTAAATAAAACATATCAAGACTTGCTTTTATGGAAAAATAAACAATATTTTTAATTTAACGTCAAGAAGATGATTATAATGTTTTAATATGTAATTTAAGACTATTCTTTAATATGCATCAAACATTTCGTTTTTGAAAATACCCCAAAGGAGCCTTAGAATAATTTCTGCGAAACGGCAGAAAAGGTGAGGAAACCCCCCATTCATGATTGACAAAATGTCAATATCATATATAAATAAAGCGAGTTTCTCATCTCTTCATTCGTTTTCACAAAGACACACAAGAAGGTATGTATGTTTTGATCTTATTGATCTGGGGCTATGAAAGGCAATAGTAAACGTTCTGATGAGCTTGAAGTCGGTTAAATTTCCCGCCAATATTATTGGAATTTTTGGTAAATAATATCACTTATGGACAATTAACAAGAATATTAATTTAAGATACTTAACTGCATCATACCGTAATTAACTAGCTAGCATATTGCATTCATTAATAATTGGCTTAGGGTTTGTGTTATGGTGTTCAACAACATTTCAGTTATATCGTGGCAGACAGTTTTACCCCGATAAATCCACCTACCTGCCGCAAGTCACTGACAAACTTTATCATATAATGTTCTACACCTCGCTTGAGTGGGATTCGAACTCACAACGTTAGTGGTGATAGACACTGATTGCATAGATAGTTGCAAATCCAACTACCATACGATCACAACCCATTGGGAATTTGCATACATTTTCCTTTGATTACTTTGAAATTAGATGTCCTAGTTTAGGAAAGTGCTATCTGTACTGGCTTTTGATATTTCGCCTAGCCCGAATCTGTATCATAAACATGAGATGCTAAATAATTATTTCTTAGGCTTGGTTTGGTTTGGTTTATGGTGTTTTTCGCCACTTTCAACAATATTTCAGTTATTTTGTGACGGTCAGTTTTATTGGCGGAGGAAACCGCAGTACCTGGAGAAAACCACCAACCTGTCGCAAGTCACTGACAAACTTTATCATTTATTGTTGTATCGAGTACACCTCGCCATGAGCGGGATTCGTATTCACAACTTTAGTGGTGATAGGTACTGATTGAGTAGGTAGTTATAAATCCAACTACCATACGATTACGACCACGATGGCCCCTCCCAGTGCAGGATTTACTATTGTGCGTATGTGCCCTTAAGCACAGAAGCCCGTTGGAAAGGGGGGGGGGGCATCTTCCTGCCAAAGCGATGAATTTTGCTTATGTGGTGCAATTTTAAATTTGAAGGCGTTCCTAAATTTCATGAGCGCGTATGACTGATTGCGTATGTAGGCCTACGGGTCTGCCTCCTTCAGGGCCCAATTAAGGGGCCTCATAACTTAACTAGCACAGGGCCTCATTTGTCCTAAATCCGGCACTGCCGCTCTAATTTCTTAGGCAGTTTAGATAATGCTTAAGAATTTAATGCATAGTGATTAAGAATAAGATGTCACAGCAATTATGTTTTTGCATTGAATTATTAAATATGAATCTTTGTTTTCAGTTAAGAATGAAATTGTTTGCAGTTCTATTCGCCTTCATGTTTATTGTTGGCACAGTTCTCCAAGGTAAGACTTTATTGTATATCAGAGTCAAAGATTAACATTTAGAGATGACATCATGAAAATGACATTTTCAACTTCAAACTGAGACAGAAAAGTATATACATGTCTATCCGCGGACTGTTGTTTCAATGAGCTAGCACAATAACAATCCAACTAAGCGTGTTGGTCTAGTACAAAGCGGATCTCATCATTATATCATTGAAAATTAACTTGTTCTCGCCATGATATAGCTGAAAAATTGCTGAGTTGGCGTTATACAACAATCACTCACTCGCTCATCCCCGAATGAATTTGTTCTTTGTTAGATCCATTTTTTTCACTTCCTCTCATACTCTTAGTCGATTTCATAATATTATTTTGTAGAGATACTCTTACCAAATAACTATTCTTCTTGAGGGAAATTCCTGGGAAAATTTGTGTTATTCCATATTTTAATCTCTACTGTTCCATTAAATCTTATTTAATATTGATAGCCGTTTATAATAATGTCCAACAGTAATCATAAAAGCCCTTTTACTTGATTGTGAATATTAAGTAGACCTTGAATATAGGTAAAGTGATTAGCGCCACTAGTGGAGCAGAAACTACTTACCCTAACAAGATTACGAAGTAGTTCACCCCCAGACCATCCCCGTTCTCCGTTTTAGGAAGGGTTTACATAGAGGAACTATAGGAATTTGTGCTGTTTTCTATCTTGTTAGCCAATAATTAGTTGAACAGTTGAACTTCGTTACAGGAAAACATAAAATGGATGCACAACTCCCATTTTTGATGGAATCTAGGTCTTCTACAACCCATTAACTGTAAATCGGTGACGGAAAACATAATCAAATGAAAAACAGATAAAACTACACCATCAGAACAGTAGAGACAACTTCAATCGGAACATCATAGAAACCAGAGGCCAATTCGATATCCCTATAGAACGTATTCATACATCTTACTTTACTAGCTTGGTACAGGCACTTCAATGATTAATTAAGATCCACTATTATGATCCTGACTATTCCTTGTCCACTCTTGGCATAGACGGTGTGCAAGTACAATAATTTTATTTTCTACGTTTGGGTTAGCGCTATGGTGTTTAACGCCACTTTCAACAATATTTCAGTTATATCGTGGCGGTCAGTTTTATTTGTAGAGGAAACCGGAGTACTCGGAGAAAACCATCGTCATGTTACAAATCACCGACAAACTTTATCACATAATGTTGTATCGAGTACACCTCGCCTGAGTGGGATTCGAACTCAAAACGTCAGTGGTGATAGGCATTGATTGCATAGGTAATTGTAAATCCAACTACTATACGATCACGGTTACGACGGTCCGTTCCTACTTTTGGTCAACTATGTTGTTTAAAAATAATATTTTCATCTACTGTAAAAAAAAAAAAAACACAAAAAAACTATCCTTTGTGTTTAAGTACGATAAACGCTACTGGTGTCTGTACTTTATGATAACGTTTGTTTTTTCATAGGAGCTACTGCACGAAACTGGGGTTATGATCCTTGCTGGGTAAGTACTTAAGCTGGTACGATGCAGTAGTCATTTATCAAAGAATACATAGTTCGAATTCCGTTCTAGTGAAAGCCTGGGTAGTATTTTATTATCTCGCAGATACAGGTTAAACTCTCAAAAATGTAAATCTTAAATTCGTCTCAAGTTTAGTACCGGTGTCGTATAGTAAACCTTCCTCCCGGATACTTTACTATATAATATATATTCCCCCGGGGGAAAATTTACTATATAGCAAACATTCCCCTATTAATAGCCGATCATCCCCCCCCCCCCCCCCCCCCGGATATTTTTCTATATAGTAAATGTTCCCCCTTAATCCGGATAATTACTATTGATTCGAATTTTAGCACCTTAATCGTGTTAATTTTAATTGTTATATACAATTAATTATATCCGGTTATGATTAAAAGGTAAAAAACAATGTACGGAGCCATTTTGCAGTATTTGAGTAGGTGGGAAGGTTTACTATGCGGAATAAATACTATATAGTAAACGTTCCTCCATGGGGGAAGATTCTTCCGGGGGTTAATCTACTATGAGGGAAGCTTTACTCTATGACACCGGCACTTGAAAGTTTATGTTTTTAGTTCAAAACACTATAAATATAAATAATGAGATAAAAAAATACACATACAATGTACTTCTAAACTGAATATTACTACATGCTCTAGATGTGGCTTGGACAAGATGGGAGTGGTATGATTGACAAGTAACAAAACGACCAGATGGATACCAAAATATACTAAGTAATACTACAATAAGAACAAGAATATAATATTAGCTACAAAAAAAAATTAAGAGCAAATGAAACGACATGCAGTTGATGCGAAGTGTAACAATATCAAAGACATAGTTATATATTTTAAACATATTTTATTGTTCAATAAGAAATAATTGGATAGGACACAAGTTTCACAACTTAGAAACGTCTTCTCCAATACATACATGAATTAATACAAAATGAACTTGTATAATATTATATACATATTTCCTATTCAGTGATGACATGAAAAAAAACAAAAAACAGTTATATATGTAAGACTCAGATCGACGTCCAGCCTCTAATTGACGACTAATCCTCAAATACATGTCCGATTTATACGTCACAAACATCTGTACCTCAGATCTATGTCCTTTTTCAAATTATCAAACCGGTGTTCACTTCTCAAATCAATGGCCCTTTCACACTTTCTCTAATCGACATCCAATAACATCACTTACGTATGACCTCACCTGAACCCTATATATATATATATATATATATATATATAAATATATATATATTTATCTTAATATTAAATTTCAGCCTAACCCATGCCCATGGGGAAAACAGTGTATTCCAAGATACTGGGGATGGAGGCGATACCAATGTGTCAGATATGGACCCTATTGTAAGTCTTTCTACAATATAAAGAATATATTTTTTTTTTATATACCCTTCCGTTATTTGAAAGATTCAAATTATCAGATCAAAACTTTTTTTTTTCTAAAAACAGATGACGTTGCTAGTTTATTGCAACAAAGCTACACGACGAATATGCCAAACAACATTAAAACAGGAATAAAGTCACGTGTTTTTACAAGATGATCTAATTAATCCTGTGATATATGGAACCCGTCATGCTATCTTAATTTATTAAGCATATTCAGTATATCAGTTGAGTGTATCATTTTATAATTTAATTTGATTTGAATATTTCAATCTGATTGGCAAATCCGCCTGGCGAAAATTTTGGTTGTACTCGATAACCTGGGTTGGTATTGTGACGTTACCAACGTGTTCATACGCCGACAAATTCAAATAGTCGCATGAACTAATCGTAATTAAAATCGAGGAATCATTAAATTTTGTTGTGAAAACTAAATTATAAGGAATATTTGAAATTGTTGAACAGGTTATACTTGCATAACCTGGTTTGGGTCAGTTTACGCTTTTCATAAACCGCTTCGCGGTTATTTAAGCGTAGACTGACCCAAACCAGGTTATATCGTATAACCTGTTCAACAATTTCAAATATGCCTTAACTAACTCAAGAGTTCGCGTGGTTCCTATTTTTATCTTTGTGAAATATCCTTGTCTTGTATCTCTGTACAAGACAAGCACACACATCCGAACAAATACTGTTTTCGCTTCCAAACTTCTTTTCGTTATTACAAACACCTAAGATAACTTAAAATGACCAAGAAACACTTATTGTAGCCTTTCTTTTATGTAATATACGGGGGCTGTCGTGGCCGTGATCGTATGGTAGCTGGATATCTATTTACACCAAGCATATTTTTCTCTAGTATATGTAGTTAGTAGGGGCATTCGTGGGCATGATCGCATGGTAGTTGGATTTACAACTACCTATGCAATAAGTGTCTATCACCACCAATATTGTGAGTTCGAATCCAGTTCAGGCGATGTGTACTCGATACAACATTATGTGATAAAGTTTGTCAGTGACTTGCGACAGGTCGGTGGTTTTCTCGGGGTACTTCAGTTTCCTCCACCAATAAAACTGACCGTCACGATATAAGTGAAATATTGTTGAAAGTGGCGTTAGTGGTGAGAGGCACTGATTACACAGGTAATTGTATTTACAACTACCATATTATGACGATCACGACGGCCCCTAAAGCTTTTAGAAATGTATCTTATATGTGTGATATTTGTAATATCTTACTTATTTTGTTCTGTAGTTGGATAGCAATGGTAGATGACAGAAAAGACGGATGAAATATAGAGTATGGGCATTTACAGATGAAAAATAAACAAATATATTTTATATATTGCAAAATAATTGGCCTTCTTCCTCTTCTCTGATAAAAATTGTTATCCGTATAAACAAGAACAACATATATTTAAACATCAGCTATGCTCATTTTCCACTGGGGTCAATCAAATAAATGTCTTCATTGATGAGAATCATACATGCCATAAATTGTGTGATATGACCCCTAAGCTGTAATTAGCTAAACTGCTTATTGTGTGAGATGGTCCCTAAGCTGGAATTAGCTAAACTGCCAATTATGTGAGATGGCTCCAAGACGGGAATTAGCTAAACTGCCAATTGTGTGAGATGGCTCCTAGGCGGGAATTAGCTAAACTGCCAATTGTGTGAGATTGTCCCTCAGTTGGAATTAGCTAAACTGCCAATTGTGTGAGATGGCTCCTAGGTGGGAATTAGCTAAACTGCTAATTGTGTGAGATGGCCCCTAAGCGGGAGATGAGTTACGAAAAGTTTGAAGATACCAAATGGGTAATGCAATCAGAGGCCGTAAATCACGAAGAGGCACAGACAATACAAAGACCAACAAAAGGACAAAAAGACAAATAATGGTCAACAAATCACTTCACTGGAGTTTATTGCATATGCATCAGAGGGTCAAATAAACAGAGATATCGGTTGTATAATGGTTGGGGTGCCCGTCTCCAGGACAGACAGACAATTGACTTCCTATAGGTACAACATGTGCTCATCTCCCCTTCCACTTACTCCTTTATTCGTATTAAGCAGACATCATGATGGACCATTAAGTACATTGTATTGCGTTATGTTGATTAGTGGTGTTTGATATCAATTTCGACTGTTGTGTAATTGTAAACGTGATCCCCTCTTGTGTGGTAGATCATGGGTGTTCGAGCCCCGATCGAGTCAAGGCCAAAGACTATAGCACTGGTATTATCGGGTCAAGCCAAAGACAATAACACTGGTATTATCGGGTCAAGCCAAAGACTATAACATTGGTATTATCGGGTCAAGCCAAAGACTATAACACTGGTATTATCGGGTCAAGCCAAAGACAATAACACTGATATTATCGGGTCAAGCCAAAGACTATAACACTGGTATTATCGGGTCAAGTCAAAGACTATAACACTGGTATTATCGGGTCAAGCCAAAGACTATAACACTGGTATTATCGGGTCAAGCCAAAGACTATAACACTGGTATTATCGGGTCAAGCCAAAGACTATAACACTGGTATTATCGGGTCAAGTCAAAGACTATTACGCTGGTATTTGCTGCTTCCCCTCTAAACAGGCAACATTAAGGACCAAGAACAAAGACTGGTTGGCTTGGAATCAGAATAATGTGTCTTAATGGAGCGACATGTTGTTTCAATGTGCTAGCATTATGAGAATCAAACTCAGCATGTTGGTCTGTGAAAAGAGGACATCGGCATGATCTTCATCTCATCATAGCAAGACTTGTTCTTGCCATGATATAACTGAAAGATGTTGAGTTTGGCGTTAAGCAATAATCACACACTCACTCTAAGCAAACATATATTTGCGACCTTTAATTCAAGGCTTCGTGTAGGCAAATATTCAGGAGTGCTATTCGTACTTTAATTCAACTAACATAAATATTGATCTTCAATCAGAAAAAATTAGCTTGGGATATTGCTTTCTTAATTAACATATAGTATTCCATTACAATATTTGACAGTTGTATGGCTACGTTTTAATGTGAATTGGATGTGGTTAATATTCACCATGTAGTAGTCTTTCCTCATTCATGACTTATCATTGGATAATACGATTAACAGGGTGTGTGTCACTAGTAGAGCGGGAACTGCTTCCAATTTCGGAGCACCTGAAATAATCCCTGGGTTATAGTGAGGTTCGCATTGCTCAATTTTTAGTTTTATGTGTACTATTTTGTAGATTGTTGTTTATACCTTTCCCTTTGTCCTTTTTTTCGTTTGTTCATTATATTGTCTGTCTTTCTTTGACTTACGACTTCTGATTTCTTTTTTGGTATCTTCAAACTTTTGTTAGTAGCATTATTCAGTTCAACAGTAAATAAACGTTAGAGAAAACCGAAGGGACAATCAAGAATGGATAATCCAGAGAAACTGATAACATTGGGCACACAAGACGCAGACAAACAAAAAAACACAACACAATATATGTTGGACACCACTATGCGCAAACAAACACAAAATAAAGTTATGTCGTTTTGTCCTCTTTCTCTTGGGTAATGAATTGTCAGTCATTCACCGGCTTCCGATGCCACTCTTTGGTATCATTAAACTTTTCATATGTAAATCTAGATCTCAATTACATTGGGCTTACACATTTCCGTGGCATGGTGTGCTAATGATATTGCCCTTTCAAACCAGCAATATCCGGTCAACCTGATCAGGAACCATGCGCAGTAAAGATATGAAACCTGCTCACTTCAGTATTTTAACAATTGATTATTACAATATGGGATTATCTAATTTTATAAAATATAACTCGTAGATATTATTGTTTTAATCTTTGGGAACAGGAAAACCAAGACGCATAAACAGGACAGTCAACATAGACTTGGGTAACATATCTGCGTGAAGGAGGACAACCTTAGTTTTATTAATAATTATGGTATTATTTCTTTTCCTGTGCAGAAAGAAATTTATTGGGGGTTACTTAGTTAAATAAATATGTAAAGTCTATTATTTTTCAAAATAAAATATTTCTTTGGACTGAATAATGACAATATATTTAATATTTTGAGAATAAAGGGAAGCAATCGTGTTTCGTACCTATACAACAAGCAATAGTACTGAATGCAAATATCTATAACATATAGTATTGAAAAAAACATTGGTTAATCCTCAATATATACATTATAATCATAAACTATTTTAAAAACAGGATTTAAGTTGTCAGTGTTATCTAAACCGTTGTCATCAGATTTTATTAAATGGGAGAATATTTTAACATTTTGCAAGTAGATAAATTATCTTCTCTGTCAGCTCTGTGACACTGTGACACTTACACATAAGCGACAAGTGCTTTAACGAGATTCGATGAATTTTATTTTTCCATACATTAACAATATAAAATAACGGATATGTTTATTGCAACTAATAATTCAAAATTGAATAACAGATATGTTATGTTGCCGTGACTACTGGAAGTAGATAAACAGGATTTATAAAGAAAAGTTTGAAGATACCAAATGGACAATCAGAAGCCTCTTTGTTAAGTTGAAGTCATCACTTCGAAAATTTTGCGGTCGCCACAATGACTTGGTTGACCGTTATGGAATATCTGTGTCACAAATGACCATGGATATGTTCCACTTGTCGTAAACACTTCCCGTTCCTTTCCTCATTCACGACTTATCACTGGTTTGTAACTAGATTAACACGACGGGTGCCACTAGTGGAGCAGGAACTGTTTATCCTTCCGGAGCACCTGAGTTCACCCCGGTTTTTAGTGGGGTTCGTGTTACTCGATCTTTAGTTTTATGTGTATGTTTTGTAGATCGTTGTTTGTACCTTTTCTTTTGGCCATTGTGTTGTCTGTTCTTCTTCGATATACGGATTCTGTTACCCCTTTAGTATATTCAAACTCTTGTTAATTTGAAGAAAACAGACAAGACAGTGGCCAAAAGTGATACATCTTAAAACAGACAATACAGTGGCCAAAAGTGATACATCTTAAAACAGAAAATACAGTGGCCAAAAGTGATACATCTTAAAACAGACAATGCAGTGGCCAAAAGTGATATATCTTAAAACAGACAATACAGTGGCCAAAAGTGATACATCTTAAAACAGAAAATACAGTGGCCAAAAGTGATACATCTTAAAACAGACAATACAGTGGCCAGAAGTGATACATCTTAAAACAAACAATACAGTGGCCAAAAGTGATACATCTTAAAACAGAAAATACAGTGGCCAAAAGTGATACATCTTCAAACAGACAATACAGTGGCCAAAAGTGATACATCTTGAAACAGAAAATACAGTGGCCAAAAGTGATACATCTTAAAACAGAGAATACAGTGGCCAAAAGTGATACATCTTAGAACAGACAATACAGTGGCCAAAAGTGATACATTTTAAAACAGACAATACAGTGGCCAAAAGTGATACATCTTAAAACAGAAAATACAGTGGCCAAAAGTGATACATCTTAAAACAGACAATACAGTGGCCAAAAGTGATACATGTTAAAACAGACAATACAGTGGCCAAAAGTGATACATCTTAAAACAGACAATACAGTGGCCAAAAGTGATACATCTTAAAACAGACAATACAGTGGCCAAAAGTGACATCTTAAAACAGACAATACAGTGGCCAAAAGTGATACATCTTAAAACAGACAATACAGTGGCCAAAAAAAATGACAACAAGACAAACAATGATCCACAATACACTAAACAGAAAATTATACTGTTAATTGTGTGAGATTTTTAAAATGCTAGAGAAAGTCCAATTAGAGCACTTTCAATTCTGCAATAGTTTTAAACACCAATAATTGTATATTATTCTGCCTTATTCTTGTATGCTGTATGTATTTCTGTCTTTCAGTCTATATTTTGTAGTAAATTCTCCACGTGAGATAACATTGAGCTTGCTGAAGGTGGTCACTATATATAAATATATATATATACACACATTAGACGTAAATGTAAGCGCGGCTCAGACAAATTATCTTTAACAGACCACAAAGCGATATTGTTCAAAACATGTCGAAGAATGCGCTATTTATAATAATTTGTCGTCATATTTAAGTCATAAGTCTTAAATGATAATTGTAATTGACTATATTCTATATAGCTATAGTATAAAGTTGTAACACAACAGGACGAGAAAGCTATATGCTTCCGTAATAACTACTATACTGTCGAGTGTTAAGAATATATATATACTTATAATAAACGTTAGAGAACATCGAAGGGGTAATTCAAATTAGGCACTCCAGAGAAACTGGCAACATAGGGCGCACAAGAGGAAGAAGAACAAAGCAAAAACACAACACAATATGTGTTAGACACCACTATACACAAACTAACACAAATAACGTAAATAAGACAACTAGAGGTAAAGACTAAACGAACATAGTTCGTATGCGGAAATATACATACCCATCACACGCACCTGAGTTTGTCTTCGTCCTGTGTCTTGTATGTCCAGTGCTGTCGGTGTCTCTGGGTTGTCTATTCTCGATTACCCCCTTAGGTTTTCTCTAATGTTTATATAGATACTGCGTTATTTTTGCTAAGCATGTTTATTACTTATCAATGGTCGATACATCTGCTGGTTGACCATTAGTCCCCTGGGTATCATCCATCCAGTAGTCAGTATTTTGATAATGACACGGTTTATTAGATATATTTATTACTAAAAATTACAGTTCATACGTAGTGTAATTATAAATAAAACTAAAATTCTCCTCTCTTAGGCATATGTGATCTTAGCCTATGTCGGCTATCCTGTTTGGATGTTATGGTTGTCTTGCTCCCCAAACTTTTAAATTATTTGGCTTTCAAATCTTTTGATCTTGAGCGTACCTCATGAAGGTCATTTCAGAAACGAGTCGTGTGCACTAAATTTGGTATCTACCTTTCTATCACTCCTGTATGTTTACTAAATAACTAAATCGATATCTTCTTTTAAAAGATTTATTGGTCAGTACTAGGCATTGCATACAGTACAAGATTTCAATAGTTACATGAAAAGTCTGAAGATACCAAAGGGGTAATCAGAAGCCGTAAATCGAAGAAGGACAAACAATACAATACAATGGACAAACCGTAAGCTGGATAAATCCTTAGATTTACATGCCATCAGCAATTCCATATTTTGCCCTGAATGCATGTAAGTATATGTAGCACAAAAATAAAATAGAATAGTTTATTCCAATAATCGTTTCGTGATAGTATGGTAACTGGATTTACAACTACCTATGCGATAGATGTCTATCACCACAAAAGTTGTGAGTATCAGTGATTTGCGACGGTCGGTGGTTTTCTCCGGGTCCTCCGGTTTCCTCCACCAATCTAAGTGACAGCCACGATATAACTGAAATATTGTTAAAAGTTGCGCTAAGCACAGTGCCGTCTTACCGCATGGGCACGCTGGGCAGTTGCAAGGGGGCCCATGAGCATAGTGGTCTCATGATAATCTATGTATGTTGTGCATAGCATGTTTTTTGTATGCTTAAACACTGATTTTGTTGAAAGTACAATGTTTAATTCTATCGAAATTTATATTTTTATTCCTGTGAGTAGTTGTGTAGGTAGGGCCCCAGTGAAATGCTTTACCCGGGGGCCTATAATGCTGTCAAGACGGCCCTGGTTAAACACCATAACCCAATAATGTTTTCTTTTCTGTTCTTTAATTTTGAAACCTAAAAGTGTATACAGTGTACTTAGTAGTGACCTCGAATAAGTGAAAAACAGGAAAATATGGATATCATACGTCAAATTTGATTTAATTAGTTTCCAGTTTTTTGCCTTTTGTTGATGGGTTTGTCTTGTTTTCTACGTATTGATTTATATATGTTTGTGGTCAACTTCAATTTTACCACATGCTAAATAAAAACACCCACAAACTCATATATAAATAAAATACACGTCTTAATTTATTTATTTTATATTGAATATTAGTCAAAAATATTTTTATTTTTATTTTTTTTATGTTTCTTATATATTGATGATATAGATATGTCATATCTGTTTTTCTTTATTAAAAAGATCGATTCTTAAGATCTTTAAAATAAATTTTATGTTACAAAAACAAGTCAACAAGTGAACAAGCAAAAATTGATAACAAAATAACTATATATATACATATATATAGATACTTCTAATTAATTAATGCAGTATTTGGACATCACTTCTATTATAAGGTAAGCAATATAAGTGTATATAATTATATGTCTTTTAGTAAATGTAGAAACTACTTAGAAGCCTTTCTGTAAAAAAAAGTCTGACGCTTCGTCAAAATATCATTAAATCTATCTTAACGTTTTAGTTCGAATAGCTCCATCGGGTTCAACAAGTTAAGACAACGATCATTTAACTTTTAGAGAATATTTTTTATTTGTCGTCAAATTTTATTATAGAAAAAAAAATTGCCCTGAACGATAACAAGAAAAATGTAATCTGGACCTGCAATTTTCAACGATAAATTTTGTTAAGATTAAAAAACAAAATACCGAATGTTCATGTTCAAGCACATAATAATCTGATTTTTAATTGGCGTGAAAACAAATCTGTCTGGGGGGAACCTCCCTCCCTAAAAATTAAATAGTCGGTGCCTAATACATTTTGGACTTAATGTTAGGTTCTACGTAGACATTCAATGGTAATTGAAGTGCAGGGTTTGAACATAATTGTGCCCATATAAAATATAAAATAATCAGGGTTCACGAAATTGCATATGGATTTGGTGGTCCTAGTGAAAACATGTCAGTCCTCATTAATTTTTTATTGCAAGATACCAATTTTGTGTCAGTCCTTAGCAAATTTTCCCAAATTTTGCTGGTCATGTGTGACAGGACTGACGAATTTCGCGAAATCTGAAATAATAATTATACTTGGACATGAAGATAATGTAACTAAATAAGAGATAAATTTGTCATTTTCTGCCAAAGTACACATGGGGAGGTGTAAATAAAATGAAAATCAAAAAATATACCAGACCGTCAGATCATTTCCAAAATCCAATCAGAAAATTATAGAAGCAGCGGCCATCTCGATTATCCTCATTTACATATATTTGACTTCTTAATCTGCTAGCTTGGTACAGGCACTTTAATAAAAGCTGACGGGGTTAAACTAGTTTATGGTTCAAAATTATAATCATTTTCTGAATCTGATCTCGAATTTAGTAAAACGGAATTCATAACAAAAGTAATGCAACAACTTTGCAATCGACGTCTTAGACTGGTTCCATGTCTATTATGACAGACTGGTACCCTGCTTATTCGAGAGTGGGCGTATTATTATAATGGTCATTAAACCAGTCTATCGACTCAGTACTACGACAAGAACGCAATTTAAACCAACAATGTAAATCTAGATTTTTGTGCAAAGGGAGAATAAACCAGTTTGACGATAATTTATGTGAGGAAAAATGCAACACTTTATAATTTCATCTGTATTCAGTTAAACCCATTAAAAATTGTCAAATGGAGAAGTTGAACCGGAAAACAAAGTAAAAATATAAATTTCTATTTGATTGTTTGTTTGTTGGTTTGTTTGATGGTGTTTAACGCCACTTTCAACAAAATTTCAGTTACATCGTGGCGGTCAGTTTTATTGGTGGAGGAAACAGGAGTACCCAAAGAAAACCACCGACCTGTCGCAAGTCACTGACAAACTTTATCACATAATGTTGTACACTTCCCCCTGATCGAGATTCGAACTCACAACATCAGTGGTGATTGGCACTGATTGCATAGGTAGTTGTAAATCCAACTACCATACGATCTCGGCCACGACGGCCCCTTATTTTTAGATGAGACGTCCGATGAGTATACATAAACGGATTCTACCTAAACATGGATCTGTTTTAATCCCTTTGATATTAAATCATCAATACTAACATCAACTTGATGACGGCTATTCCAGAAACGAGCTGCCTGCACTAAATTAGATATAGACGTTTTTATTAGGAAATCATGTGGATGTGTTTTAAGAACAAGGAAAATCAGACATTAATAATTAATAATACAATAACATAATGAATTGATTAAATCTTACACCATGATTTGATTTTATTTGATTTATTGTGTTAACACCACTTTCAGCAATATTTCAGCTATATCATGGCGACCCGTTTTAGTGGTGGGAGAAGCCGGAGTACCCGGAGAGAACTACCGACAATGGGCAAGCAACTAGTAAGCTTGATCACTTGCGGCTGCGAGTCGAGTGCACCCTTTTTGTAATTTACAAAGCCGGGCGCGAACCCACGCCGTATTGGTGATAGGCTTGTATGATTTGTGAGGTAATCCAACTACCTAACTCATTGAGCCACCCACGCCCTCAATAATAACATAATGAATTGATGAAATCTTACATCAATCAATCAATATGTTAAACTTACGTCATGTACACGAATATTTTTATGACCCTCCGTTTACCGCTTATAATATTAGCTATAATTTTATTTCAGTAAATCATGAAATTGGCAAGCTGTCTCTTCGTTTGTATTTTCGTCTTAGCTGTCATTGTACAAGGTATGTTACAACTTACAATTGTATTCAAATATTACAAAAATAAGCCGAAACATATATTTTTTTTGAAACCATAGATAATATTGGGAGTTTCTTGATTCTCGTCTATATATCTTCTCATGACTGAAGATTAAGCTACAATGGCGTGAATGGAAATTTTGACATGACAACCGACGGATATACAACACAATACATCAGTAGACCACCGCAAGCTTGACGCTCTGAACTAAGAATCAGAGTGAAAAAATGACCACATAGACTCAATTGAAGTTAATGAAAAAAATACAGGCTATAGAAATGACGGGATTACAGTTTGATCATTACGATCGTAGCTTTTACTATCAATCTGCAACGTTTGTGTGAAGATCCGCTGCTCTCCTTCTATCCATCGACTGTATTACGTAATGTGATATGTGTCTACGCCTAACATTTCTTCGCCGGAAGTGACACTGCACTCCGTATAATAGTGCAAACTAAATAGGTCCCCAAACTCGAGTGAAGATCCGCTGCTCTCCTTCTATCCATCGACTGAATTACGTAATGTGATGTGTGTCTACGCCTAACATTCCGTCGCCGGAAGTGACACTGCACTCAGTGTAATAGTGCAAACTAAATAGGTCCTCAAACTGAATAGCGACGTTAGCTGTATGTTTATATTATATTACCTATAAAGAGAAAGACTGAATTGTGTGTATTTCAGAACACTTTACATTGAAAGAAAATCAGATTCAGACTCTCAAATCAGTTTATGTCGACAAAGATTTTACCTATATTGCAAATGCACCAGTTGCTTGTCCATGGTCGGTGGTTCTCTCCGGGTTCTCCGGCTTCTTCCACCACTAAAACTGGTCGCCATGATATAGCTGAAATATTGCTGAAAGTGGCGTTAAGCACAAAGAAATCAATCAATCAATATATTGCAAATTGTTTTGATCACACACAACTACATGTTGCTACATTTATACTTTTCATTCAAACTACAAAAATGTACTTAAATACTACATATATATTTAAGACATTAAAAATGAAATTTCTAAAATTACACAAAACAATGAAGATTTCCGGAAGAAGTTCCAGGTTTGTTAATTCCTTTTTGTTTTCGCTAAGAAAGGATAAGAGCAAAGACTGGTCCAATCGAATGTGTGCTAATGTTTCTGAATGGAATAGCACGCGTTCAAACAATGTTTGACAAATATTATAAAGTCTGATATAAAAATAATAAAACGTAATTGTCAATAATATAGTCTACACCAACAACATGGGGCATTCTTCTTTCCTGTAAAGCAATACAAAGAAAAATTACAAACGACTCTGGAAATCTGTAGCAGAAATTCTAGAATGCACCAATATGTGTTGGGATTACAAGATCTTGAAGATACCAAAGGGGTAATCAGAATCCGTATATCGAAGAAGAACAGACAAAGCAATGGCCAAAAGAAAAAGTACAAAAGGACAAACAATGATCAACAAAACATACACATAAAACTAAAGATCGAGTAACACAAACCCCCCTAAAAACCGGGGGTGAACTCAAGTGCTCCGGAAGGGTAAGCAGTTCCTGCTCCACTTGTGGCACCCGTCGTGTTAATCTAGTTAGATATGTTAACGTAATCACAACCATTCCCTCTTAATAACCATATATACCCACCAATATCTATACAACTGTCATCGTATTAATATATATACCCACCAATATCTATACAACTGTCATCGTATTAACATATATACCCACCAATATCTATACAACTGTCATCGTATTAACATATATACCCACCAATATCTATACAATTGTCATCGTATTAACATATATACCCACCAATATCTATACAACTGTCATCGTATTAACATATATACCCACCAATATCTATACAACTGTCATCGTATTAACATATATACTCACCAATATCTATACAATTGTCATCGTATTAACATATATACTCACCAATATCTATACAATTGTCATCGTATTAACATATATACCCACCAATATCTATACAACTGTCATCGTATTAACATATATACCCACCAATATCTATACAACTGTCATCGTATTAACATATATACCCACCAATATCTATACAACTGTCATCGTATTAACATATATACCCACCAATATCTATACAACTGTCATCGTATTAACATATATACCCACCAATATCTATACAATTGTCATCGTATTAACATATATACCCACCAATATCTATACAACTGTCATCGTATTAACATATATACCCACCAATATCTATACAACTGTCATCCTATTAACATATATACCCACCAATATCTATACAACTGTCATCGTATTAACATATATACCCACCAATATCTATACAACTGTCATCGTATTAACATATATACCCACCAATATCTATACAGCTGTCATCGTATTAACATATATACCCACCAATATCTATACAACTGTCATCGTATTAACATATATACCCACCAATATCTATACAACTTTCATCGTATTAACATATATACCCACCAATATCTATACAACTGTCATCGTATTAACATATATACCCACCAATATCTATACAATTGTCATCCTATTAACATATATACCCACCAATATCTATACAACTGTCATCGTATTAACATATATACTCACCAATATCTATACAATTGTCATCGTATTAACATATATACCCACCAATATCTATACAACTGTCATCGTATTAACATATATACCCACCAATATCTATACAACTGTCATCCTATTAACATATATACCCACCAATATCTATACAACTGTCATCGTATTAACATATATACCCACCAATATCTATACAACTGTCATCCTATTAACATATATACCCACCAATATCTATACAATTGTCATCCTATTAACATATATACCCACCAATATCTATACAACTGTCATCGTATTAACATATATACCCACCAATATCTATACAACTGTCATCGTATTAACATATATACCCACCAATATCTATACAACTGTCATCGTATTAACATATATACTCACCAATATCTATACAACTGTCATCGTATTAACATATATACCCACCAATATCTATACAATTGTCATCGTATTAACATATATACCCACCAATATCTATACAACTGTCATCGTATTAACATATATACCCACCAATATCTATACAACTGTCATCGTATTAACATATATACCCACCAATATCTATACAACTGTCATCGTATTAACATATATACCCACCAATATCTATACAACTGTCATCCTATTAACATATATACCCACCAATATCTATACAACTGTCATCGTATTAACATATATACCCACCAATATCTATACAATTGTCATCGTATTAATATATATACCCACCAATATCTATACAACTGTCATCGTCTTAACATATATACCCACCAATATCTATACAACTGTCATCGTATTAACATATATACCCACCAATATCTATACAACTGTCATCGTATTAACATATATACCCACCAATATCTATACAATTGTCATCCTATTAACATATATACTCACCAATATCTATACAACTGTCATCCTATTAACATATATACCCACCAATATCTATACAACTGTCATCGTATTAACATATATACCCACCAATATCTATACAACTGTCATCGTATTAACATATATACCCACCAATATCTATACAACTGTCATCCTATTAACATATATACCCACCAATATCTATACAATTGTCATCGTATTAACATATATACTCACCAATATCTATACAACTGTCATCGTATTAACATATATACCCACCAATATCTATACAACTGTCATCGTATTAACATATATACCCACCAATATCTATACAACTGTCATCGTATTAACATATATACCCACCAATATCTATACAATTGTCATCGTATTAACATATATACCCACCAATATCTATACAACTGTCATCCTATTAACATATATACCCACCAATATCTATACAACTGTCATCGTATTAACATATATACCCACCAATATCAATACAACTGTCATCGTATTAACATATATACCCACCAATATCTATACAACTGTCATCCTATTAACATATAAACTCACCAATATCTATACAACTGTCATCGTATTAACATATATACCCACCAATATCTATACAATTGTCATCCTATTAACATATATACCCACCAATATCTATACAACTGTCATCGTATTAACATATATACCCACCAATATCTATACAATTGTCATCGTATTAACATATATACTCACCAATATCAATACAACTGTCATCGTATTAACATATATACCCACCAATATCTATACAACTGTCATCCTATTAACATATATACCCACCAATATCTATACAACTGTCATCCTATTAACATATATACCCACCAATATCTATACAACTGTCATCGTATTAACATATATACCCACCAATATCTATACAACTGTCATCGTATTAACATATATACCCACCAATATCTATACAACTGTCATCCTATTAACATATATACCCACCAATATCTATACAACTGTCATCGTATTAACATATATACCCACCAATATCTATACAACTGTCATCGTATTAACATATATACCCACCAATATCTATACAATTGTCATCGTATTAACATATATACTCACCAATATCAATACAACTGTCATCGTATTAACATATATACCCACCAATATCTATACAACTGTCATCCTATTAACATATATACCCACCAATATCTATACAACTGTCATCCTATTAACATATATACCCACCAATATCTATACAACTGTCATCGTATTAACATATATACCCACCAATATCTATACAACTGTCATCGTATTAACATATATACCCACCAATATCTATACAACTGTCATCGTATTAACATATATACCCACCAATATCTATACAATTGTCATCGTATTAACATATATACCCACCAATATCTATACAACTGTCATCCTATTAACATATATACTCACCAATATCTATACAACTGTCATCGTATTAACATATATACCCACCAATATCTATACAATTGTCATCCTATTAACATATATACCCACCAATATCTATACAACTGTCATCGTATTAACATATATACCCACCAATATCTATACAACTGTCATCGTATTAACATATATACCCACCAATATCTATACAATTGTCATCCTATTAACATATATACCCACCAATATCTATACAACTGTCATCGTATTAACATATATACTCACCAATATCTATACAATTGTCATCCTATTAACATATATACCCACCAATATCTATACAATTGTCATCCTATTAACATATATACCCACCAATATCTATACAACTGTCATCGTATTAACATATATACTCACCAATATCTATACAATTGTCATCGTATTAACATATATACCCACCAATATCTATACAACTGTCATCGTATTAACATATATACCCACCAATATCTATACAACTGTCATCGTATTAACATATATACTCACCAATATCTATACAATTGTCATCGTATTAACATATATACTCACCAATATCTATACAATTGTCATCGTATTAACATATATACCCACCAATATCTATACAACTGTCATCGTATTAACATATATACCCACCAATATCTATACAACTGTCATCGTATTAACATATATACTCACCAATATCTATACAATTGTCATCGTATTAACATATATACTCACCAATATCAATACAACTGTCATCGTATTAACATATATACCCACCAATATCTATACAACTGTCATCCTATTAACATATATACTCACCAATATCTATACAACTGTCATCGTATTAACATATATACCCACCAATATCTATACAATTGTCATCCTATTAACATATATACCCACCAATATCTATACAACTGTCATCGTATTAACATATATACCCACCAATATCTATACAACTGTCATCGTATTAACATATATACCCACCAATATCTATACAATTGTCATCCTATTAACATATATACCCACCAATATCTATACAACTGTCATCGTATTAACATATATACTCACCAATATCTATACAATTGTCATCCTATTAACATATATACCCACCAATATCTATACAATTGTCATCCTATTAACATATATACCCACCAATATCTATACAACTGTCATCGTATTAACATATATACCCACCAATATCTATACAACTGTCATCGTATTAACATATATACCCACCAATATCTATACAACTGTCATCGTATTAACATATATACTCACCAATATCTATACAATTGTCATCGTATTAACATATATACCCACCAATATCTATACAACTGTCATCGTATTAACATATATACCCACCAATATCTATACAACTGTCATCGTATTAACATATATACCCACCAATATCTATACAACTGTCATCGTATTAACATATATACCCACCAATATCTATACAATTGTCATCGTATTAACATATATATTCACCAATATCTATACAACTGTCATCGTATTAACATATATACCCACCAATATCTATACAACTGTCATCGTATTAACATATATACCCACCAATATCTATACAACTGTCATCGTATTAACATATATACTCACCAATATCTATACAACTGTCATCGTATTAACATATATACCCACCAATATCTATACAATTGTCATCGTATTAACATATATACCCACCAATATCTATACAACTGTCATCGTATTAACATATATACCCACCAATATCTATACAACTGTCATCGTATTAACATATATACCCACCAATATCTATACAACTGTCATCGTATTAACATATATACCCACCAATATCTATACAACTGTCATCGTATTAACATATATACCCACCAATATCTATACAATTGTCATCCTATTAACATATATACCCACCAATATCTATACAACTGTCATCGTATTAACATATATACTCACCAATATCTATACAACTGTCATCGTATTAACATATATACCCACCAATATCTATACAACTGTCATCCTATTAACATATATACTCACCAATATCTATACAATTGTCATCCTATTAACATATATACCCACCAATATCTATACAACTGTCATCGTATTAACATATATACCCACCAATATCTATACAACTGTCATCGTATTAACATATCTACCCACCAATATCTATACAACTGTCATCGTATTAACATATATACCCACCAATATCTATACAACTGTCATCGTATTAACATATATACCCACCAATATCTATACAATTGTCATCCTATTAACATATATACCCACCAATATCTATACAACTGTCATCGTATTAACATATATACCCACCAATATCTATACAACTGTCATCGTATTAACATATATACCCACCAATATCTATACAACTGTCATCGTATTAACATATATACCCACCAATATCTATACAACTGTCATCGTATTAACATATATACCCACCAATATCTATACAATTGTCATCCTATTAACATATATACCCACCAATATCTATACAACTGTCATCCTATTAACATATATACCCACCAATATCTATACAACTGTCATCGTATTAACATATATACCCACCAATATCTATACAACTGTCATCGTATTAACATATATACCCACCAATATCTATACAATTGTCATCCTATTAACATATATACCCACCAATATCTATACAACTGTCATCGTATTAACATATATACCCACCAATATCTATACAATTGTCATCCTATTAACATATATACCCACCAATATCTATACAACTGTCATCGTATTAACATATATACCCACCAATATCTATACAACTGTCATCGTATTAACATATATACCCACCAATATCTATACAACTGTCATCGTATTAACATATATACCCACCAATATCTATACAACTGTCATCGTATTAACATATATACCCACCAATATCTATACAATTGTCATCCTATTAACATATATACCCACCAATATCTATACAACTGTCATCCTATTAACATATATACCCACCAATATCTATACAACTGTCATCGTATTAACATATATACCCACCAATATCTATACAACTGTCATCGTATTAACATATATACCCACCAATATCTATACAATTGTCATCCTATTAACATATATACCCACCAATATCTATACAACTGTCATCGTATTAACATATATACCCACCAATATCTATACAACTGTCATCGTATTAACATATATACCCACCAATATCTATACAATTGTCATCCTATTAACATATATACCCACCAATATCTATACAACTGTCATCGTATTAACATATATACCCACCAATATCTATACAACTGTCATCGCATTAACAATTATGTTGATGCTACATGTTATATTACCCTACTTTATTTCCGGTATTTGAATTCCTTTCCCTTCCGGATCACCTGATTATTTTGGGGTTAAGATTCCTGTAGCTCTCTTTTAGGTTTGTGTGTTCCCAGTATTCATACATAATTGTGTGTGTTCATTTCTTTGTTCTTTTAACCCAGATGTTGGTGTAATTTTCGTATTTGACCCCCGTGTTGGTAGATATGAAAAATCTAGAATTTTTTTTTTTTGCTTTGTTTTGTTTTGTTTTTGTTTTTGTCTTTGTTTGTTGTTGTTGTTGTTGCTTTGATCTCTTTTAACTTTTTATGCCCAATATAGTGTACTATGTTTAATGAAATAAACTACATATATGTTCATGATATTAAATTGTTATATATTGTTTTATATTAATTACATTTATTTATCTATTACAGAAAGCACAGCAAGATGGAATTCAAACTCATGTTCCAGTTGGGTATGATTAGTTTACATATCAGTTATCTGTTTGTGTTATTACTTTGGTTTTGGGTTGCGGGGTATTCAATTGTTTTTAAATTTCATATTCACTTTTATATAGAATGTAATCACGTCTCCTCAACGAATCGAAAACATTAATTAGTTCCCTATATCTTATTAAATGTTATACAAGATTGGATATGTATGTCAGTGGTTTATATATGTCAATAATCATAAGTGTGATCATAGTTGCACGTTCAACAACAGTAGCATTGGGTTACATGACTGTCAATTACTTTAACGTACATATTTCACTTGTGTCTGTATGTCAATGATGTTTTTGTGTCAATGATGTGTGTATGTATATTGATGTTTGCATGTCAATGATGCTTTGATGTCAATGATGACCATTTGTCAATGGTTTTCCGCATGTCAATGATATTCGTATGCCGATGATGTATGTATGTCAATGAAGTCTGTATGGCAATGATGTCTGTATGTCAAATATGACTGCATGTCAATGATGTTTTGATGTCAATGACGATCGTATGTCGATGCTGTATGCATGTCAAATTCTCTTTGTATGTCAAAGATGACCATGTCAATAATGTCTGCATGTCAATGAGGTCCGCATGTCAATAATATTCGTATGACGATGATGTTTGCATGTCAATGATGGTCGTATGTCAAATGTAATCGTATGTCAATTATGTCTGTCTGTTAATGATGTTCGTTCGTGTGTCAATGATGTCCGTATATCAATGATGTTATTTTGTCAATAACGTCTGTATGGCAATGGTGTCCTTATGCCAATGATGTCTGTATGTCAATGAAGTCTGTATGTCGATGATATATGTATGCCAATGATGTATGTATGCCCATGATATCTCTATGTCAATGATGTTCTTTGTCAATGATGTATGTATGTCGATATATTATGTCAATGATGTTTGTGTGTCGATATATGTATGTCAATGATGTCTGTATGACAATGATGTTTGCATGTCGATATCTGTATGTCAATGATGTATGTATGCCGATGATATATATATGTCAATAATGTTCGTATATCAATGATGTTCTTTGTCGATGACGTTCGTATGTCGATAATGTCCGTATGCCAATTATTTTCCTATGTCCATGACGTCTCTATGTCAACGATGTCCATATATCAAAGACGTTCGTATGTCGATTATGTTCATATTCCAATGATATTTGTAAGTCAATGATAACTGTATGTAAATATTTTCTGTATTATCAATGTAGTGCTTGCGACCTTGTTAGTCTTGACTTAAATGTTAATTATCTTTACAGCCTAGACCATGTCCATGGTTTAAGAGATGCGTACCTATCTGGGGTTGGCCATACTACAAATGTGTGCCCAGAAACATTTGGGGATCAAGAGATGGAGGCGATTGGAATGTCGATGAGTGGCGTGGACAAGGTGGCGGATGGTGATCGCATGTAAGTAAAACTACATAGGCTTACAACAAATAGCATTTGTTTTCTCCAAAATATGAATATTGACAAAAAGAAATATGAATAAAAACACATCTATCTGGATTTCAAATGGAAATCTATATTTAATGAATAGTGTTTTTAATGCCATTATTCGCCTTACAGTAACAATGGAGTATCAATGTTGAACATATATCACGCCACAAAGATGGCCGTTTTGCTGCAAGTGGTACTCTTATCTGTTAATGGATAAACAAGCTCTATGCACTTCAATCTATATAGATGAAAGGTATCAAATTAGTTTTGGAGGACTAAAGTAATCTTAAAAAGACTGTCATCTACATTTCCGATATTATAACATAATAATAGGCATACCGGTGGATACGAATTGCGCACATTTACATGTTGGCATGCATTATATTTGAATGTATGGGAATTTATTTTAAATAGCAGAAATATGTAATAGCATGCCACACCCATGAATACATGAGCTTAGGTGCTTATTTGCTACATGATACATTGTATGAGAGTTATATGGTGTGCCTGATAATGTCTGCCCGAAGATGCGACGTGTTATGTTTTTTATTATATGATACTAATTGTATGCAGAAAAACAAAGTCACAAAATCCATTCAATTTACTCCATGAGATGCAAACAAGAGTTTGAAGATACCAAAGAGGTAATCATAATCCGTAAATCTAAGATACCAAAGGGAGGTAATCAGAATCCGTAAATCGAAGAAAGATAGACAACACAATGGCCATAAGAAAAAGGACAAAAGCACAAGCGCGATCTACAAATCATACACATAAAACTCGAGTAACAGGAGATGCACATTTTTCGATTTACTTATTTAATTTCTTATATATATTTCTTTCTTTTATTTTTGCAGAATATCGGATATAAAAAGATAACATGAATATTTATTAATATTTGAATAAAGAAAAAAAAATTATATAATTATTTATGTATCTGCATAATAAAAGGTTGAAGATATCAAAGGGGTAATCAGAAACGGTAAATCGAAAAACAGACAATACAATGGCCAAAAGAAAAAGGACAAAAAGACAAACAATGATCTACAAAACACTACACGGAAAACTAAAGATCGAGCAACACGAAACCCACTAAAAACTGACCGTGAGTGAACTCAGGTGCTCCGAAAGAGTTAGCCGTTCCTGATCCACTAGTGACAACCGTCGTGTTACTGTTTATCGACACGAACATCATCTATTATGGAAGTCGATAACCAACCATGTTGAATATCCTATCAGTACTCAGATCTCAAACTTTGTAAAACTATCACCTAATGAACAGTCTTATAAACATTTTTTTTTTCTTACATTCTCTCATCGATTTCAAAGTTTTTCAGGCGATTTTTTTTTGTCCAAATCATCCTAATTTGCATATTCAGCAATAGTCAGCAAAACTATAAATTTTACCTGGAGTATATGGCATAGCATTGTTTATCATGTACAAACTGTTTAAATTTTATCCACTTCCATTCTAAACGAGAAAAGTACTGACCGGGTTCAAAGAATATTCATGTATTGTTTTATTTGTTTCATCTATATTGCCGTTGGTGATCCAATTATCAAGACGGGAAGCGCTTGGCTCCCTTTAAGTGGGTCAATTACGGCATATTTCTGTTCAAGTCTCAAGCCAGGACATGGATGTCTATCGGAATACATGCAAGTCGTCATTTTACATTGTTCAATGATATTAACGTTTTATTGATACTGTCGGAACTATGTACCATCACGGTATATATACAATCGTAGATATTAAACTCACTTTTTTTAATAAAGTTTACCTTGGTAGTACCTTAAATGACAAAGAATTCCGTTCTAGGATTCTTTTGTGATGCATTGTGTGTGTGTTCCTGTTATATTTGTATCTGGATTGTCCCTTTGCAAAATCTTTCAAGACTGTTGAAAATCGATTTAAATAGGCCTTAATATGTAAAAGTCTGAATCTAAATTCACACCAGACAACTCAACATATCTGATAAACATAGAAAATGGACAAGCGATAGTTTCACCCTTAGCAATCAAAACCTCGTTCCCATTACGATATTGGTCGGTCTTACTTTTACGAATAAAAAGAAATAAATACTCGCATTCAATCTTTGCATCGCTGCATAAAAGAGAACTGACTTCATCAAAACGTAAAAACCTCGCAAAGCTCAATAAAATCATAGTAAGATCTCTTACAACCAACAAATCATTATTTCCTAAGTGCATATTACAAAGTTCTAAAAGCATCTCAATTGAAACAGGATCTTTTTTCTGTTTCAATGGACGAAAAGCCCTCTTGGCTGATTCTTGAAAAGACACTATATAAGAATTGTTAGTTGGATCGTTCTTATTACACATTCCATGTACCCATTTAATACTGTATATTATAGAGTTTATTGTATTGTGTGTAGCTCCAGAATCCAGCAAATGTGTAATAAAAAGAGCAATATGCACGGGCTGAGCTGGCAAAACATCGAAACTATGTTTCTTTGCGAAAGTAGACCAACGGTTAAAAGAATAATAATAAGATTTTGCAGTATTGTCACTTCTAGATTTAATAATGTAACTTGACATATGTTCTATCAAAACATTGATTTCCGGAATCTCGGTAACACCAGCTTTCTGCACATCATCTTTAATTTGGTCACTCAAACGGATACCTACAAAACAGAAATTTAACAATAATAAATAACGAATTCATGGCTCGAAACGCAAAGCTAGAAAATTAAATTTCTGATGCCGCGTTCCAAATACGCCGTTTCTACCTCTCCTCCTGTGTGTTGTGTTATAACCTTTGAAAACCTTGACATTCTTTATAAATGCCCTGAACTTAAAACCAGTATGTATAATTGGCCAAAATGGAGCCGATTTCGCATTTTCTGTTATAGTTAGTTGCAAAACGGTCGAATGTATGCGGACCCCATTCTTTATCTAATAACATAAAAACCCATGTCTGTATACCCCAGTCATCGGAGTCGTTCATTCTACTAAGGCTATCAGCCTCTTTGTTACTCTCTCTTGGTATCCATTTTGATGATATTGAAATATCAATCTCTACACAAGTCTCATGAATATCCATACACTTATCATGTAAATAAGTTTTCTTACTTCCTACCCTTAATATGGTTTCTACGTTTTTGTTATCTGTATATACTTTCAAGCTTACTCCTATTAAGCTTTCAGCATTACTCTTTAACACCCGATTTACTGCTTCTAGTTCTCTCCAAGTAGAACTCATACATGTCTCTGGTGCATCCCATGCACCATATACTTCACCTAACATCGATTTCCCCGCCTCCTTGTCTATATATCCACCATAGCCAACCCCAGAGGCGTCCGAAAACATGTTTGCCTTACATGCTTCAACAGTCAACTGACTAAAATATGAACCTTCAAAGTTCATCTTTTCTATATTTTCCAACCAGAATCTAAGTTCACCTTCTGCTTCCTGAGTAAGCCATATAGGTGAATCCCAAGATAACCTATCCAATACGCAATCATAAGCGTATCTAGTCCTTATCCTTACCGACTTACCCAACACAGCTTGTGTTGAAATAAGCTGTCCTATCACTGAAGCCAGTAACCCAACAGGAATCACTCTAGTAGTTGCAGATTACTACAAATGTATCTTAAACAAGAAAGAATCTTATCTATTCTGTCCTGAGTAACTCGAATTTTTCCTTCGACAGTATACCATATCAAACCTAGCCAAATACTCTCTTGCACTGGATTCCAGTTGGACTTTTCCTCGGCAATAATAAAACCAAAATTAAAGAGATCATTTTTTACCACCAGACTGACCTCTTTACATTTCTCAAATGTGTCAGCTCCACCCAGTCCATCGTCAAGATACATTATAATTCTAATGCTCGTTGATCTCCAGTATTTTATTAGTTCCCTAAGAACCTTTGAAAAAATAAAAACTGCTGTTGCCAAACCAAAGCATAAAACATTAAACACGTAGAACTTGGATTTCCATTGAAAACCTAAGAACGTTATATCCATAGTATATATCAAAATATGGTGATATGCTGACTTAAGATCATAGGAAAACAAAAAATCTCCTTTGTAAAACATTTGTCTAGCTACAGTAGCATCTTCATATTTATATTTGAATTGATATAAATGTGGATTTATATGACGACAGTCTAATAACAATCGCAGCTTAGTTTTATTTCCTGCTACAGTTAACGGATTAACAACGTGTGGTTTTAATTCTACCCGAGAAATGCACCCTTTCATCAATAATTTGTCAATTTCATTTGAAACGAAACTTTTATTGTCCTTAGCTGACCTGTTATTATCTAACGAGATGTTTACAGGTAGGGTTTTAAATGGTAACCTGTAACCTTGATCTATGACATTTAAAATGTACTGATTCGCCTCGATGCTTTTCCATTTGTCAATATGATTTCTCAAGCTATTGACAGGAGTTACTATGACTGATCTTAGTTGTAATACATTATCCGTTTGATTACTAAAACTAAATTCAAACTTATTATTATCTGAAATACTTATCTTATCACTCTTCTTGAGATCAGGACATTCCTGCTTCCAGTGACCCTTTACTCTACAATTGAAGCATCTCCCTGGTTTCTGTCCTTGTGTAAATTTATCTGTTGCGGGTGTTACATAAGGGTGTGTTCGTTTCGTCTTCTTCGATTTCTCCGCTTTCACTTTTCTTTCTGCTCTTGACTCAGCCTTAAGCAACTTTTTCTCGTCTTCCGAATCGTCTGCAAGCGGGTGTTCTTCGTACTCCTGTACCACTCTCCATCCAAGATCCGAAGAGTCGGCGATTTTAATTATTTTCTGTCTATTATTAAGAAGACTCATACCTTCTGCTAGTTTTTCCTTCGCTTTCGAAATTCCCTGCTGTGATGGGTTGTTCGCATCCAACACGTTATCAGCTTCTTTGATTTTGCTTAAAATTTTGTTGTTGTGTTTAAATTGTTCCTCATTTCCCCTGCGTTTGAACTTATGTCCGTCCGACAGCGTCGTTTCAATTTTTGTAATTTGCGTTTCTGCTATCCTCTGTTGCTGGTCCTGCACCTTTCCCATTTCATTAGAAATTAAATCCTTCAACTGAGACATTAATGCATTTTGACTTTGAGCCACAGCATTAACAACTTCATGCCTAATTTGTTGTTGAATATCGGCGTCCATTTTTGACATGTACACCATGGAACGGCGGCTAGAAATGACTCTACCTGTGCAAACTAACTTAAATACCTCTATCGGGTCCACCCGATTTGTCACATTCGCGGAACATACCGTTAATACATACATTTTCCCCCTTTTACTACCGAACCGCGGGAAAATTCATATATATATACACACACATTAGACGTAAATGTAAGCGCGGCTCAGACAAATTATCTTTAACAGACCACAAAGCGATATTGTTCAAAACATGTCGAAGAATGCGCTATTTATAATAATTTGTCGTCATATTTAAGTCATAAGTCTTGAATGATAATTGTAATTGACTATATTCTATATAGCTATAGTATAACGTTGTAACACAACAGGACGAGAAAGCTATATGTTTCCGTAATAACTACTATACTGTCGAGTGTTAAGAATATATATATACTTATAATAAACGTTAGAGAACATCGAAGGGGTAATTCAAATTAGGCACTCCAGAGAAACTGGCAACATAGGGCGCACAAGAGGAAGAAGAACAAAGCAAAAACACAACACAATATGTGTTGGACACCACTATGCACAAACTAACACAAATAACGTAAATAAGACAACTAGAGGTAAAGACTAAACGAACATAGTTCTTATGCGGAAATATTCCTACCCATCACGAGCACCTGGGTTTGTCTTCGTCCTGTATCTTGTATGTCCAATGCTGTCGGTGTCTCTGGGTTGTCCATTCTCGATTACCCCCTTAGGTTTTCTCTAATGTTTATATAGATACTGCGTTATTTTTGCTAAGCATGTTTATTACTTATCAATGGTCGATACATCTGCTGGTTGACCATTAGTCCCCTAGGTATCATCCATCCAGTAGTCAGTATTTTGATAATGACACGGTTTATTAGATATATTTATTACTAAAAATTACAGTTCATACGTAGTGTAATTATAAATAAAACTAAGATTCTCCTTCCTTAGGCATATGTGATCTTAGCCTATGTCGGCTATCTTGTTTGGATGTTATTGTTGTCTTGCTCCCCAAACTTTTAAATTATTTGGCTTTCAAATCTTTTGATTTTGAGCGTACCTCATAAAGGTGATTTCAGAAACGAGTCGTGTGCACTAAATTTGGTATCTACCTTTCTATCACTCCTATATGTTTACTAAATAACTATATCGATATCTTCTTTTAAAAGATTTATTGGTCAGTACTAGGCATTGCATACAGTACAAGATTTCAATAGTTACATGAAAAGTTTGAAGATACCAAAGAGGTAATCAGAAGCCGTAAATTGAAGAAGGACCGACAATACAATGGCCAAAAGAAAAAAGAGCAAAATGTCAAACAATGTTGGAATCCCATTAACCGGTTTAACCACGCCATAATGTTGTCCCTGTCTAAAGGTAGGACTTGGATTATCAACGTCATATGTCGCGATCTCTTTGTGTTGAGTGAGCTTAGTTAAGATGAGAGATGATTGTTAGTTATGTTCATATTTGTGAAATTGACGATCATCACTGTTTAAACTTTCTTTTTATTATGGTGGACAAAATAATATGCAAAGATTGAGCAACACTAATCCTACAACAAACCGGGATGAACACATGTGTTCCGGAAGGGTTGGCATTTCCTGTTCCACTGATGTCTTATTTAAAAATTATTTAAAAATAACAATTGCATGTAAATTATGTATTTCGACAGCTTTTATCTCCTCAAAGGTGCTTAATGTTGAAAATCGAACCGATTAGAAAATATTTGAGAGGTCACCACAAAGCAACCAATTTGTGTTGAACAAGAGAAGATTGAAGACAAACCGTAAGCTGGATAAATCCTTAGATTTACATGCCATCAGCAATTCCATATTTTGCCATGAATGCATGCAAGTTTATGTAGCACAAAAATTAAATAGAATAGTTTATTCCAATAATCTTTTCGTGATAGTATGGTAGCTGGATTTACAACTACCTATGCAATCGATGTCTATCACCACTAAAGTTGTGAGTATGGATCCCGCTCATGGCGATGTGTATTCAATACAACATTATGTGATAAAGTTTATCAGTGATTTGCGACGGTCGGTGGTTTTCTCCGGGTCCTCCACCAATATAAGTGACAGCCACGATATAACTGAAATATTGTTAAAAGTTGCGCTAAGCACAGTGCCGTCTTACCGCATGGGCACGCTGGGCAGTTGCAGGGGGCCCATGAGCATAGTGGTCTCATGATAATCTATGTATGTTGTGCATAGCATGTTTTTTAATGCTTAAACACTGATTTTGTTGGAAGTACAATGCTTAATTCTATCGACATTTACATTTTTATTCCTGTGAGTAGTTGTGTAGGTAGGGGCCCCAATGCTTTACCCGGGGGCCTATAATGCTGTCAAGACGGCCCTGGTTAAATACCATAACCCAATGTTTTCTTTTCTGTTCTTTAATTTTGAAACCTAAAAGTTCATACAGTGTACTTAGTAGTGACCTCGAATAAGTGAAAAACAGGAAAATACGGATATCATACGTCAAATTTGATTTAATTAGCTTCCAATTTTTTTGCTTTTTGTTGATGGGTTTGTCTTGTTTTCTACGGAAACGTATTGATTTATATATGTTCGTGGTCAAATTCAATTTTACCACATGTTGAATAAAAACACCCACAAACTAGACCGCCGAGTACGATGGACGCCGGATTTATTAAATATACAATAAACTATCATAGTGCAAAATTCATGTTATTCAATGTCTACCAAGAAAGTTCTTCCCCGTACCAATGGCCAAGGCACGCTCAGGCAAAAACAGAGATAAACCTTATTATAAGGAAAAAACTCTGGAAACATGTGTTCTCGAGCAAAAATACCTTTCGACAGACCGTCTGCTAGGGACAACGCGAGAGCTTGCGTTGATTTTGAATATGTGAAGCTTTCCTTACAAAATTATTTACAAAATAATTCCTATATATACTATTAAAAAAATAAAATGCTCTCTAAAGCTAACAAACAAATACCGAATAACTCCAATAACCCATAAATTAAAATGAACTTTGACATGTACACCATGGAACGGCGGCTACAAATTACTCTACCTGTGCAAACTAACTTAAATAGCTCTATCGGGTCCACCCGATTGGTCACATTCACGGAACATACCGTTAATACATACATTTTCCCGCTTTTACTACCGAACCGCGGGAAAATTCATGTATTCACTTTAACTCCTATAAATGACAGTACGCCAGCGATGTCTTCATCGCCCATACACTGGTATGAAATAAGATTAACATTAAAATAATATTTTGCCGACTAGCCCGCCGAGTACGATAGAAAACTTTCAAATATAGGGGGAATTGATGGAGTAGAAAATTACAAACCAAGGTTTTTAGACACTTGTCAACTGAATCGACAACATATCCATCTTTACTACTGTCGCTCTTCCAGCGACCATGCCTTTTCCATACTCTTGTCATTGATATCGGAATTGGCTGCTGCTGTCGCTCCACCCGATCTCATAGAGTGCAGACCGAGCTTTAATCCTTTAGAAACAAATCTCAATCTAGAAACAATACTCTCCCTAGCTGCAGTATAACTTAACTTCTTATTTTTGTAAATCAACTTGCAAGTACCTTTGGAACGAAAAATAGGCCTAAATATGTAAAAGTCGGAATCTAAATTCACACCAGACAACTCAACATATCTGATAAACATAGAAAATGGACAAGCGATAGTTTCACCCTTAGCAATCAAAACCTCGTTCCCATTACGATATTGGTCGGTCTTACTTTTGCGAATAAAAAGAAATAAATACTCGCACTCAATCTTTACATCGCTGCATAAAAGAGAACTGACTTCATCAAAACGTAAAAACCTCGCAAAGCTCAATAAAATCATAGTAAGATCTCTTACAACCAACAAATCATTATTACCTAAGTGCATATTACAAAGTTCTAAAAGCATCTCAATTGAAACAGGATCTTTTTTCTGTTTCAATGGACGAACAGCCCTCTTGGCTGATTCTTGCAAAGACACTATATAAGAATTGTTAGTTGGATCGTTCTTATTACACATCCCATGTACCCATTTAATACTGTATATTATAGAGTTTATTGTATTGTGTGTAGCTCCAGAATCCAGCAAATGTGTAATAAAAAGAGCAATATGCACGGGCTGAGCTGGCAAAACATCGAAACTATGTTTCTTTGCGAAAGTAGACCAACGGTTAAAAGAATAATAATAAGATTTTGCAGTATTGTCACTTCTAGAGTTAATAATGTAACTTGACATATGTTCTATCAAAACATTGATTTCCGGAACCTCGGTAACACCAGCTTTCTGCACATCATCTTTAATTTGGTCACTCAAACGGATACCTACAAAACAGAAATTTAACAATAATAAATAACGAATTCATGGCTCGAAACGCAAAGCTAGAAAATTAAATTTCTGATGCGGCGTTCCAAATACGCCGTTTCTACCTCTCCTCCTGTGTGTTGTGTTATAACCTTTGAAAACCTTGACATTCTTTATAAATGCCCTGAACTTAAAACCAGTATGTATAATTGGCCAAAATGGAGCCGATTTCCATTCCGGAACTACTAATGTACCCGTAGCGTTCTCTCTCATCAACTTGTTTAGTTTCTATGACTAGACATGGCGGTGGAACTAACCAGTTATTATCTGATGACCAACTGAACCTAAACGTATCTATGCCACTAGTTCCGCTGCACCAAAATTTTGAATTAAAACTATCGCATTTTCTGTTATAGTTAGTTGCAAAACGGTCGAATGTATGCGGACCCCATTCTTTATCTAATAACATAAAAACCCATGTCTGTATACCCCAGTCATCGGAGTCGTTCATTCTACTAAGGCTATCAGCCTCTTTATTACTCTCTCTTGGTATCCATTGTGATGATATTGAAATATCATTCTCTACACAAGTCTCATGAATATCCATACACTTATCATGTAAATAAGTTTTCTTACTTCCTACCCTTAATATGGTTTCTACGTTTTTGTTATCTGTATATACTTTCAAGCTTACTCCTATTAAGCTTTCAGCATTACTCTTTAACACCCGATTTACTGCTTCTAGTTCTCTCCAAGTAGAACTCATACATGTCTCTGGTGCATCCCATGCACCATATACTTCACCTAACATCGATTTCCTCGCCTCCTTGGCTATATATCCACCATAGCCAACCCCAGAGGCGTCCGAAAACATGTTTGCATTACATGCTTCAACAGTCAACTGACTAAAATATGAACCTTCAAAGTTCATCTTTTCTATATTTTCCAACCAGAATCTAAGTTCACCTTCTGCTTCCTGAGTAAGCCATATAGGTGAATCCCAAGATAACCTATCCAATACGCAATCATAAGCGTATCTAGTCCTTATCCTTACCGACTTACCCAACACAGCTTGTGTTGAAATAAGCTGTCCTATCACTGAAGCCAGTAACCCAACAGGAATCACTCTAGTAGTTTGCAGATTACTACAAATGTATCTTAAACAAGAAAGAATCTTATCTATTCTGTCCTGAGTAACTCGAATTTTTCCTTCGACAGTATACCATATCAAACCTAGCCAAATACTCTCTTGCACTGGATTCCAGTTGGACTTTTCCTCGGCAATAATAAAACCAAAATTAAAGAGATCATTGTTTACCACCAGACTGACCTCTTTACATTTCTCAAATGTGTCAGCTCCACCCAGTCCATCGTCAAGATACATTATAATTCTAATGCTCTTTGATCTCCAGTATTTGATTAGTTCCCTAAGAACCTTTGAAAAAAATAAAATCTGCTATTGCCAAACCAAAACATAAAACATTAAACACGTAGAACTTGGATTTCCATTGAAAACCTAAGTACGTTATATCTATAGGATGTATCAAAATATGGTGATATGCTGACTTAAGATCATAGGAAAACATAAAATCTCCTTTGTAAAACATTTGTCTAACTACAGTAGCATCTTCATATTTATATTTGAATTGATATAAATGTGGATTTATATGACGACAGTCTAATACCAATCGCAGCTTAGTTTTATTTCCTGCTACAGTTAACGGATTAACAACGTGTGGTTTTAATTCTACCCGAGAAATGTACCCTTTCATCAATAATTTGTCAATTTCATCTGAAACGAAACTTTTATTGTCCTTAGCTGACCTGTTATTATCTAACGAGATGTTTACAGGTAGGGTTTTAAATGGTAACCTGTAACCTTGATCTATGACATTTAAAATGTACTGATTCGCCTCGATGCTTTTCCATTTGTCAATATGATTTCTCAAGCTATTGACAGGAGTTACTATGACTGGTCTTAGTTGTAATACATTATCCGTTTGATTACAAAAACCAAATTCAAACTTATTATTATCTGAAATACTTATTTTATCACTCTTCTTGAGATCAGGACATTCCTGCTTCCAGTGACCCTTTACTCCACAATTGAAGCATCTGCCTGGTTTCTGTCCTTGTGTAAATTTATCTGTTGCGGATGTTACATAAGGGTGTGTTCGTTTCGTCTTCTTCGATTTTTCCGCTTTCACTTTTCTTTCTGCTCTTGACTCAGCCTTAAGCAACTTTTTCTCGTCTTCCGAATCGTCTTCAAGCGGGTGTGCTTCGTACTTTTGTACCACTCTCCATCCAAGATCCGAAGAGTCGGCGATTTTAATTATTTTCTGTCTATAATTAAGAAGACTCATACCTTCTGCTAGTTTTTCCTTCGCTTTCGAAATTCCCTCCTGTGATGGGTTGTTCGCATCCAACACGTTATCAGCTTCTTTGATTTTGCTTAAAATTTTGTTGTTGTGTTTAAATTGTTCCTCATTTCCCCTGCGTTTGAACTTATGTCCGTCCGACAGCGTCGTTTCAATTTTTGTCATCTGCGTTTCTGCTATCCTCTGTTGCTGGTCCTGCACCTTTCCCATTTTATTAGAAATTAAATCCTTTAACTGAGACATTAATGCATTTTGACTTTGAGCCACAGCGTTAACAACTTCATGCCTAATTTGTTGTTGAATATCGGCGTCCATTTTTGACATGTACACCATATGGAACGGCGGCTAGAAATGACTCTACCTGTGCAAACTAACTTAAATACCTCTATCGGGTCCACCCGATTGGTCACATTCGCGGAACATACCGTTAATATATACATTTTTCCGCTTTTACTACCGAACCGTTGGAAAATTCATATATATATACACACACATTAGACGTAAATGTAAGCCCGGCTCAGACAAATTATCTTTAACAGACCACAAAGCGATATTGTTCAAAACATGTCGAAGAATGCGCTATTTATAATAATTTGTCGTCATATTCAAGTCATAAGTCTTGAATGATAATTGTAATTGACTATATTCTATATAGCTATAGTATAACGTTGTAACACAACAGGACGAGAAGGCTATATGTTTCCGTAATAACTACTATACTGTCGAGTGTTAAGAATATATATATACTTATAATAAACGTTAGAGAACATCGAAGGGGTAATTCAAATTAGGCACTCCAGAGAAACTGGCAACATAGGGCGCACAAGAGGAAGAAGAACAAAGCAAAAACACAACACAATATGTGTTGGACACCACTATGCACAAACTAACACAAATAACGTAAATAAGACAACTAGAGATAAAGACTAAACGAACATAGTTCGGATGCGGAAATATACATACCCATCACACGCACCTGAGTTTGTCTTCGTCCTGTGTCTTGTATGTCCAGTGCTGTCGGTGTCTCTTGGTTGTCCATTCTCGATTACCCCCTTAGGTTTTCTCTAATGTTTATATATATACTGCGTTATTTTTGCTAAGCACGTTTATTACTTATCAATGGTCGATACATCTGCTGGTTGACCATTAGTCCCCTGGGTATCATCCATCCAGTAGTCAGTATTTTGATAATGACACGGTTTATTAGATATATTTATTACTAAAAATTACAGTTCATACGTAGTGTAATTATAAATAAAACTAAAATGCTCCTCTCTTAGGCATATGTGATCTTAGCCTATGTCGGCTATCCTGTTTGGATGTTATGGTTGTCTTGCTCCCCAAACTTTTAAATTATTTGGCTTTCAAATCTTTTGATCTTGAGCGTACCTCATGAAGGTCATTTCAGAAACACGTAGTGTGCACTAAATTTGATATCTACCTTCCTATCACTCCTATATTTTTACTAAATAACTAAATCGATATCTTCCTTTTAAAGGTTTATTGGTCAGTACTAGGCATTGTTTACAGTACAATATTTCAATAGTTATATGACAAGTTTGAAGATACCAAAGAGGTAATCAGAAGCCGCAAAAAAGGACAGACAATATAATGGCCAAAAGAAAAAAGAGCAAAATGTTAAACAATGTTGGGATCCCATTAACCGGTTTAACCACGCCATATTTTTGTTCCTGTCTAAAGGTAGGACTTGGATTATCAACGTCATATGTTGTGATCTATTTGTGTTCAGTGAGCTTAGTTAAGATGAGAGATGATTGTTAGTTATGTTCATATTTGTGGAATTGACGATCATCACTGTTTAAACTTTCTTTTTATTATGGTGGACAAAATATTATGCAAAGATTGAGCAACACTAATCCTACAATAAACCGGGATGAACACATGTGTTCCGGAAGGGTTGACATTTCCTGTTCCACTGATGTCTTATTTTTTGCATATTTAAAGATTATTTAAAGATAACAATTGCATGTAAATTATGTATTTCGACAGCTTTTATCTCCTCAAAGGTGCTTAATGTTGAATATCGAACCGATTAGAAAATATTTGAGAGGTCACCACAAAGCAACCAATTTGTGTTGAACAAGAGTAGATTGAAGACAAACCGTAAGCTGGATAAATCCTTAGATTTACATGCCATCAGCAATTCCATATTTTGCCATGAATGCATGCAAGTATATGTAGCACAAAAAAAAAGTGGATAGTTTATTCCAATAATCTTTTCGTGATAATATGGTAGCTGGATTTACAACTACCTATGCAATCGATGTCTATCGATCACCACTAAAGTTGTGAGTATGGATCCCGCTCATGGAGATGTGTATTCAATACAACATTATGTGATAAAGTTTATCAGTGATTTGCGACGGTCGGTGGTTTTCTCCGGGTCCTCCGGTTTCCTCCACCAATCTAAGTGACAGCCACGATATAACTGAAATATTGTTAAAAGTTGCGCTAAGCACAGTGCCGTCTTACCGCATGGGCACGCTGGGCAGTTGCAAAGGGCCCATGAGCATAGTGGTCTCATGATAATCTATATATGTTGTGCATAGCATGTTTTTTAATGCTTAAACACTGATCTTGTTGGAAGTACAATGTTTAATTCTATCGACATTTACATTTTTATTCCTGTGAGTAGTTGTGTAGGTAGGGCCCCAGTGAAATGCTTTACCCGGGGGCCTATAATGCTGTCAAGACGGCCCTGGTTAAACACCATAACCCAATGTTTTCTTTTCTGTTCTTTAATTTTGAAATCTAAAAGTTCATACAGTGTACTTAGTAGTGACCTCGAATAAGTGAAAAACAGGAAAATACGGATATCATACGTCAAATTTGGTTTTATTAGTTTCCAGTTTTTTGCTCTTTGTTTATCGGTTTGTCTTGATTTATATGTTTGTGGTCAACTTCAATTTTACCACATGCTCAATAAAAACACCCACAAACTCATATATAAATAAAATGCACGTCTTAATTTATTTATTATATATTGCATAATAGACAAAAATATTTTTATTTTTATTTTTATATGTTTCTTATATATTGATGATATAGATATGTCATATTTGTTTTTCTTTATTAAAATGATCGATTCTTAAGATCTTTAAAATAAATTTTATGTTACAAAAACAAGTCAACAAGTGAACAAGCAAAAATTGATAGCAAAATAACTATATATATACATATATATAGATACTTCTAATTAATCAATGCAGTATTTGGACATCACTTCTATTATAAGGTAAGCAATATAAGTGTATATAATTATATGTCTTTTAGTAAATGTAGAAACTACTTAGAAGCCTTTCTGTAAAAAAATGTCTGGCTGGGGGGAACCTCCCTCCCTAAAAATTAAATAGTCGGTGCCTAATACATTTTGGACTTAATGTTAGGTTCTACGTAGATATTCAATGGTAATTGAGGTGCAGGGTTTGAACATAATTGTGCCCATATAAAATATAAAATAAGCAGGGTTCACGAAATTGCATATGGATTTGGTGGTCCTAGTGAAATCATGTCAGTCCTCATTAATTTTTTATTGCAAGATGCCAATTTTGTGTCAGTCCTTTTCTTTCCCAAATTTTGCTGGTCATGTGTGACAGGACTGACGAATTTCGCGAAATCTGAAATAATAATTATACTTGGACATGAAGATAATGTAATTAAATAAGAGATAAATTTGTCATTTTCTGCCAAAGTACACATGGGGAGGTGTAAATAAAATGAAAAACAAAAATTATACCAGATCGTCAGATCATTTCCAAAATCCAATCAGAAAATGATAGAAGCAGGGACCATCTCGATTATCCTCATTTACATATATTTGACTTCTTAATTTGCTAGCTTGGTACAGGCACTTCAATAAAAGGTGACGGGGTTAAACTAGTTTATGGTTCAAAATTAGAATCCTTTTCTGAATCTGATCTCGAATTTAGTAAAACGGAATTCATAACAAAAGTAATGCAACAACTTTGCAGTCGACGTCTTAGACTGGTTCCATGTCTATTATGACAGACTGGTACCCTGCTTATTCGAGAGTGCGCGTATTATTATAATGGTCATTAAACCAGTCTATCGACTCAGTACTAGTATAAGAACACCATTTTAACCAACAATGTCAATCTAGATAATTGTGCGAAGGAAGAATAAACGAATTTGGCGATGATTTATGTGAGGCAAATGCAACACTTTATAAATTCATCTGTATTCAGAAAAAAGCTAAACCCATTAAAAATTGTCAAATGGAGAAGTTGAACCGGAAAACAAAGCAAAAATATAAATTTCTATTTGATTGTTTGTTTGTTGGTTTGTTTGATGGTGCTTAACGCCACTTTCAACAAAATTTCAGCTATATCGTGATAGTCAGTTTTATTGGTGGAGGAAACAGGAGTACCCAAAGAAAACCACCGAACTGTCGCAAGTCACTGACAAACTTTATCACATCATGTTGTACACCTCGCCCTGATCGAGATGCAAGCTCACAACATCGGTGGTGATTGGCACTGATTGCATAGGTAGTTGTAAATCCAACTACCATACGATCTCGGCCACGACGGTCCCTTATTTTTAGACGAGACGTCCGATGAGTATACATAAACGGATTCTACCTAAACATGGATCTGTTTTAATCCCTTTGATATTAAATCATCAATACTAACATCAACTTGATGACGGCCATTCCAGAAATGACCCGCCTGCACTAAATTAGATATATAAGTTTTTATTATGAAATCCTGTGGATATGCTTAAGAAATAAATCATGGATGCCAGAATGTGCTAGGAGTTTTAACATGGATTGGTGGATATTAGTATTTTATCCCGATCCAGAGGCGAGGGATAAAATTTACTAATATTCGCTAACCCATGTTAAAACTCAAAACACATTTGACTTCCATGATTTATTTCGATTCTGATATCTCTAAGAGTACAAATACGGTAGTATCGTTTGATTGGAAGACGGTAATTTATATGTACGTTTGCGGAAAATGTCGCACACAATCTAAGCTGCCAATAGAAAAATCAGTCACATTCTTCGATGCATGTGCGAGTGAGATTATACCATCGATAAATCACTCGTGTGTCTACAAAGCGAAAGAATTTAAGAACAATTTCACTTGTAGTCTCTAAGGAAAATAAGACATTAATTGTTACAATACAATAGAGTTATTAATCAATAATATAATAACATAATGATGATGAATATGATGATTTTTGGTGTTTAACGCCACTTTCAGCAATATTTTAGCTATATCATGGCGACCAGTTTTAGTGGTGGAAGAAGCCCGAGTACCCGGAGAGAACCACCGACAATGGGGAAGCAACTGGTAAACTTTATCACTTGCGGCTGCGAGTCGAATGCACCATTTTTGGTAATTTGCAAAGCCGGGCACGAACCCACGCCATATTGGTGTTAGGCTTGTATGTGTTGCTAGGTAATCCAACTACTTAGCTCATTGAGCCACCCGGGCCCTCAATAATAACATAATGAATTGATGAAATCTTACACCAATCAATCAAAATGTGAAACTTACGTCATGGACACGAATCTGTTTAGGACCCTGCGCTTACCGCTTATAATATTGATTATAATTTTATTTCAGTAAATCATGAAATTGACAAGCTGTCTCTTCGTTTGTATTTTCGTCTTAGCTGTCATTGTACAAGGTATGTTAAAACTGTATTCAAATATTACAAAAATCAGCCAAAACAATTATTTTTTTTTGAAACTATAGATAATATTGGGAGTTTTCGCTTATGTATCTTCTGATGACTGAAGATTAAGCTACAATGGGGTAAATGGAAATCTTGACATAATAACGGGCAGATATACAACACAATACATCAGTAAACCACAAGCTTGACGCTCTGAACTAAGAATCAGAGAAAACAATGACCACATCGACTCAATTAAAGTTAATAAAAAAAAGTTACGGGCTATAGAAATGACTTTGATTTGATTTGATTTGATTTATTGTGCTTAACGCCACTTTCAGCAATATTTCAGCTATATCATGGCGACCAGTTTTAGTGGTGGAAGAAGCCTGAGTACCCGGAGAGAACCACCGATCATGGGCAAGCAACTGGTAAACGTTATCACTTGCGGCTGCGAGTCCAGTGCACCCTGTTTGTAATTTACAAAGCCGGGCGCGAATCCACACCGTATTGGTGTTAGGCTTATATGAGTTGTTAGGTAATCCAACTACCTAACTCATTGAGCCACCCGGGCCCTTATCGAAATGATGCGATTACAGTTTGATCATTACGATCGTAGCTTTTACTATCAATCTACAACCTTCGGGTGAAGATCCGCTGCTCTCCTTCTAACTATCGACTGCATTACGTTATGTGATATATGTCTACGCTGAACATTTCGTCGCCGGAATGTTTGACAAATATTATAAAATCTGATATAAAAATATTTAGGCGTAATGGTCAGCTATATAGTCTACACCAACAACATGGATGAGTGGGTGATTGTTGCTTAGCGCCAATTCAGCAATTTTTCAGCTATATCATGGCGAGAACAAGTTACTTTTCAATGAGATGATGATGAGGTCCGCTTTGTACTAAACAAACATCACACTGAATTTGATTTTTATAGTGCCAGTTCACTGAAACAACAGTCCGCGGGTAGACATGTCGGCTCCACTCGGACACATTATTCTGATTCCGAGCCAACCAGTCTTTGCTTTTTCTCCTTAAATGCTGCATGCTTGGCGAAGAAGCAACAGTTTTATAGTCTTTGGTTTGACCCGAACGGGTCTCGAACCCACGATCTACCGCACTCGAGGCAAGCACGCTAACCATTACCCCACCGATGCGGTTCCAACACCATGGTGCATTCTTCTTTCCTGTAAAGCAACACAAAGAAAAATTACAAAAGACTCTGGAAATCTAAAACGAAAATTCTAAAATGCACCAATATGTGTTGAGAACAGATCTGTTATGTAATCAAAACCCTAACCTCTTAATAACCATGTATATCCACCAATAGCTATTTAACTGTCATCGTATAAACAATTATGTTGATGCTGCATGTTTTATTACTCTACTTTATTCACGGTATTTAAATTCCTTTCCCTTCCGGATCACCTGATTTTTTGGGGCTTAAGATTCGTGTAGCTCTCTTTTAGTTTTTTTGTGTTCCCAGTATTCATACATAACTCTGTGTGTTCATGTCTTTGTTCTTTTAACCCAGATTTTGGTGTAACTTTTGTTTTTGACCCACGTGTTGGTAGATATGAAAAATCTAAAATATGTTTTTGTTTTGTTTTGTTTTGCTTTGGGGTTTTTTTTTCGTTTTTTTTTTGTTTTTTTTTGTTGCTTTGATCTCTTTTAACTTGTTATGCCCAATATAATGTACTATGTATAATGAAATAAACTACATATATGTTCACGATATTAAATTGTTATATAATGTTTTAGATTAATTACATGTATTTATCTATTACAGAAAGCACAGCAAGATGGAATTCAAACTCATGTTTCAGCTGGGTATGATTAGTTTTTCATATCAATTTTCATTTTGTGATATTACTTTGGTTTTGGTTTGAGGGGTATTCAATTGTTTTTAAGTTTCATATTCATACTTATATATATATATATATATATAGAATGTAATCACATCTCCTCAACGAATCGGAAATCTTGATTAGTTCCCTATATCTTATTAAGTGTTATACAAGATTGGATATGTATGTCAGTGGTTTATGTATGTCAAAAATCATTAATGTGATCATAGTTGCACGTTCAACAACAGTAGCATTGGGTTACATGACTGTCAATTACTTTTACGTATATATTTCACTTGTATATGTACGCCAATGATGTTTTGTGTCAATGATGTGTGTATGTATATTGATGTTTGCATGTCAATGATGCTTTGATGTCAATGATGACCATTTGTCAATGGTTTTCCGCATGTCAATGATATTCGTATGCCGATGATGTATGTATGTCAATGAAGTCTGTATGGCAATGATGTCTGTATGTCAAATATGACTGCATGTCAATGATGTTTTGATGTCAATGACGATCGTATGTCGATGCTGTATGCATGTCAAATTCTCTTTGTATGTCAAAGATGACCATGTCAATAATGTCTGCATGTCAATGAGGTCCGCATGTCAATAATATTCGTATGACGATGATGTTTGCATGTCAATGATGGTCGTATGTCAAATGTAATCGTATGTCAATTATGTCTGTCTGTTAATGATGTTCGTTCGTGTGTCAATGATGTCCGTATATCAATGATGTTATTTTGTCAATAACGTCTGTATGACAATGGTGTCCTTATGCCAATGATGTATGTATGTCAATGAAGTCTGTATGTCGATGATATCTGTATGCCAATGATGCATGTATGCCCATGATATCTCTATGTCAATGATGTTCTTTGTCAATGATGTATGTATGTCGATATATTATGTCAATGATGTCTGTGTGTCGATATATGTATGTCAATGATGTCTGTATGACAATGATGTTTGCATGTCTATATCTGTATGTCAATGATGTATGTATGCCGATGATATATATATGTCAATAATGTTCGTATATCAATGATGTTCTTTGTCGATGACGTTCGTATGTCGATAATGTCCGTATGCCAATTATTTTCCTATGTCCATGACGTCTCTATGTCAACGATGTCCGTATATCAAAGACGTTCGTATGTCGATTATGTTCATATGCCAATGATATTTGTAAGTCAATGATAACTGTATGTAAATATTTTCTGTATTATCAATGTAGTGCTTGCGACCTTGTTAGTCTTGACTTAAATGTTAATTATCTTTACAGCCTAGACCATGTCCATGGTTTAAGAGATGCATACCTATCTGGGGTTGGCCATACTACAAATGTGTGCCCAGAAACATTTGGGGATCAAGAGATGGAGGCGATTGGAATGTCGATGAGTGGCGTGGACAAGGTGGCGGATGGTGATCGCATGTAAGTAAAACTACATAGCCTTACAACAAATAGCATTTTTTTTCTCCAAAATATGAATATTGACAAAAAGAAATATGAATAAAAACACATCTATCTGGATTTCAAATGGAAATCTAAATTTAATGAATAGTGTTTTTAATGCCATTATTCGCCTTACAGTAACAATGGAGTATCAATGTTGAACATATATCACGCCACAAAGATGGCCGTTTTGCTGCAAGTGGTACTCTTATCTGTTAATGGATAAACAAGCTCTATGCACTTCAATCTATATAGATGAAAGGTATCAAATTAGTTTTGGAGGACTAAAGTAATCTTAAAAAGACTGTCATCTACATTTCCGATATTATAACATAATAATAGGCATACCGGTTGATACGAATTGCGCACATTTACATGTTGGCATGCATTATATTTGAATGTATGGGAATTTATTTAAAATAGCAGAAATATGTAATAGCATGCCACACCCATGAATACATGAGCTTAGGTGCTTATTTGCTACATGATACATTGTATGAGAGTTATATGGTGTGCCTGATAATGTCTGCCCGAAGATGCGACGTGTTATGTTTTTTATTATATGATACTAATTGTATGCAGAAAAACAAAGTCACAAAATCCATTCAATTGACAGCATGAGATGCAAACAAGCGGAAATCTGGACAAATGAAATTTCCTATCGGAGTATTGTTATAAGAAGAGTTTGAAGATACCAAAGGGGTAATCAGAATCCGTATATCGAAGAAGAACAGACAACACAATGGCCATAAGAAAAAGGACAAAAGGACAAACAACGATCTACAAAATATACACATAAAACTAAAGATCGAGTAACACGAGATGAACATTGATCGATTTATTTATTTAATTTTTAATATACAATGTACATGTATATATTTCTTTTATTTTTGCAGAATATTGGATATAAAAAGACAAAGTGAATATTTATTAATATTTGAATAAAGAAAAAAAAATTATATAATTATTTATGTATCTGCATAATAAAATGTTGAAGATATCAAAGGGGTAATCAGAAACGGTAAATCGAAAAACAGACAATACAATGGCCAAAAGAAAAAGGACAAAAAGACAAACAACGATCTACAAAACACTACACGGAAAACTAAAGATTGAGCAACACGAAACCCACTAAAAACTGACCGTGAGTGAACTCAGGTGCTCCGAAAGAGTTAGCAGTTCCTGATCCACTAGTGACACTAGTCGTGTTACTGTTTATCGACACGAACATCATCTATTTGGAAATCGATAACCAACCATGTTGAATATCCTATCAGTACTCAGATCTCAAACTTTGTAAAACTATCACCTAATGAACAGTCTTATAAACTTGAGGGGAGGGGGGTTTCTTACACTGTCTCATCGATTTCCATGTTTTTCAGGCGATTTTTTGTCCATGACACCCTAATTTGCATATTCCGCAATAGTCAGCAAAACTATAAATTTTACCGAAAGACTGGGGTATATGGCATAGCATTGTTTATCATGTACAAACTGTTTAAATTTTATCCACTTCCATTCTAAACGAGAAAAGTACTGATGGGGATCAAAGGATATTCAAGTATTGTTTTATTTGTTTCATATATATTGTCGTTGGTGATCCAATTATCAAGACGGGAAGCGCTTGGCTCCCTTTAAGTGGGTCAATTACGGCATATTTCTGTTCAAGTCTCAAGGCAGCACATGGATGTCTTTCAGAATACATGCAAGTCGTCATTTTACATTGTTCAATGATATTAACGTTTTATTGATACTGTCGGAACTATGTACCATCACGGTATATATACAATCGTAGATATCAAACTTTCTTTTTTTATAAAGTATACCTTGGTAGTACCTTAAATGACAAAGAATTCCGCTCTAGGATTCTTTTGTGATGCATTGTGTTTGTGTTCCTGTTATATTTGTATTTGGATTGTCCCTTTGCAAAATCTTTCAAGAATGTTGAAAATCGATTTAAAGTCGTCTTCTTTTTAGTATTTGTGACAAAATCAAATCATTATAAAAAGAAAGCTTAAAAAGGGTTGGTAAACAATTCCACTCACCTCAACTTATTGAACATAAACAATATTATACCACGACATATGACATTGGAAATCCAGGTCCTGGCTTGGAACAGACATAAAAATGTGGTGGGGTTAAACCATTTAATGGGACCCCCCTCCCCCTCTTGATAACTTGATCTCCAACGGCAATACAGATATAAACAAACGATAGACAAAAACTATCACAAATTCGCTTCCACTCAAAACGACCACATACTATCACAAACATGAATAACAACTTAAACATGGACAGTTCATCAGCAGTGTCAATGAAAGCTCGTAGTTAACTGAATACTAGCTAGGAAGGTAGCATATGTTGGTTAAAGACAATTACCCTTCTGACAAAAAAAACTCATCTAAAGAAATTAATGGTCTTTGTTAATTCACTTCCGGTTATAAATCGGTGATGGTAATATTTTTTTTTTCTTTTGCTCTCAAGATATCTAATACATTTACTTACTAATTATAGTGGTTGTCTGTCCAACCCACAACATGATTCGCAAAATATAAAAATAAATAGCCTTAAGAAAGAAAATCGGGTTGTTTTGAGTTACTGACCTTGGTTTGTATCAAAAGTAAACTTACATTTATCATTTGGCATATTGATCATCAATACAGATATTTAAGATCGATATGATTAACTAGTCATTTTGTCAACAGAACTGTGAAGAAAAACATGCTTACTTGACAATACCTCCATATTGCATAAACAAAATAATACTTTCATATCTTGTACCTTTGCGCTGAAAACTCACAAGTACAAGTGTCAAGTAAGAAAGGATTGGATATAGATGAACATGAAAGACTATCCAACGTTACACTTAGACACAAATTAAATTACAGGAATATCGCTATCATTACTGGTCTACATTTTACATTAACCGTAGAGACTTCAACAGTGAGAATAACTCATGCCCTAAAATGAGTGTGATACGGCCCCTAGCCTGCAGTTGAGGGGTACTCATGAGTGTGATACGGCCCCTAGCCTGCAGTTGGGGGGAACTCATTACTTCCGTCGATAAACGGTACATCTGGGCATCTTCGTCATTCTGATGTTATTTGGTATATGAAATGTTATTCCTATATGCGGAGTTGTCAACAAGAAAACAAAATATGGGTGAAGTATTAAAAGTGCCGTCATCATTTTGTCTGACATCACATTACGAAGTTAGAAATACAGACAAACAACAACCACAATGCTCCCATTAGGTAAAAGTACGAAAACTACACAGTTTGCATAGTTTGACCTGGGCTGACTAATTGGATGGCTTGTATATATGTTTTAGAAAATTACATTTAAAAATTCAGAGTTGAAGGCGTGTGAAAATTAAACACTCTATCAGGCACAATATATATCATTTTTTTATTTGTATATTAAATCTAAAAACAAATGAACAAACCATTTTTGTTGCATATGCAGAAATATAACATAATATTGCAGATAAATGCAAAAGTTTGAAAATTTAGTTAAACCTCCACCTTACATAAATGTGTTCAATTATAATTTCTGTTTAAGAAAATTTACTAAATCGTCCATAGCTCTAACACCAACTTGAAATGGCATAGGTCCACTAAAAAAGAAAATCATACCATGAAATCCATCTGGATAATGCGCAAGGTGAACTTTAGCACCTGCTTTCTTTAGTCTTTGATAATAGATTAATCCATCATCACGTAAAACGTCATATCCGGCGGTTACCACATATGTTAACGGTAAATCCGCAAACTTAGAATCATCCACCATTAAAGGTGCATAGTCCGGATTAAGTATTATCTTTTGAACTTCATTCGACAATTCTTCTTTGCCAAAATTCGTTTCTTTCTTCATATTTCGTAAACTGGGTGTCCTAATATGTTCAGTCATGTACCATTTCGGACTGACATACTTGGCAAAATGTGACTGTTTCAACTTTGGAGAAGTATGTCTGTTGGCCATAAAGTCTTCTATATGATCATAGCTGATATTACCGTAGTTCATCCAGTATGTCAACATAGATATGTCGTTTAACATACCAGGTATGTAAGCTTTATTTTCAATATATGATGGTGTTTGTAGATCAAACAATTGTAAACAAGGGTATATTGGGATTGATATTTTGATTTCCTTCTTTAGTTGCATAGCAACGGCAGCCGTCAGGTGACCTCCAGCACTGTCACCGGAAATTGCAACACGTGATGCATCCAGTTTTAATGTCCTCGCATTATCGATGACGTATTTGGTTACTGTTAAGCAGTCTTCAAACGGAATCGGGTGTGCATATTCTGGTGACTGTCTATAACTGTTAAAAAAATAAAATAAAATAAAAATGGTTTATCTATATTTTTTCGCTAGGAAATGATTAATTTTAGAAAATAAATCAAACCCATAATCCAAATCAAAATTTACACAATTAACATTTTTTTTCTGCTTTGAACCAGGATTTACAAGTTTGAGGTCCAATGACTTTCTTCAATTAGCATAATACAAACATAGATTTGATTTGTATCAGGGACTGGAAATACCCATTGTGTTTTTCAAATCATTAATGGTTGCTTATTCTTTTTTTTTCTTTTTTTTTTTGTGCTTAAATTTTGTGTAATGTCTTGTACCGTGTTTATTTTAGTATCTTCTTACTTTAGTTTGTTGTACTCAATTATTCAATATTCATAAAACCACCACCATGCTGTAATGGCTACCATGCTCGCCTTGAGTGCGGAAGATCGTAGGTTGGAGTGCCGGTCAGGTCAAACCAAAGACTATGCTTCACCTCCATTTGTTTAATGTCGACACTTACCTTACAGAAACAACAACCATTCCTACTCGTTTAGCAAGAGCTCTTGTTGCCGGGTCGTATACGTCTGAAATAGAGAATTGTCTTGCATATACTAGTATCTACATTAACTTCTATCTTAGGTTTCTCTTTGTAGTTATAAATAGGAAATTATTAATATAACATTTAATTTGGTATGCTCATATGAAAAAGAATGGAAGCCAAATAGCTGTCTGTAATAGAGCTTTTAGAACAAGACAATCAAAGGGCCTAAAAGGGATAGTCAAAATTGTTTACGTTTACCTATTTCTGGGGACGATTGGCCTTAGTATTAATGACAATTAGAAGAGTTAGAAGATACCAAAGGGGTAATCAGAATCCGTATATCGAAGAAGAACAGACAACACTGTGGCCAAAAGAAAAAGGACAAAAGGACAAACAACGATCTACAAAACATACATATAAAACTAAAGACTGAGTAACACGAACCCCGCTTATGTCTTTTTTGTGTGTATTTATCTATGTATACTGGTGTCCAACACGATTTCCATGTCAGATGATGTTCGTGTTGTTTAACAGTAACACGACGAGTATCACTAGTGGAGCAGGAACTGCTAACACTTCCGGAGCACCCGAGTCCACCCCCGGTTTTTAGTGATGTTCGTGTTTCTCGATCTTTTTGTTTTCTGTGAGGTGTTTTGTAGATCGTTGTTTGTCCTTTTGTCCTTTTTCTTTTTTCCTTTGTGCTGCCTGTCCGTCGATTTGCGTATTCTGATTACTCCTTTGGTATCTTCAACCTCTTCGTATATTATCTTTGACAAATATTCTATCATCCATCAACATAGGTATCGACACGTAGGAAATATAAACAATACAGACCACTTCAACCGCTTTTGCAAGTGAATAAGCAAGACGTCAATTTGGGTGTGTTCTTTTCATGTAAGAGGCATATGCATCTTAGGTACACATTACGACATGAAGCAATAATGGGTTGTTTGTACTACAGCTGGTTATGTTAGTGGGGTTCGTGTTACTCTAGTTTTATATGTATGTTTTGTAGATCGTTGTTTGTCCTTTTGTACGTTTTCTTTTGGCCATTGTGTTGTCTGTTCTTCTTAGATATACGGATTCTGATTACCTCTTTGGTATCTTCAAACTCTTCTTCGCTATATCTAAATCCAAGCTTAACCTATTTAGGCTCAGGCATGTAATAAAAACGTAGATATCAAATGTAATGCCACGACGCGTTTCAGAAATAACCTTCATCAGGTACGCTCAAAATCGAAAGGTTGGTAAGCCACATAATTTACACTTTTGGGAGCAATAAAACCAAGGAGTCTAAACAGGATAGCCCAAATCGGCTAAGGTCACCTATACCTGAGGAAGTACATGTCTGATATGAAGTACAAATTACTGTGATATAACATCTGATATAGAATACAATTTCCTGTGATATAACATCCTTTCATTATGTTTTCAGACTGTCTTATGGGAGATAAGTCATATCTCTAATCTTGGGTGATATAATATATAAAAGTACAATTGTACTATAACGCTGATATCTAAGTTAGTGCGCACACAACGCGCTTCTGGAATAACCTTTGTCGTGTACCCTCAAGGTCAAAAGATTGGAAAGCCAAAAACGCGATGACCCACATTGATTATAATAACCCTGAACAGTACTGTATTTTATCTAAATGCAAAATCAAAAACTGAAAACCTGTAAAATTCTCAATTCGCCAGTAACTTAACTCAGCTAATTGTATTTTTCAAAGAGTTATCACCACTAACCCTCCAGACGTTACCATGATTTGGATTGTGAATCGGCTAATATTGATTACGGATTTAAGAGTAATCTTTGAGGGTAGGCATGTTTGGTTGGTTGTTTGTTTGATGGCGTTTAACGCCATTTTCAACAATATGTCAGTCATATCGTGGCAGTCAGTTTTACTGGTGGAGGAAACCGGAGGAACCGGGGAAAACCACCGACCTGTGGCAAGTCACTGACAAACTTTATCACATAATGTTGTACACCTAGCCCTGATCGAGATTCGAACTCACAACAGCAGTGGTGATAGGCATTGATTGCATAGGTAGTTGTAAATCCAAGTACCATACGATCACTGCCACGACGGCCCCCACGCGGTCAGGTATGAATGTGAAACGAAAGGTAGATTACACAAACGGATAAGTGGTCATTGGTCAGACATCAATAAGTAAATGGCATTGCTTATCAGACAACCTTGATAATTCAATCATTTCGAAGACGGTTCGGTGATGTAATGGTTAGCGTGCTCGCCTCGAGTGCGATAGTTCGTGTGTTCGAGCCCCGGTCGGGTCAAACCAAAAGACTATGAAATTGGTATTTGTTGCTTTTCCTCTAAGCATGCAGCATTAAGCAGAAAGAGGAAAGACTGGTTGGTTCGGAATCAGTATAATGTGTCTGAGTGGGGCGACATGTCTATCTGCAGACTGTTCTTTCAGTGAGCTTGCACTATAAAAATCCATTAATCAATTTCAATAAAGCGAAGATTATCGGGGTGTTTAAAATTCTGCAACATTCTGAAATGGAGTGCAACTGTGTAAGGAAAATTACTGAAGGGTTGTTTAGAAAGTGTGAAAGTCCAATAACACTACTTGTTAAAAAAACACTATACACCTTGACCTGAGGCCCCCTAAATCCGGTACTGTGTGTAGTGTTTTGTGGAGCATTGTTTTTTCCTGTATTTTTCTTTTGGCCATTCCATTGTCTGTCCTTCATCGATTTGCGGCTTCTAATCACTCTTTTGATATAATGGAGTATTCATTCCACTGCTATGTCCGGTGATTGACCATTCCTAACATTTTGTCATGGTTATATGGTAATGAAGAAAGGTAAGACACCTTATATCAGAATAGTCTTACCATTCCACCATCTCACTTACCAACTGACAACCATGACCAGCCTCCACCGTGAAAATATACCAATACGGGTCTTTTGTCTGACTTGACATTGACAGGTTCGTACACCCTTACCCCCACACCACCGTACTCTGTGTCGTAAATCTTAAAAAGGGAACAAAAAAGTATGTTATATAATGTGCATTCATTATAATGGTTATCCATTTGCAATGTAGTATTAAACTGAATACCCCGAAGGAACCCTGTGGTATCAAACAAAATTTAGTGTATTCCTTGCTTAATATAATCCCCCCTAAAGGAGAGTGAGCTTATTGTGCGTGACAAACAAATGCATGAATCGCCATTCGGACATGATATAAATTAGTACCACTTGTTTGGAGGATGTCATGCTCCTTGCATGCAAAAGACAATTCGCATCTTACAAATGACCAACAGTTTGTAATGAATTGGTCTTTGGTGTTCATTAAAGGGGCCGTCGTGGTCGTTATCGTATGGTAGTTGGATTTTAAACTACCTATGCAATCAGTGCCTATCACCACTGATGTTGTGAGCTCGAATCTTGATCAGGGCGAGGTGTACAACATTATGTGATAAAGTTTGTCAGTGACTTGCGACAGGTCGGTGGATTTCTCCGGGTCCTCCGGTTTCCTCTACCAATAAAACTGACCGCCACGATATAACTGAAATATTGTTGAAAGTGGCGTTAAACACCATAAAACAAACAAACAAACACTGTTTACTTGTGACAATCAAGACATCTGTCCATAGGTTCATCCCAGTGCCATGTTTTACCTATATGATTTGTTTCTTGTTAACTAGTTCCCGTTTTCTGGGTACTACATGTAGTTAAGGTTCCCAGATCTCAAACCCACATAGCTACTCGTTCTCGTGTGGTACACAGGGGGTTTGTCAGATTATAATACGGAAATCCTATAACTGAAATACCATATACTTCTAAATTGACCACAATCAATCAATAATCATGTAAGCTTTCGAATCGATTGATGTCCAACAGAAATAAGAAAAATACATGGGCAAAAATGATCGGAATTTCCCCCAAACAAACCAAAGACGAGTTCTATGTCATATTCTAATTTGGGAGATGAAGTGGACAGGGGTATCTTCAAAACTATTGGTTGTCTTGTAGTTTATTTCTATTGGTCAATAGATAACCTATGCTTCTTATTACATATATATATAGACAATATCGAGGTTCCAGTGTTTTAGTTACAATGTAGTTTCTAAGATAAGATAAGATAAGATAAGATAAGATCCGGTTGATTTTCTGCAGTTTATGCGACATTTCGGTCATGTTTACCAACATTGTCACATGCATTTGTCGTTCATTTCGCAGTTGGTGTTTAGTCCCATATTCCTGTATTTTCCGCCAGCTATCGACATCGAATATATCAAAAGTATGAAACAAAACTGCAGAGCATGAGAGAGTCTAGTTAAACGAGATTACGCAATCTACAGTCCAAATTGGAGTCATATTTTAAAGTTACATTCTGTCTGAAATTCGCAGCATTGTATGATTGTGGTACAATGTATAAAGAATAAATCAATGTGTTTAAATCTAAAGAATAAATAAAATTACGCTTCTATACAAGACCCTCATTCAATCGGACATCATCGTCGAATGTGTGTATATACATCGTCTTGAAATAAATAATTAAATTCATGTGTTGTCAATCAAATGGCTTTAAAGTGTTATTTCAACTTACTTTAAGTTCGGGGTCTGAACCCAAACCAAACGGACTTCCGGTTATCAAAGTTGTCAAGGCAACATCAACGAGTTTCCTTGTAAATCCACATACTCCTCCGTGAACACCAAATGTATGCAAACTGAGAATCTGAAAATTAAACAACAATTATATAAATCTTGGTATAGCATAACATGCAAAAGTTTAACAGTAATGGTAGCCAATATCAACCAGTCATAAATGACAGTTATGTCTACTATGTAATCCACAAGATCACGAACCACCCTTGAAGTCTTATTGATATAACTATGTGCACCATAACCAAACTATGTTTTCAATTATAAATCCAGATAGTTACGATTCATGCAGGAGTCTGTTTTCTTAATGTATAAAACCACACTGGAAATATATCTAATTGAGAATGAAATGGCTTTAGATTAATTATATCCATGCAGTAACGGGAAAATTAAAAAGGACAATTACCGCTTTTCCATTTGTTCGGAGTGTTGTGTCTAGTATTCTGGCGCTCCATACTTCAGTTACACCCTCAGGTACCAGTGTATCCATGTAGTTGAACAAAAACAATGCCAGTATCACTACTATTATGGCAAACACTGTTTGCTTTAAAATGTTGATAATAAGCGATCCCTGAAAATAGGAAGAATAATGATAAGTTAGTATGAGAAAGAATAGAAGACAAATTGAAAATGATTAAAAAGTCAGTATTAATAAAAAAAAATATATATATATATCCAGACGCATCCCTAAAACTCATCTACGTTTGTCAGATTTTATTTATCAACCTGTAATTAAAAACCCAAGACATACTTAGTTTGGAGATTACAGTGTCACTAGGAAACTTATTTCAAAATGTGAAAAAAACAATGTTTAAATTGTACACTAAGCGGCGCATCAAAGGAGTGCGAGATAGATATATGTCTACACCACTAAAGTGGATTTGACTTCCGCGCAGAGACGAGGTGTACTCGATGCAACTCGGGTTTTAGTGGGGTTCGTGTTACTCCATCTTTAGTTTCATGTGTATGAACCAGGTCAGTGGTATTCGCGCCTATCTAAGTTTTGCAGCATTAAGGAATAAGTGCAAATACTGATCGACTCGGATAATGTGTACAAGCGTAACAAAATATATACCTGTGGACTGTTGTTTGAGTGAGCTTAGCTGAGCTATAACTATTTAAAAATCCAACTAAGTATGTTGATCTAGTACAAAGAGAACATCATCATTATCTCTTCAAATGTTACTTTATTCTGGTAGAAGTATATGATATAGCTGAAAATATGCTCACTTGGCGTTAAGCCAGAATCACTCACTCCCTCACTATAGTTGAAAGTGGTGTTCAACACTTATAAGCCAATCAATCCTTCTATAGCGTCTTGTCTTTACGCAGTTAGTATTCATCATTTTTTTCTTTGATAGGAAGCACCATGAAGCACATAGTCATACAGAGAATTTTTGTTTTGTACGAAGTATAATTTCAATGATTGTTTTTATCAGAAGATGTTCATATTGGCTACTATTTATCTTTTTTTCTTCTTTTTTTTTACCTCGGACTATCGGACCGTTGGAATGTCGGAATATCGAACAACTGTCGCGTTATTGAACCGTCAGACTAAAGGTCTGATCCCGTATAATCAAATGTGCTTAGACGTTAGACGAGAGTGAGCTTCTGAAAATAAAATATTAGTAATCGGTGTTATTTGCTTTGTTTCTTTTGTCCATCGTTCTTGTTAATAAAATACCTTTAACTTTTCATCGTGGTCATGGATGATTTTCCCAAGGTCCGTTCCTTCCTTCTTTTTGTGTCCCTTGTGAACCATTATTAAGTGGTAATGTGTTGCTGTAAATTTCAAATACAAATGTAATACCAAAAATGTCAATCATGTCACCACAACCGGACTGAGTCATAAAAGCGACCCGGTCATCCGCCACCTAGCAGGTTTGTGCATTGTTCGTTAACTTGTATGTTTCTTATCTGAGTGGCCCACCGGGAATTGGACATTGCCCAGTGTCCGCATGGCCAGTCTGTATCTGCATATCACTACAATGTATCTAATATGAGAATCGTTTCACATGGTTTGAACATTTTATAGAAGAAAGAAGGGCGAAGGGGGCATTAAGTGTTACGATATATACAGGCACTCGAATTCTTTTCAATTGCATCGGTGGTGGTAATAGTTGGGGTGCTCACTTCATGTGCTGTAGACAATGATTTCGAGCCTGTCCGGTCACACTAAAGACTATGAAATTGGTATTTGCTCTTCTCTGCTAGGCGTGCAGTATGAAGGATTAAGTGTACAAAGAAAAACTGGTTGGCTCCGAAATAGAGATAAAGCGTCCGAATGGAACGACAAGTTTGAACCGCGGATTGTTAATTCATTAAGCTAGCACAATAAAAAAAAGTAAATAATAGAGTGTTGGTAGATTACAAAGAGGACAGAGTGTTGGTAGAGTACAAAGAGGACAGCGTGTTGGTAGAGTACAAAGAGGACAGAGTATTGGTAGAGTACAAAGAGGGCAGAGTGTTGGTAGAGTACAAAGAGGACAAAGTGTTGGTAGAGTACAAAGAGGACAGAGTGTTGGTAGAGTACAAAGAGGACAGAGTGTTGGTAGAGTACAAAGAGGACAAAGTGTTGGTAGAGTACAAAGAGGACAGAGTGTTGGTAGAGTACAGAGGACAAAGTGTTGGTAGAGTACAAAGAGGACAGAGTGTTGGAAGAGTACAAAGAGGACAGAGTGTTGGTAGAGTACAAAGAGGACAGAGTGTTGGTAGAGTACAAAGAGGACAGTGTTGGTAGAGTACAAAGAGGACAGCGTGTTGGTAGAGTACAAAGAGGACAGAGTGTTGGTAGAGTACAAAGAGGACAGCGTGTTGGTAGAGTACAAAGAGGACAGAGTGTTGGTAGAGTACAAAGAGGACAGAGTGTTGGTAGAGTACAAAGAGGACAAAGTGTTGGTAGAGTACAAAGAGGACAGAGTGTTGGTAGAGTACAAAGAGGACAGAGTATTGGTAGAGTACTAAGAGGACATCGTTATCATCTCATCAATATACACCTTGTTCTCCTCATGACACAGCTGCCATATTGTTCAACTATCACTCACTAAAACGTTCTTTGACATTTTCCGTGCCACTCCCTCCCCTATTCAGAAAGGCATCAACCCACACAAAATATCATATAATTTGTTCTCAAAAATACAAGTCTTATATTGTTGTGGTTAATATTTTTAACTAACATTCGATTATTTTGGTCCCCATACGAACAACGAAAAAATAACATTTTGGGCGAGTCCATGCTTTCCTAAAACGGTGAGGGTAATACATATAATAGGGAGGGTCCAGAGTTCGAGAGTGCCTGTTACAGTACATGTATAACTATGTTGTTCTTTTTTAAATAGCAGAAACAGAAATACAATAAACGATTACAATATCAAATAGATCATCATCAGAGACGCATGACTGATCATACTCCACTATTCTTCACCCATCACAGTTGGAGAATATCGGAGTGTGGTCATAGTTGATAGAGTAAAGGCCTGTTGTCACTATCAAAGTTTTCTTTTACCAAGTTTTCTTTGTCAAAGAAATCTTTGACCAAGTTGTTGATGGAAAACTTTGATAGTGACAACAGGCCTTAAGTCATGACTTACGAATTCAAATTACGACATCAAAATCAAATTTCTTTGAAATGGAAAACAAGAAATACATTGTTAAATACATACGTGATTAATAAACGTGCTACTTTTTGCATATTGCTTCCCAGTCGCTATGTACATGAATAAATAGTCTGTAACCTAAACACCTTACTTAGAAGCAAGCCATTGTGGTCGTGATCGTATGGTAGTTGGATTTACAACTTCCTGTGCAATCAGTGCCTATAACCATTAAATTTATATAATAATGTTGTGTTAGAAATGACTATGCCAATATAGTGGTCAGGGTTAAAGACATAGTGCACGACTCGAAGGGGAGTGCACTATGTCTTCAACCCTGACCACTATATGGCATATTCATTGCTAACACAACATTATTATTATTATTATGCTGACTGTTATATGTAGACAAAATATATTGAGAACTATTACAATAAAGGAGGTCCTGATATTGGTGACTAATATATTGGATCAGATAGTCTTGAAAGTGTGAGAATATTCTTTGTTTTATTTAAGGCTTTAAAAATATAAAGATTTTTTAAGTTTGAAATTTAATTAAAACAATAACAAGAATTAAAAAACAGTAACATGAATAATAGACGACTATGATAGATTGACAGATTGGATCCGCCCCCTTGCACGTGGACTAGCTATATATAGCTTGACAGACAGCTGAAAACCCAACCTTCCCCGCGTGAAACGTGCATAGTAGATGTACTATTTTCGCATAGTATATCAACGCTATATAATTCTTTGTGATATATGCCAAAATATCGTATGAACTTATATTACAGGGGAAATTTACAGAAAGCATAATAATTATATAATAATGTTGTGTTAGCAATGACTATGTCTTCAACCCTGACCACTATATGGCATAGTCATTGCTAGCACAACATTATTATTATTATGCTGACTGTTATATGTAGACAAAATATATTGAGAACTATTACAATAAAGGAGGTCCTGATATTGGTGACTAATATATTGGATCAGATAGTCTTGAAAGTGTGACAATATTCTTTGTTTCATTTAAGGCTTTAAAAATATAAAGATTTTTGAAGTTTGAAATTTAATTAACAACAATAACAAGTATTAAAAAACGTTTAGGCGACTATGATAGATTGACAGATTGGATTCGCCCCCTTGCACGTGGACTAGCTATATATAGCTTGACAGACAGCTGAAAACCCAACCTTCCCCGCGTGACACTGGCATAGTAGATGTACTATTTTCGCATATTATATCAACGCTATATAATTCTTTGTGATATATGCCAAAATATCGTATGAACTTATATTACAGAAGAAATTTACAGAAAGCATAATAATACGTGATAAAGTTTGTCAGTGACTTGCGACAGGTCGGTCGTTTTTTTCTTTTTAGGGTACTCGGGTTTTATCCACCAATAAAACTGACCGCCACGATATAGCTTAAATATTGTTGAAAGTGGCGTTAAATACCATATAACCCTAACCCCCACGGTTAACTCCATAAATTCCAAAGGAAAGGGGTAGTTTACAACTAACTTTATGAAATAGATATGACTAGTGTCTATTGTATGTACTTAGAAGTTCAAGTGTACCGAAATTATGCAATATTACATTTACGTATATACATTGTACATGATACTGTTACTATAGTCACAAAACTGGCGTGGCTCATAAGTTCATCCTAATGGCATGGACCATTGGTGCTTCAAGTAGTCATACTATTTCTTCATTTTAAGATACATTTTATTTCCTCATCATGATCAATTGTTAGAGGGATCAATACACACCTAAGACTATGGCTCTAAACTAGTGGTGAAAACATTAGTGCTGTTGGTTTTTTTATTCTATCTTTTTTGTTATGCTATAAAACAATTGTAAAGATGCTCATATTGTATATGCCCCCTGTGGGCCCTTGATTGGTGAATTAATAAACTTATGACTTATGATTTATGTATATACAAAAAGAATGCAAATAATTTGTCAAGAATTAGAAAACAAAAGAAAAACTTTAATGCACTTTTTTTCGATGTCTATATATATGAAAATTACTCCATTGCTCTTAAAAAATAAATTATATATATCAAATTGCACAAAATCATATTTTCTCTTCTCTAATGATGATAAAATAAAATTATAGTTGATATCATTCTCAATAACAGAAAAAAAACACATAAAAAGTCATCAAACATTACCTTTAAGTTACCTTCACCTGTTCTAGCTAACTGCAGTATATTCCACGTGTGTCTAAAGACGTGGGAAGTTTGACCGTGGTTCGTTCTAGTATAACGTGGCGCTATCCCGTTATCTTAATTCTTATCCTATCCAAAGATAAAACCCTGACCCTATTCAGAAGTAATTAACAGATTGTTTTTAATATTTATATAATATTCTTGATATAAAATGTCTTCAATGTATTGTGTGTAATTTAAAACTAAAATATATGAGAAACATCAGCCCCCCTTTTCCCATGTATTTATCAAATAATTTTATCTTTCAAGTAATAGATTAGAAATGTCTTATTTATTTTACATTTCTATTAATAATAAATCCAACTTGGTCTGAAACGAAATTGTTTTCATTTTCTTTTATTAAACAAGTTACTCAGTAATGACTGACTCGTCAAAATAATGGATATGGTTATGGTGTTTAACGCCACTTTCTACAAACTTTCAATATTATATCGTGGCGGTCAGTTTTATTGGTGGAGGAAACTGGAGTACCCAGAGAAAACCACCGACTTGCCGCAAGTCACCGACAGACTTTATCACATTATGTTGCATCAAGTACACCTCGCTATGAGCGGAATTCGAACTCACAACTTTAGTGGTGATAGGGGCTAATTGTACAGGTAGTTGTAAATCAAACTACCATACGATCACGACCACGACGGGAACATCAACATAAGGAGGTTACGGAATCATAAAAGGTTTACCGATTGAAGGTCACCATACACATCTTTCACCTAATCAGAAGCCATGGTTGCAAAAAGTGGGACAAGGTCACTGGACACAATTTTGAAAGAGGGTTATCCAAATAGTATCATATCTAAGATTGGTTCAATTTGACTATTTGTTCTTGTGGAAATATCGAAGTGTAAAAAGTTAACGGACAACAAACGACGGACACAATGTGATTGGAAAAGCTCACTTGATAGTTTGGCTCTAATGATCAAACAATGCTGCAGTTAGAAAAAAAATAAGCCAAATTGATAAAACTGTCTGTTGTGACAAAAAAGTGTTTGTAGAAAAATCAGAATCTTCTTTTGATATACGACTACATAAATATTTATGAATCTGAATTTCAAACTATATTATCACAGAAATCTATAATCAACGATTTAAACACCAGCTGTTGAAAAATAGGACGAGCTAGGACCGATAGTTGATCCATTAGAAACATTATACATTGTACATAACTTGTATAACCCCTGTCCAAAAACCGCATCGGTGGTGTAATGGTTAGCGTGCTCGCCTCGAGTGTGGTAGATCGTGGGTTCGAGCCCCGATCGGGTCAAACCAAAAACTAGAAAATAGATATATGTTGCTTTTCCGCTATGTACGCATCATTAAGGAGAAAGAACAAAGAATGGTTGGCTCGGAATCAGGATAATATGTCCGAGTGGAGCGACATGTCTACCCGTGGACTGTTGTTTCAGTGAGATATAGCACTATAAAAAGCCAACTCAGCATGTTGGTCTAGTACAAGGCGGACCTCATCATCATCTCATTGAAAATTGACTAGTTCTCGCCATGATATAGCTGAAAAATTGCTGATTTGGCGTTAAACAACAACCACTCACTCACTCCTCTGTCCAAATATTATTCTCCAGCCTTTCCTTTCTAGTTTATTTATCTCTCTTTGCCTATAGTAATAATTCGTTAATGTTTCTAGTTAGGTTTAATTGGGGTAAGAACTAGTAGAAAATATCACAGTCGCTCGTGGCACGGAATTACTACCACCCTTATTTAACTTTCTATTTACATATCTTTTTTCAAAAAAAAATTCTTTATTAGTCAAGGACAATCAAAATTTAATTAAAATTAGATGTTTGTTGTATTTTTTCTTCTTTGACCGTATAGATGTTAGCTATATCTCATTTATATTATTTGTTCATAGCTGATACATGATACCTCGTATCACCAAAGAAAAAAAAGATACAAACAAACATCTCAATTAGATTTGGGAAAATCACGAAAAACTAAATATAATTTCCGTTTGTTTACATCTTTAAGCATCAAAATAAAATATTTGAAACATCTGAATTACATCTTTGAACATGTAAAGGTTAATTTGGGCGAGAAAAAAAATAGACGGACGCGTACGACTGTCCGTGTAAAATTACCTCAATTAGACACTTTCGTATTCAATATTTCTTTGATAAATATCTCACATATGCAAGGCCGTCTTAGCACCAGTATAGGCCCCGGGAACAGCCCATTTGATATCATAAAAACTAACACAAATAGTGTTCATTATCTTAAGTAAAACATGTGCTAAATACATATCCAATAACAAATATCTATAGCTTAGCACAGTATAGTAGTTATTTTTAATAGCACGTCACAGCATACATACACAAATGTAGATTAGCATGGGCCCTATGCTTCGTGGTGGACTACCCCGCGTGTCCATGCGTTTAGACGGCATTGCGACATATGTTGTAAAACTACAAAAATGTATTTCACATCGTAAATTGTGTACACTACATTTTTGTATATAGTCGAAAGGTCAAGGAAAGAGTATATTTAAACGTGCAATATTGGAAAATTCTAAAAATTTCTAGTTTAACGTTGCTATGAGTACATCTATGTAAAACAATACATCTAAAATAAAATTAAATCACACTTACAAAATTACACGTTGATACACACAGTTTGTAAAAATAACGATCGATCACAGGATATAACCGGAAGGCGATTGTATGCGTAATATTACACCATGTATTTTGTAACCAAAAAAAGTGTGGACTGTGTGCTAACTCATCCATGTACACGTTCAATAAAGTTGTGTGCAAATAATGCTAATTTGTTGTAAATATTTTTGTAATGATTTGAAAGAAGGGAACGATCATTAAGCTTTTTTTTTTGGTGGGGGGGGGGGGGGGTGGTGGGGGGGGGGGGGGGGCTGCTACTTTTTATTTTTTATTTTCTGTCACCAATTATTACAGAATAAATTATCCTGACTAGAAAGATGCAAAACTGAAAAATAAATATTATGACCCTGCACTTTTCATGAAAAAATGGCCGATTTTTCATATTCCAAAAAAAAAATACTAATAATATGATGTATGCATGTTTTGTGTGTGAAAAAATACTGCTCGAGTAAAACATAGCCCCTAAAACATAGTCACTAAACGTTATATTGTCGGTTCATAGTTTACTACCATTCAAAAACCACTAAAGCTGAGTTACTAACGGGTCCCTGTAAAGTGAGAAACGAAACAGAAACGAAGCACAGCGAAACGGAACGAAACACAACGAAACGAAACGAAATACGACGAAACGAAAACAAAATATGTAAACTGAGAAACGAAACGAAACAGAATATGTAAACTGAGAAACGAAACGAAACATTTAATTTTTAATTCATTGAATGATCTAGTTTCGTTTCGTTTCGTTTCGTTTCGTTTCTCAGTGTATATGCATTCCCATTTTTCCGATCTTTTGTTATTTATATCCATTTTCGGCTGTTTTCCCCCTTCTTGTCTTTTCCGTATACTTCAACATGGAGTTGTTTAAGTTCGTAACCCGGTTCTATTGTTATTACATCAGTCATACCATGTGGCTTTGGACACAGTATTAGGAGATGGTCAATACTTTTATTCTGAATCATATGTTCGATGCTCCCTTTTTGCAAACCAATATGACTGCCGTCATTACAAATGGATAACATTTCAAACAATACTGAGAAATAAAAATTAGGTGGAGATCATTTATTATTTCCTTTCGGAGATAACCATGGCCAGTGACCTGACACACAATGACTATCGTTAGTTAGAATAGAATTCATAAAAATAATAACCAAAATATAAGGAAATGATGATTTTTAAAAGAGTTCGAAGATACAAAAGGGGTAATCAGAATCCGTAAATTTAAGAAGGACAGACAACACAATTGGCAAAATAAAAAGGACATAAGGACAAGCAACGATCTACAAAACATTACACATAAAACTAAAGATCGATTAACACCAACTCCACTAAAACTGGGGGTGACCTCGGGTGCTCCGGCAGGATAAGCAGTTCCTGCTCTCCTAGTGGCACCCGTCGTGTTACTCTAGTTACAAACCGGACCGAAAAGTGTTTACGACAAGTGGAACATATCCATGGTCATTTGTGACACAGATGTTCCGTAACGGTTAACCAAGTCATGGTGGCGACCGTAAAACTTTCGAAGTGATATGACTTCAACTTAACCAACAAGAACCTTTAGTTCGGTAGCTTCCTTGTTATCAGCAACCCTCTATCAAGTAAGTCCTGATAGGAATTACAAGCTCTGGCATAACGGATCAACTGAGAGATAAAGACTCCATATGCAGGCGCTGTTGGAATGTTGCTAAATATATAATTTATAAATGAAACGTTCACAGTGAGAAAATCGAACCCATCTCTTTTGTCGTAAAGTTTCGTTCTTAACAGTCCCTCACTGTCAATTTCGAGGTGTAGGTCAAAGTATGAAGCAGACATATCTGTATCTGTGGTATCCTTTATTTCAAGCTCAATGGCCCCCGATATGCGATCAACAAAATCACCAAACCTAGAATTATTTAGTGAAAAGGACATCATCTATATAGCCGAACGTGAAATTAAAGGATCGGGCTAGCTTCTTTTCGTTTTTCTTGAGAAGCCCCTGTATGAAGTCTGCCTCGTACGAATAAAGGAAAAGGTCGAGGAGAAGAGGATCACAGTTTGTACCCATAGGTATATCCCGACTGTCTGTTGAAAAACACGTCCACCAAGCATAACAAATATGTTGTCAATCAAAAACTCGAGGATTTTGATTATCAGTTTCAAAGAAATTTTTGGTAGAATCAGAGTGTTTTTGTTTTTATTACAAAATCAGATTTGTCCCTTCCTGCCACAAGGTATTTGTATCTACGTTGGTAATACTTTTTAATGAAATACAGTTGGACCGATTCCCTTAATCTGTTTTTCAGCTTTGAGTGGAGAATAGTTATGTAGAGGATAGAGAAGTCAAATGTGTTATTGTTATTGCAGGAGGTTTTGAGTTCTTCAGAATCCACATCTGATTCACACCACCCATTGAGAAGCGGAAACAAGACAGTTCGGCACCAAGACAGTTCGGCACCCGTTGAAAAAGACAGTTCAGCACCAAGACATTTCGGCACCCGTTGAAAAAGACAGTTCGGCACCAAGACAGTTCGGCACCCGTTGAAAAAGACAGTTCAGCACCAAGACATTTCGGCACCCGTTGAAAAAGACAGTTCGGCACCAAGACATTTCGGTACCGTTCAAAAAAAGTGTCAAATCGGCACCGCATTTTCTTTCAAACAAACGTGATTACCTTTTTTAAAATAAAATCAACGAAAATTCAAAAAAAACATCAATGATCGTTTAAATGCAATCAAATCATATTTTATTTAAATATTCTTTAAAAGAAGCCATTATTAACTTAATTAATGTGGCCTCAGTTAAGAATGATGTGTATCTATGAATATATACGATACATACGATAAAACGACACATTGTGATGATTTGAGTAAATAATTAATTAATTAATTTGTCTATCAGGTGCCATATAGCATGGTTTTTTAGTTTACACCATGACAGAAAAATATTAGAAAATTAACGTATGTAGACGTAATTTTAATAAATAGATTATTAAAAATATAATAAAACAAAAACAAAATATTCGAACAAAAACGAATCGCGAGAAGAATTTAAACATTTGAACAAGGATTTGAATCACAAAATATATTTTTTTTATAATGATTTATTTTGGTAAAAAGCGGAGGCGTTTTTATGAAAAGTGGGGGCGTTTTTGGTAAAAAGTATGGGCGAAATGATTTACGTCATTATTACCAAAAATTACTAATTAAAAAAATGTTAAAATAATAACGATTTATTATGGGTTTTCATATTCAGTTACGAGTAAATCTTGTGAAATCTAGAAAAAAAAATATCAAAACATCAGAATCAAGGCTATTGGAAGTTTTGTACGTAAAATCAAAGAAAAAAACACAAGTGTCGAATTGTCCGGGTGCCGAACTGTCTTGGTGCCGAAATGTCTCACACAGGTGCCGAATTGTCCGGGTGCCGAACTGTCTTGGTGCTGAAATGTCTCACACAGGTGCCGTAGTGTCCTGGTGCCGAATTGTCCCGGTGCCGAAGTGTCTAGCATTCTTGAGAAGCTAGTGTTACAGTAACTCTGTGAAGACGATGATGGGCCTTATAAATAGAATGTTCTTATCAGTATAAAACAGAACAGAACTCTCCTTAGGAGGCGCAGGTCCCAATGTTGTTCTCTGTAAAATCTGGAGTGTGTTGTTGTATATACTTGAACAGCCGAGAGTAGATAACTCCAATGAGGAGCACCTGAAACAGACAACGCACCGAACAAGCTAAGGTTGTACCGAAACCCAGAATGTCGTTATGAACTAGACATCTGCTTTACATACAGGTGTAATAGTATGCAAAAATATATTTTGGATTTGGGTCAATTCGTGTGATGCTAACTCAAATCTACACACAATCTCAGAGACACATGTCTCTGTCGACGTACCCGTGTGTACACATTGCCTGTGATGACTCGAAAAATAACACATCACCCGGAATTTTTTCCGTTTTGATTTGTACTTTAGACTTATATATACATATCCGGTTAGAAAACTGAAATGTTTTCAAAAAAAGTTAATACGATAAAGAATTATTTATGAAGTGTCTGTCGAAATGTAAGGTACATAAACAAGAATAGACATTGAAATAAGACCAATATATTGTATTTTAATACACAGCACTCATGTCGGCTGGGAAAGCGACAGATGCAAGCAAGGTCAAAGGAATCGTCAGTGCTATGCACAGGAATGGCATTCGACTTCTTGCAATGGATTTTGATCAGACTTTAATATCTACTCATTCTGGAGGAAGATGGAAAGATTCAATGGAAAAACTAGTCAAAGAAGTCCGTCCCTGTATGAGAGACTTGATTTCTGCGTCGTTAGATAAAGGAATTTATGTTGCAATTGTAACATACTCGGCACAGTCTTGGTTGATTAAGGATCTCCTGAAGATATTATTTGAAAGGTGCTTTCATAAGACTCAATTAAAAAATAATTTGACAATGTCAACTAATTTGTACAGTGCCATATTAAAGGTTGTCTAAATATACTTACCTGTCTGTCCAGACTGACCACACAGATGTGCACAGTACAGTCGGAGACATAACATGAATACATCACTGTGAAAAACTTGTCATTCCCCTTGGTGATATGAATAATATTTCTCACCCCTTGGATAAAGTAGTCCGTTAGTTTAGGTGAAAAACATTTTTCTATCTTACCCCGGCTCCAGGGTAAGACAAGCTACACGCCGTTTTTCCCGCAAAATTGTTTTCCATTGTTGAATTAAATTGTCGATTTATAGTGTCTTGACAGTATTTTAAATGTATTTCACAATAAAATACAATGTATTGTATTATAAATATATTATAAATGCTACTACAACAGCGATAAATGCCTGTACAAAAGATTATTTGACATTAGTCAAAGGGAGGTAATTGTTTTTATTTACATTAGTTACATAACAAGGGAGAGTACTCTATATTTTCTCAATGTAAACAAATATTGAAAAAAGAGGCAAACATCGTAAAAGGTGCAAGAGTTTGTTATTGTAGAATCTATCACAAGTTTGTTAGCTTTATTATTTTGAACCTCTTTAAAGTTGTAAAATGAAAATCTTGTTTTATTTTATTATGTGGCATTTTGGTCCTGTGGGTGTGATACGGTTCGCAAATTAATGCACCAAACTACACAACAAGTAAACAAACATTGACATGGTAGAAAGGGGTGAGAAAAAGAGTCAAACACCGTAAAAGGTGCAAGATAGTAAAATCTGTGACACCCTCGGGTAAGATTTGAATCGTATCGGACGAGGCTTGTCCGAGTCCAATGCGATTCAAATCTTACCCTCGGGTGTCACAGATTTTACTATCTTGCACCTCTCCCGGTGTTAGACCCTATATTTCTCACCCCTTGGATAAAGTAGTCCGTTAATTTAGGTGAAAAAGATTTTTCTATCTTACCCTGGCTCCTGGGTAAGACAACCTACACACCCTTATTCCGCAAAATTGTTTTCCATTGTTGAATTAAACTGTTGATTTATTATATTGATTATTTTAAATGTATTTTATAAATTTATTATATACATGTATGCTACTACAACAGCGATAAATACCTTTAAAAAAGTTATTTGACACTTGTCAAAGGGAGGTAATTTTTTGTATTTGCCTTAGTTACTAACAAGGGAGAGCACTCTATATTTTCTCAACGTAAACAAATATTGACACGATAGAAAGAGATGAGAAAAAGAGTCAAACACCATCAAAGGTGCAAGATTTTTTTAAATTGTAGAATCTATCACAAGTTGTTAACTTTATTATTTTGAACCCCTTTAAAGTAGTTAAATGAAATCTTGTTTTATTTTATTACATAGCATTTTGGTCCTGTGATACGGTTTGCAAATTATTACGCCAAACTACACAAAAAGTAAACAAACATTGACACAATAGAAAGGGGCCGAGAAAAAGAGTCAAATACCACGAAAGGTGCAAGATAGTATAATCTGTGACACCCTCAGGTAAGATTTAAATTGTATCCGACTTGGACAAGCCTTGTCCGATGCGATTTAAATCTTACCCTCGGTGTCACAGATTTTACTATCTTGCACCTCTCTCGGTGTTAGACCCTATATATCTTTTGTTTTGTTTTATAGATCTCCAATATTTTTTTGCATTTTGATCGTATGGTAGTTGGATTTACAACTACCTACATGTATGCAATCAGTGCCTATCACCACTGATGCTGTCGGTTCGAATCTCGATCAGGGCAAGGTGTACAACATTATGTGATAAAGTTTGTCAGTGACTTGTGACAGGTCAGTGGTTTTCTCTGCGTCCTCCGGTTTCCTCCACCAATAAAAATGACCGCCACAATATAACTGAAATATTGTTGAAAGTTACTTGTTATCACACAAAATATATTAAAAAAAGGTCTGGTGTGTTCCAATTGGTGCAACTAAGAGTTCAATGGACACATACCACTGTATTTATGAAAAGAAAAGAAAATATTTCAATTTTAATTGTATGCGATGTTGCTTATGTTTTGCATTTCATAATACATTTTTAATGCGACACAGTAAACTAAATGTAAGCAAACCACCCTTTTTTATCAATGTTCGAGCTTTGAAAATTTCTCTAAGGCCAAAAAAAAAATGTGTGTTTCCGATCGACCGACATTTTTTATGCCAAAAAAAATAGATCGGCAAAATCCGGAAATTCGTCTCCGTTTCAGACTTCAACAATAGACGCTTGACTGTTGCGATATTGACGGAATTTTCTTCATTTCCTGGTACATTTGATCGATGTTTGGAACCAAAAACACTTACACAGTACTGCATGTCAAATAATTAATAAGCTGTAGTAAGAAAGAAAGAAACAAGTTTGTGTGATTTTAGAGGAAGGAGCATACTTGTAGGTTTTAAAAAAAAAAACGACCTACCGACCCTGATTTTGAAGACCATGCAATCGGAAACACACATTTTTTTTTTGGCTTAAACAGATATGAAGGCCAAAAAAAATTACATTATATACTATAGAACTACTAGCGTAATGTCTTGTGTACACCTCAAGCTATATTTGTATAACCATTCATTAAAATATAGACTCTCCAAGTTGTCTCCTCTATCTTCATTATACATCAAAATTGTGAATAATATTTCAGTTATATCATGATGGTCAGTGTTATTGGTGGAGGAAACCGGAGTACTCAGAGAAAACCACCCACCTGCTGCATGTCACTGACAAGCTTTGTCACATAATACTGTATCGAGTACAGGTTGCCTGAGCGGAATTCAAAGTGAAGAAATAAAAATGTTCAACTTCACAACACGAATTTGAAATAGTTTAAACATGGATATTACAAGCTGAATTCTGCATAGATACCTGTAGGTTTATTGTTTAATCAAATTCCAGACTCAACAGTAGCAAATTATATATGAAAAACTAAAAGACCATAGTAATACTTGCAGGCACATAAATATTTAGCTAAAAGCCAAAGACAGCAATACACACCTCCTGTCAAATTCTTTCACTTTCAAACCTTTGCTCTGATTTTATCAGCAGTAGATTATTTTATATTGGGTTCCAAATGTCAACAGCAAACTATTTATGAAACCACATGTACAAAGCAAAATATTTCAAATACTTTTCTTTTTACAGAGATGCAACAAAGATTATCGTGAGAGGAAATTCATCAGACTTTATGGCCAGGAATAATTATGATTTGAACGGAAAGGAAGCTCACATTGCTGATGTTTTAACCACGTTATACAACACTCGACAAGAGATTATAAAACCAAAGGAAGTTATTCTGTTTGATGATGATGATGAAAACATTGCAAAAGCTAAAGAATTTAGACATTGGGCTGTAGAAGTGGAAGACAGCATTTCTTACGATACATTTGTAGAAATCTCCTCCATGTTCACAGCAAAAGGCTCAAAATAGTTTATGTATATACATGTATATATATATATATATATATACATTGTATATATAAATCTCCCGTGGTTAAATAACCTGTATGAATGCTGACTGACAGCTGAATTAATTGATCTCAACATGTTACATAAACAATGAATGCAGCACTTTTGAAACAAAAAATATTATTAAAATTTTATGTTAAGCAAAATATTATTGGTTCAGGATCTTCCATGGTTAACAGTCTGTACCAAAAACCACTAGCCCTATGCCCCAATCTTAGTAGAAATTGCATAAAATTTGCTTAATCAAATAGAAAAAATTCTTCTAAAATGTGGTTCGGGCTAGTTTGTCAAAATGTTTTTGTCACTGACTGGGTTTAATAAGCTGTATAAATGCTGACAGATGAATCAATTGATCTGAACATATACAATGAATACAGTACTTTTGAAACAAACAAATATTATTAAAATGTTATGTAAAGCAAAAAATTATTGGTTCAAGATCTTCCATGGTTAAATAATCTATATAAATGCTGACAGCTAAATCAATTGATCTGAACATAAACAATGAATGCAGTACTTTTGTAACAACAAAATATTATTCACATTTTATGTAAAGCAAAAAATTATTGTACAAAAATATGAACAAATATCAATTTTATGTTATCACACCACCACAATATAACTGAAATATTGTTGAAAGTGGTGTTAAACACCATAAGCCTATGTTATCACATTGCATACAAATGATTAATGTTCTTTTAGGCTTAACATGCTTAATGGTTTGAATGCAGTAATTGTTTTTTGCACCAAACCTAATTTTAATTTCAGATTTCAGTATTTTTGTTTTACAATCTAGTTTCTTTCCTGAAAGTTCAATATTTGTATTTTGAATGTAAAAAACATTGTATTACAGCTTCATCTGACATACATTGTTTGTTCTATTGCACACAAAAGACTTGTGCATTTATAAAGGGAGATAATTTGTTCCTATACTATGTAGTTTAGACTTTTCCAGCAGGGTGCTTTTAAGAATTGATTTTGATATAAAGATAACAATGAATACCTGAAGGAAATTTATAAATGTGATTTGATGTCAACACGCTCATATATTTATTGTTTAGTATTATACTTGTACCTATAAATAGTTCACAAATCTTAATCAGCATTGTAGTTTTTTTAATTTATCAGTTTTTGTTGACACAATTTTTTAGAAACTTTTTGTTTCATTGTTGTTCACTAGGAAAAGTACACTTTTAATATTTTTTTCAAAAATAAATTTGTTTGTTGGCATATGTTATGATATACATTCATTTGAATAAAGAAAAATAATTTATTCAGGATAATTTCTTCACTTTTATGTTAGATTAATGATAAAGTAGTATAACTTGTGACAAAACTAGTTGGAATTTCATATATATAATACATATTTCACAAAATGAGACCGGGCCGTTGTGGTCTTGATAGTATGGGAGTTGGATATATAACGACCTGTGCAATCAGTGCCTATCACCATTGAATTTGCGACTTCGAACCCCGTTCATGGCGAGGTGTACTCGATACAACATTATGTGATAAAGTTTGTCAGTTACTTGCGACAGATCAGTGGTTTTCTCTGGGTCCTCCGGTTTCCTCCACCAATAAAACTGACCACCACGATATAGCTGAAATATTGTTGAAAGTGGTGTTAAACACCATAAACCAAACCTAACTGAAATGAGTTGTGGGTAATTTTATATTTTTAGCTTTAAAACATGTTTTGACTTGATAGTATTGCCTATTGGTAATACATGTATGTTTGATGTTATTGAGAGTACATGTATGTTCCTGTTAACTTCATTGAATTCATTAAAACAAATCAGAGATCAATTTAACCAGTATTTTTAATTAGAATTTATGACAAATTACAGCTATCCCTTTAGGTGATGTTATAATTCTGTATTTTATGTGTATTTATATTTGAAAATTGATAATGTTAGGCCACTGGAATTAGTAAAAAAATATTATATCAAAATTGACATATCATTAGACAAAGATAGATATATTTTACAGAAGCTAATAGACCATAAATTGCACATTTCCGACTTTGATTCTAAAATTATACGTTTTACAGGAGTTATTTCCCTTTAAGATCATGAGCAAACCGATTCCCTATCATGCAAAGTTCTATGAAAATAACAAATATTTTTTCGTCGTTATCTATTCAGAATTATGATGTAACAACTTATGAGTTTTCTATTTGCTTTAAAATTGTCCTCTGATTTTTTACATGGTTCAAAATATATATAAATTATGAGAAAATCATTCTCAAATTCGTTATCCTTTCCATTACTCTTGTTAGACTAGACCAGGTACTATTTTGCCCGTCATCAGGCCTAGGAAAATAACTTGTATGAAAAAATGTATAATTTTAGAATCAAGTCGGGAATGTGCCAATTGTCTATTTCCTATAATTGTTGTTGAGAATTTTACCCGGTAATACTTTTTTGTATTATTTTTAAAGTTTAATTTATTTAAATGTTATTTCTTATTGCGTATTGAGATATTATTTGTGACATATAAAGCTGAAATTTTTTGTTTGTTTACTAGAAATTTCGAGGATAGTGAAACCAGTTTAAACCTTGAAAAAAACCAAATCATATATAAACTGAAGTTAAAATAACAAATCATTATGAAGAAAATCTTTTTTTATATAACCTGTATAAACCAAACACCTGTTTATTATGAACACATAATCTAGTCCAAAGATAATTCAATTTAGACAGGTTTTACTGTACTTCCATGACCACAAAAGCTGAAGCCTATTGGACTGTTATGGTCAATTTTTACTGCATTTTAGTTGCATTTGTGAGTTAAACCATTATGTGTCTCCATAAGTGTTTGTATTTTTCCATCTGAAAAACCAGGTTTGATTTTTAACCATATATAATAATGTGTGGAACTAGTGTTGTATCACTTATACATATACATTGTACATGATATATATATATATATACTGTTGTTGATTTGTTTTGTGAGAATGGATTTCTCAGGACAACATTACATTGAGGGTGAAGAGTGAGATGCGATGAGAAATCCATTTTGAGCAAAGCATATCAATGATAGTACGTTTATCAAGGATTTGGTACTGTAGCGTAACATTAACAATCAGCGATATTATGTTAATATCGTGCTCGATGGTTGATAATAGATGTTATTCTGTGTAAAAATCAAAAGGAAAATGTACAATTCATAGATAAAGTCATGCATATTATTTTTTCCATAGAAGATTTGTATAGGGTTGTTGTTATCATAATTTTTTTTCAATATTTAAATGTATGGTGTATATTTTCACATGAATTTTTTCCATAGAGGTATAAGTTATGTACATTGCACATTATTTATACATTCTGTCTATTTTCATCAGGAATGCCCAATTTAGATTGGATAAATAGCTCAGTGTCATAATATTTTTTTTCTTTTATACTTCTTCTTTTCTGTTCTTTGTTAATTTTGTTTAATAATATTCTTTAACAGAAGTAAAAATAAAGCAATTTAATTTTTTCTTCAAAATTTTTAATATAATGCTATCGAAGAGTTATAATTATAAGCGTTAAATACAATTGTCTGTATTTTTTAAATGAGTATGACATTGACCTGTTAATTATTCTCTCATAAAGTTTAGACTTAATAAAAAATATTCTCAAACTTGAACACCCAAGTGTCATCGGTATAAAACCCACCTCTAATTATGAGCAAGATCGTTGTCACTTGTATGCCATTTCATTTTCAAAGAACAATATAAGATAAAAGTTTCTGCAATTAAGTAAATCCAAAAGGGCTCCCCATAAAAAGAATCTTGAAAGGGACACAGGTATGGGTGTAAAAATTCAGATTATTTAAATAAAAAATATCTTCATTTCAAAAATGTGAAGTACATCCTTTTCTGTAAAACTAAAAACTTCTCTTATCAGACCAGATGCACAGAACGAGTCAAATACTATCTAACAAGAGGCCACCCATCTTATAAAGCCACTTTTTCATTGTGGAAGAGGTGACCTTATCAGAGGGTGACTACTACTGTATGCATATAATAGAAAAATTATCATTTTGACACGAAAAAGTCTGACGTAAAGTTCTTTAAAATGTTTTTTTTTTTACAAGGTTGTGATATAAAGCAAGTTGTGATAAATACATGATTTTTTTAATTTATTGGAATTTTTCATTTTGTGCTCCATATCATATATTGGTTTAAAATCTAGTTAATTCTGCTGCTTTTGGTTGTTAAATTTTGTTAACAGAAATTTAGAGATCACCACTTTTCTGTTGTAGAAAAATAATAGCTACATAAAAAATTGTTGAATAAATGAGTTAGATTAGAAATAACTTATGTGTTCTGATTATGTACTGATATTATTAGAATTGGTTTATTACATTTTTGATACAAGTAATTTAGGGGCATAACTCCAAATTAACAAACCTGAAAAAGTCCAAAATCAAACTTGACAAATAAAAATAACAGTAAAAAACTGAAGATAAATGCTCAAAAAAGAATTAGTAACATGATGTCTGTCAGTAACAAAAAATGAGAATTGTTTGCCTTGTTACCATGTGTTCCTTTCTCAATAAGTTCAGTATTGTTGTTCTAAAAAGGCATTGAACACATGAAACCCAAACCATATGTTGAATTGGAACTATACTCAGGCCCTTGTCACAAACATTTTTATGTATAGGGTTTATATATAATGTTGTTGGTTTTTTTTTGGTTTTTTAACAAACAGCCCCTGTTTGCCACAAAGCACATATTAAATCCCTCGCATGAAAATGGTTGTGACAAGGACCTGTGGTCTATGTATACTACTTTTAGTGTTTCAGAGTTGATTCTCCCTTTTCAGTGGAAAAAATGCATTTGTTGTGTGATTTTTCTCATTTATGTTGCAAGGATTTCATGTTTTATTTTTGTTATTTGTATTTATTTACATATGATATACTGATGTTCATGTTGTTTAACGCGACGGGTGCCATTAGTGGAGACAGAACTGCCTACCCTTCCGAAGCATCCGAGTTCACACCCAGTTTTTAGTGGTGTTTGTGTTGCTCAATTTTTGTTTTCTGTGTAGTGTTTTGTAGATCATTATTCTTTTGTATCTTCAAAGAAAAGTTTTCTTAATGTTTTTTTTCTTCAAATTTACGCATTGCTTTGCCATTTGTTTTTTTTTAAGCATTTTGTTTTTTCTCCTTTATGATTATTTCCTTTATTGAAATAAAAAAAGAAATTTAAATTTCTTTTGAATTTTTAAAAATATTTACAAATGATAACAGAAAAGTTAAAAAGTTAATTTTGAGTTGAAATAAAAAATGAAATTTGTCTTTTCGGAGTTATTTCCCCTTATTTGACAAAAAATAACAAACCGATATAAAAGCATATTTATTATTATTTATTATTTGTATTTATTTATCAGTGTTCTAAGGATAAATCTGTTGTATTGTAGCTCTCATGTAACAGTTATAAATAGTCTTTGAAGGTGCAGCATATTGTCCCTCAGAATAATAAGTAATATTTGTGCTGTTGCCTTCTCCTCCAATTTTCAAGATAGGACTTTTTTGGATCTACAGGATGTTTGTACATCTATTGAAGCTAAAACAGATATATACACCTGGTTTTAAATTCAGTATATAAATTCTATAGAATTTGTTCATCACTCGAAAAAAAAATGGACTATTTTAAATCTGACAAATTAGACATGTTGGTTTTTGTTTGCTTTTTTTTTTTGCTTTTTTTTTTTATTTTTAAAAGTTATAGATCTGAATAACATGTAGGAACTTTAATAGTAAAACCAATTACTAACTGTGATAATGGTTTTGGAAAACTTTGTATTATAAGTAACCGTTCCAATCAAACCTTATTATGTCAATATTGAAGGGCCCTACAATTTTGTTCTAATTAGCCAATTATTTGCATTCATCAGGAACAAAGAATAGTATTATTCTTACTTCATGTTATCCAATAAATTGACTCATCAAAGTTCTAGATAACAAGGTTAGACTGTATAAGAAACAATTAATTTGACTTCCACATAATATGAAGCTGGTATTATTTGATTATTATTATAATTTATACAATTATAACCTAATCGAGTGCTGTTTGCATATAATCAAACTCATATCTACACACATTTTGTTGATTTTTTATTTGATTATTATAATAAGTTATACGATTGTAACCTGATTGAGTGCTGTTTGTAAATAATCAAACTCATATCTACACACCTTTTGTTGATATTTGTTTTCACATAAAATTGTTTTCTACATAAACCAACATGTTCTTATATTTTAGCCACTACTTCTTACAGGCACTAGACCAATTGTCTACCATTAGGTCAGGACAAACCAAAGACTGAAATTGGTATTTGTTGCTTCTCCGCTAAGCATGTAGCTTTAAGGAGAAAGAGCAAAGACTGGTTGGCTCGGAATCAGGATAATGTGACCAAGTGGGGCGACATGTCTATCCACAGACTGTTGTTTCAGTGAGCTAGCACTATAAAAATCCAACTCTGCTTGTTGGTCTAGTACAAAACGAACATCATCATCTCATTGAAAATTAATTTGTTCTCGCCATGATATTGCTGAAAAATTGCTGAGTTGGCATTAAACAACAATCACTCACTCACTCAAATTCTTTCAGAAGTTTAAATTAACAGAGTTATGAAATGAGAGTCTAGTTGTGTTTTGTTTTGTCAATTTGAATTTTGTCTTGGATGTGAGAAATTCATTTGTAAAAATTGTTCACGCCTCGAGCTCGATATAGCTACAATACTGCTAAAATTGGCATTAAACACCAATCAATCAGTCAATCTTGGATGTGACATTATTACACTAGGGTCAGTATGAACAAAAACGTTTAAAATAGTTCCTCCAATAATAAAACTTACCTGAAATAAGGAAAATAAGCATGTGAATTCAATGTGGTTTCCTATTCAAGAAACCTGCAGTATCACAAGTTCATGTGCTTGCACATCCAACTTCTTGGTCATAGCTATGGGTTTATATCAGATGAGGTAGATATGTTTTCTGATGGTGAGCAGAACGAGTCAAGATTGTGTTTAAGGTGAGGGGTCTGAGTTAAGTTGGTGGGAAATCGTGCATTCTGAGGCATTATTTTTTGAAAATTGGAATTTGGTTGAGAAAGAAAGATAGAAGATGCCAAGATGTGATGGAAAATCGTAAATCAATATAGAAAGGTAAACGTATGGCCCAAAAAAAGGAAGAAAATGATGAGGAATAATCACCGTGAGCAAACACAAAAAACTACAAAATCAAAACCCGAGGGTGATCTTGCGTGCTCCGGAAGAATGTGTATATTCTCCTCAATGTGATAACCGCCATAGGACAGAGCTATATGGTTAAAGACCAGTAAACATGTTATGATCAAATGAAAAAAGAAACACCGTTGGAACATGTACAGTTCCAAAGTCTAATAGAAAGATTGTGACAACAGGCAAAATCGATCGACCTGTTCCACATTTACATATCGCTCAATATCCTGACAATGTACAGGTTCTTTAATAAAAAATGTCGGGGTTAAACCAGTTTTATGGGTCCAAATTTCCATCTTAGTGAAATGATGCAAGTGTTTTCCACAGAGGCAGAATAGATGGAAAGAGATGACTAGCGCTAACAGCTCTGGATACAACGAATAACTAATTCATGATGGCGACGTCCTTATCTAAAGTGAAAACTTCAACCTAACTATTAAAGCAGATTGCTCGTCTGCAACAATCCTCTATCTAAAAAAATCCAAGATTCTGGTATGTTACTAGAGTCAGAACGGGAAGTTTACTATTGAAAGGTTGGAGTCATCTTGTTTGTCATACAATTTCGACCTCAATCGGTCGGTAACGGTCAAGGTATAAGGTAGACTTTAGTACGTGTGGTATGCTTAATTGCAAGCTCGTTTAATTTTGATAGCAAGATATAAATATCAAAGGATGTCTTTCCCGTGTGCTAATATCAAGCTTCATGTAGAATTAAAAATAGAAGATGGCAATGATATTTTGTTTTATTATTGATCAATGTGCTTGTTTCCTTCTTTGTCTTTATTTCTGTAAATAAATAAAAATAAATAATTTAAGACATAATTTTACAATGCAATATCGGAAAAAAAATAATCAGAACGTCGTTGTTCTCACAGACCATACACGAATCAGTGTCATGATCTTAGAAAAGCTTTCATAATCAAATCTCTGAGTGTTGCGCATTGTACGCTGAGCTTGAACTGAACGTTATTTACACTTACACATTTAGCAGAGGATGGTTTATCAATCTAATATGGTCACTAATGGAAATCTACTCCGGTTAAACAGGAGATCACCATTAACATAGTTATATATCTACGGTTACTAGAGAAGATCTCCACTAACCCCCACAGTTGGCATTATATGGTTGTCAAACTAATACGGTGATTATAGCTCAGAGAGAAAGAGGTACCCGTTATACAAACAAAAAAAACTAGAGGACCCAACAGAACAAAATATTAAATTTCATACATGTATTTCAACAAAAACACGGGAGTGGGGATATTAGAACTAACAGGGCATTGTAAGCTTTTCTTGCTGCTTCTTGTATGAAGCGCATCGTGTCAGAGTGACTCAAAGATCGTACCTGCCTGAAAACGCCACATAATCTAACAAGTCGATATAACCCACGAATGCTTTATGTTGATAAAGAATGTCAGATAGCAAATATATGGAACAATAACGATGATGTTCTCGAAAGCAGATTATAAAAATGAAATTATATTTGTTGCATCTTTTGTCTCTCTCAATTACAATCTGGACATAAGTTTATTAAAATACAAATTTGATTCTAGCGAGTATGGTGTTTAACGTCACTTTCAACAATATTTCAGTTATATACGTGTCGATCAGTTTTATTGGTGAAGGAAACCAGAGTACCCGGAGAAAACCACCGACCTGCCACACGTCACTAACAAATTACCACAATGTTGTATCGAGTACACCACGCCATGAACAGGATTCGCACTCACAATATTAGTGGTGATAGGTACTGATTGCACAGGTACACGTAGTTGTATATCCATCTACCATATGATCATGACCATGACGGCCCCTAAATCTGATTCTAATGATGTGTTGCTTTCCAAGACTTATATTATTTTACTTTCCGATATTTTGACCATGAGCGTAGCGGATGAAGTTATTGTAGAAATACGTCGTGTTCCTAAATCAGATATCTACGGATTTATTGAATTAAATTGTCTATACTTCCATACAACACTGTACAACATTTTTATTATTTTTATTTCGGAACAAGAAATTGATTCGTGAAATTCATCTTCCATCCGGGTATTCACAATGGTAATACAATTCTGAACAGGTCAATGTTAAACAAGATATAAACTTACATCCGGGCATTCACAGTGGTAATGTCCATGATCAGGAAGGCACACAGCGTAACATTCAGTGACATTAGCGCACGTGTTGTAGTCTGTCGGGCCATAACATTCTACAGGTAGTTCGCAGTAGCACTTTCCTGTGTCATGACAATGTCGTTCACTCTCATCATGGCATGTTGGACAGTCAGTATCAGTCATACAGTCACAGTAACATTCACCGTTACTATGGCAATGACTGTTTCCCAAAGCACAATATTGCAATTGACATTCGTCATCATGTTTGCAACATATTGCGACACCTGAAAAAAGAAATATTAACTTCACTCTGATAGCCACAATATAAATAAATTTGTCTGTTCGGTGAATAAACAAAATGTACATTACTTTCAGTAAATAAATTGTAGAACAAAGTATGCATTTCAAAAATGAGTAGCTGTGCATTGTGAGCCGTTTCAAAATACATTTTTCAACCCTACCCAACTTTTTATACCTTAAGCTTTCCAGTAGCAGTTAAAAGTCGTTGACCTAATGGAACAACCCGCCTCCTTCCTCATTTCTATGTAGTTTTATATATTGTTGAGTATGTTCTCGTCCGTAATATAGCTGAAATACTGCTCATTTGACGTAAAGCAATAATCAGTCAATCTCAATAATGGATAACACAAAATCTTTTTCATACTCAATATTGAGAAAAATAAAACATTTATTAACTCAAATTGCATGCCTATTTATTCTAACTTATATACTAGTATATAATAGTGATGTTCCTGAAATGTTTCTTTTAAATCGTGGCCATAATGTGAATGCGTTAATGACAGTGAAGTATTTGAACCAGAAATAATTACGCATAACGGAAATGAAAGACCGAATTTCGAAAATGTGTTTTTAAACATATCTAACACTTCTGGATATAATATAGAATTAATTATATGGTCGTTTGTCGATTCTTTGAACGGTCTATTTTAACGACGAAGGCATAAAATGAAAAACAAAAATACCACATTGTCAGAACAATTCCCAAATCATACATCAAAATCTTAGAAAGAGGCAAAATTGATACCCCTAACACACAGATACATAACCGCTTACTTTTCTGGCTTGGCACAGGCACTTCAATAAAACGTGACGGGGCTTAATTAGTTTTATGGACCCAAATCACCCTCTTAATGAAATGATTGAGTTAAGAAAGTGCCTTCCACATGTGAGTAAAATGCTAACCCTCACATATAAATTATAAAATGAGAAAAGCCGGTAGATCCTATCGATAGTCGTAACCCAACTTCATCAGGTTAGATTCTATCGATTAGATCTCGCTAAAAGATGGAGTTGACCTAAATCACAAACCGTTGTCATGGTAGGAACTAACTACATAGGCGGAAAATGTAAATCTAATTGCCATACTAAAAAGACCACGGAAGCATCAGATTAGTATATAACTGTGACTTCTAATTGTGAAATGAATTATGCAAAACTAGAAACCATTAAATGTTCATTAACAAAGTGACTGGGTCGTTGTGAAGATTCACAGATCTCTACCCACAAAGCTGCTCAGCCCGTACCAAGGTGGTGGGTAAGGGATGCCCTCTCGATGAGAGATTAGCAAGTTATAATACGGAATGCAAGACAGTAGACCAAAAATTGTAAGACAATTTTGGAGATGCCAAAGGAGTAATCAGAAGCCGTAAATCGAAGAAGAATTCAGAAAATACAATGGTAAAAAAAGGACAAAAGGACAACGATCTACAAACCATTACACAGAAAGCTAAAGACCGTAGGCCATGCTCCAAGAACGTTAAAGACCGTAGGCCATGCTCCAAGAAAGCTAAAGACCGTAGGCCATGCTCCAAGAACGTTAAAGACCGTAGGCCATGCTCCAAGAACGTTAAAGACCGTAGGCCATGCTCCAAGAACGTTAAAGACCGTAGGCCATGCTCCAAGAACGTTAAAGACCGTAGGTCATGCTCCAAGAACGTTAAAGACCGTAGACCATGCTCCAAGAAAGCTAAAGACCGTAGGCCATGCTCCAAGAACGTTAAAGACCGTAGGCCATGCTCCAAGAACGTTAAAGACCGTAGGCCATGCTCCAAGAAAGCTAAAGACCGTAGGCCATGCTCCAAGAACGTTAAAGACCGTAGGCCATGCTCCAAGAAAGCTAAAGACCGTAGGCCATGCTCCAAGAACGTTAAAGACCGTAGGCCATGCTCCAAGAAAGCTAAAGACCGTAGGCCATGCTCCAAGAACGTTAAAGACCGTAGGCCATGCTCCAAGAACGTTAAAGACCGTAGGCCATGCTCCAAGAACGTTAAAGACCGTAGGTCATGCTCCAAGAACGTTAAAGACCGTAGACCATGCTCCAAGAAAGCTAAAGACCGTAGGCCATGCTCCAAGAACGTTAAAGACCGTAGGCCATGCTCCAAGAACGTTAAAGACCGTAGGCCATGCTCCAAGAAAGCTAAAGACCGTAGGCCATGCTCCAAGAACGTTAAAGACCGTAGGCCATGCTCCAAGAAAGCTAAAGACCGTAGGCCATGCTCCAAGAACGTTAAAGACCGTAGGCCATGCTCCAAGAAAGCTAAAGACCGTAGGCCATGCTCCAAGAACGTTAAAGACCATAGGCCATGCTCCAAGAACGCTATAGACCGTAGACCATGCTCCAAGAACGTTAAAGACCGTAGGCCATCCTCCAAGAACGCTAAAGACCGTAGGCCATGCTCCAAGAAAGCTTAAGACCGTAGGCCATGCTCCAAGAACGTTAAAGACCGTAGGCCATGCTCCAAGAACGTTAAAGACCGTAGGCCATGCTCCAAGAACGTTAAATATTTCTTTTGTCGATTTCGAAAATGAGTAAGTGCATTGCAGCTGCTGAGCAAAGTGGACGTTAAAGAACAAACATTCAATAAATTAATTTGCAAAGTGATTAACAAACAAAAAGAGGAAAACACTTACCGATAACAAAACAGCAAACTGTAGCAACAACAAGAACGTTCATCCTAGTACAAATATATCAAGGTATACAGAGTGAGACAAACCCATTGTAGGTCTTTTATAGCAATGTTCATATTTATAGGGTAATATTCGGCAAAAAAACAGGATGCACTCTTTAATATTATGTAATATCTGTAAACAGGATTCAGGATCTATAGTTAAATATTAAACAGTAAAATTGAATAACAATGCATTCTTAACTTGATCAACTACAAGATCTTAGCAACATGTAACGTTGTCAAGGCTTTTAAGACGGTGATCAATATGTTCTACAATATAAAAATAAAACGCAATAACAAACAGCGTCGTTTTCTGTGGTAACATTGTTTGCTGTAAAAGGAATTTTAGAAGGGAATGTTCGTCTTTGATCAGATAATAATTTGTTATACTTACATGTATATCTTCATTGTTATTGAATGTACAACATGTACGTAGATGTGTAAACCAGAGACCGCGGATCAATGTAATTTGCTATGCTATTAAGGCCGCGGATCAATGTAATTTGCTATACTATTTAGGCCGCGGATCATGCAATTTGCTATACTATTTAGGCCGCGGATCAATGCAATTTGCTATACTATTTAGGCCACGGATCAATACAATTTGCTATACTATTTTGGCCACGGATCAATACAATTTGTTATACTATTTAGGCCACGGATCAATACAATTTGCTATACTATTTAGGCCGCGGATCAATGCAATTTGCTATACTATTTAAGCCGTTTGGTTGTCTTGCTCACAAAGACTTTTAAATTGTTTGGTTTTCCAATCTTTCGACGTTGAGACTTCCTCATGAAGGTTATTCCAGAAACACGCTGTGTACTAAACTATATATCTACCGTTTTTTACTACAACATTCATTTCAAACAATTAGAAATATATATAAATAATTGAGTAATAGTATGTGGTCGTTTTGAGTTTTTAATCTACGCATTTTTATAATTATCTGTGTATCTCCATGATCAATAAAAATTTCAGGATCAATAAGATCCTGCTTTCTCCTCCAAGATAAGTGGTTTGTATCGTGGTTGATGAACCTACCAAGCGTTGCTGTTCTATAATATGATTGATTTGCGTTGTAGTGGTTGGAGAAACTGCCGATCTTGGCAGCCTCGCTGTGACAGATGAATGATGTGCATCGTTTGTCGTTTAGTTGCCGACCGTCGCTTTTAAGCTTTCTTTTGTTAGTTTGTCTTAGTTGATGAAACTGGATACAATCGTTGTGTGAGAGAGAGGCATTGTTTAAAGTATCCCCCACACAGAGAAACCCGTACTTCTATGCTGCACAAATTGCTTAAGGTATCCCCCACACAGAGAAACCCGTACTTCTATGCTGCACAAATGTATTTGAATAGTTAGTTGTATGCAAGTTCTACGGAGGTATTAAAGATATCTCACTCATTGAATGAAGTAGTCTGTTAATTTATGTGAAAAATATTTGTTATATTTCACCCATGTTCCTTGATAAGACAAGCTACACGAACATTTTGCAGCAAAGTTGGTTTCCATTGCTGAATTAAATTGTTCATTTATCGATATACATCCGTGCCTTGGCGGTATTGACTGCCTCCTTAAATGATACTACATGTACAACGGCGATAAATACCAATACAAATTTATTTGACCCACATTTCGCATTTTCCTTTCTACTTTCTTAGAAATTGGTCAAAGGGAGTTAATGTTTTATTTACAAAAAGTATTTAAAAAACAGCATTGACACGATAGCAAGGGGTGATAAAAAGATTCAAGCGCAGTGAAAGGTGAAAGATCGTAGAACACCCTCGGGTGAGACTCAAATCTTGTCTACTGCTGTCTCAGATTTTACGGTCTTGCACCTCTGCCGGTGATAGATCCTATATTTCTAGAGCTTGCTGAAAATTGAAGCTTATATTTGTTATCATATATAATTTTATAGATAATATCTTTTGTAGAAGCTAATAAATGACGGCCATTCGTTTGTAGGAATCTGCCAAGACCTAAATTTTTCTTAGAATATAGTGGCGTCTGGTTCTGCATGATTTTTGGAATGAGGGAATTTGAAATACCTACCATTGTTAATTAACCAGTCACGCGTAAAGTACCAACAACAGGACATTAAATAGAACGTTGATCACATGTTTGTGTGATGCAATTTCGAAAGATAGAATTATATTAACTAGATTAACACAACGGGTGTCACTAGTGGAGCAGGAACTGCCTACCCTTCCGGAGCACCTAAGTTCATCCCTGGTTTTTAGTAGGGTTTGTGTTTCTCGATCTTTGGCTTTATGTGTATGTTTTGTACTTTTTCTTTTGGTCATTGTTTTGTCTGTTCTTCTTCGATATACGGATTCTGATTACCCCTTTGGTATCTTTAAACTCTTTTTAACCATGCAAAATAATATTTAACATCCGAAGAACATTTCGAATAATATTATAAACAATAAGTTAGTGTCATATGATCGCATATCAAAATCACCTGTTACACGGAAATACATTTCAACGGAATATGGATATGACACTATTGTGTTGTTTTCCATTGTTTGTAGAAGTACATAAGCATTTCAAGAGTATCAATTACCATTTTCATAAACAATTGATTGTATTTTTTTTTGCAAATTCCTAGAAATCGTTCAGAATAACAATGCTGAAGTGCATCTAATACATCGCTGGGTCTCTGAAGGTAAATATCAAATGAATGATCATTGAAACGAAATACATCTAGGATAGACAATGCAACACTAATAAAACAAATAAATCCACAAAAACAAAAATCTAAACAAAAAGACATACAAATAACAGAACAGTAAGAGTTATAATATATAGAACTGACATTCATTCTTTTTTTTCCAATAAAGGGATCGTCTTGATCGTGATCGTATGGTAGTTGGATTTACAACTACCTATGCAATTAGTGCCTATCACCTTTAACGTTGTGAGTTCGAATATTGCTCAGACGAGTTGTAATCGATACAACTTTATGTGATAAAGTTTGTCATTGACTTTCGGAAGGTGATGGTTTTCTCTGGGTACTCATGTTTACTCCACCAATAAAACTCAACGCCACGATATAACTGAAATATTGCTAAAAGTGGCGTTAAATACCATAACTCAATAACCCAATTTGCAAACTCCATTTGAAGACAGGGATCTGTCATATTGGTGTCTCGAAAACTGCAAAATCAAATTTAGTGCATATCAATATCTACCTTTACACAAGGAGTTACTCCCCTTCTAACTACCTTCAGAAATGACGAACATACCCATTGATCTCTCGTTCTATTCTAATGCACCGAGCCTAAATACTTTATCTTCTTAATATATTTTGTCTGAATTTGAATTGTTTATTTTACTGATTAGCCTATATAAGTATAATAAACTTTATCATTTATTTAATCTATCCTATATAAACTATTTTATATAAAAACTTGATATATATTTACATATATATATACAACATTACATATATATATATACAACATTCTAACCTGTACATAGATTACTTACTAATGACTGCATTAAAAAATATATTCGTTTAAGTATGAATATCTCAGGATAAAAACCTCATGAATAACCTGCATTAGGTATGCTGATAGTCTAAATGTTGGAAAGACAAATAATGTAATTGTCATTGCGAGCAAGTAATCCACATGACATAATCAGGATAGCCAAAAATCTACTAAGGTTATCTATCTATGACTGGGTCATTCTCTGACAACTTTTACAATAGTGATGGTAAAGACTGCAATTGTGTCCCATTAATATTACAGAAATACAACCAACTTAAATTACAATAAAAGTTGATATGTCGTTTGTTCATGTTAAATTGTATTTATTTCATTAAAAGATATAAAAAATACATTAAGGGATTAGGCGAATAATGGATTTACAAATTATCTTTTTTACCGTCACATATAGAATAATACACGTGACGGTAATGTCCCATAGCAGGGATGATTATAGGAAAAAAGAATTAAACCTTCAAAAATGGTGTTTCTTTATGTTTTTAAGGTTTAATCATACCAGTAAACATTAAATAATAATATGCTTAAAGATTTATATATTTTTTTATGTAAAATGTTTCCTTTATTTACTCTGAAATGTGTATCCTATGAATTTCTGTCTTTACCGTCACGAAAATTTAACATTGAAGAATGTCTAATATACACGTGACTCTGAGATCGTAGTCACATTGGTGCTTTCGTTTCTACTTCATCGACGTAAAGAAACAGTATCGTGGATCGACTGTCAGCAGGATTCAAAGAAACATATAGTCTCTAACATTGTTTCCCGTTTATTACGATAATTTCTCAAATCAAGATAGTTAAATTTTCACATTTTAAAGTTCGAGGTTCACCGAGAACTTTAAAATGTAAAAATTTAACTATCGAGATTTGAGAAATTATCGTAATAAAAGGGAAACAATGTTAGAGATTGTTTCTCTAATGAACCACTAAAAATTTGTTTGATTCTTTTTCTCACTAATTTAACAAAATATATGGCCGTTTTTCACTTTCTCAAATCGACGTTCAATGACGTCACTGACGTATACTTCAATTGACGTCACACCCGTTAAGGAATGTTTTTGAAGCAATGATGGAGAAGGGACAAGATTCCAGATGAGGGGTTCTTGATGACGGTACGGTTAATTACGTTAATTAAACGATTTTATTGACACAATGACATTTTGCGAAACGTAACATTTTTACGGGAAAAGTAGCGTGAAATTCTTATCTCACCCACGGGTTGAGACACAATTGCGTAATTGACCAATCAGCGACTGAGAACAAAGTGATCCACACGTTGATTATCGATTTCTTCTCACACGGGTTGAGAAGTGTGAAAATTGAACAAGAATTAGAGAAAAACCAGTATCTCCATTAAAATGCATTAGTACCTTTTTTCAACGTCTTTACCAAACATAATAGAAGTTCCTCTGTTCACCTGCTACATACAGAATATTAGGCATTTTGTTTTTGGGACTGACTTTATCACGGGGTATATCAGGTGAGCCGGCGAGCCTGATATACCCCGTGTGATAAAGTCAGTCCCAAAAACCAAATGTCTAATATTCTGTTTATCGGTAATTTATAATTAACTTTCAAAAAAAGAATAAAATGAATTCTTTAAAACGATATTTTGATGGGATTATTTTTTTGCGGATGGATCTGGTTTTATAAATGTGATTCGGTTCTGGCGCGCGAGGTTCATTCAAAAACTAGTTAACGAGGCGGCAAGATGTGTTTTTTTTTTACTATTTGAGGTGTGTTATACATTATTATGGTTTTGTTGGATTTAAGGTGGTACCATATACACTACAGGGAGATAACTCTTTAAAATCAGTTGAACGTTTTGATCATATGATGTTTGTATGCAGATTTCAAGCATCTCGGTGATCAAAACCACAGCGAGAGAAAAGCTGCTATGTGGCTAGTGAATTTATAGCTCTGAATCTGTTGGTTGGAATTTGTTAAAATTTTGATATTTATTACAGTGGATATATTCAAACACACTGCCAAAAAAATAAGAAAGTTAAACGAGCAGATCAAATTTTACCTGAAGTGTATGGTACCACCTTAAGTGTGTTTTGGAAATTATAATGTTTGAATATGATGCCGGTAAATAACTTTTGTCAGAAAAACTTGTGTTAAAACCGTATCGAATACGTTTCACTGAAATATTCTGAATGTAGGTCAAATCAATTAACATTCATAATAATCCCACTCGGAAGGCATTTAATATTTTATATTATTAATTTTAGAAAGTTAATTAATGTATATAAATTTGCACATCCAGAATACAGAAGTTTTAGTTGAGTCTTCCCGGTCCTGTTACTGATCAGTGCTATGTTGTATTAAATTTTAGCTCTTTTCGGTAATTGGATTGATTTCAATTTTAAATCATCATTAGATATTGCAGTTTATTGTACCTCAGTATATGAACATCACTACAAAATTTTCTACATTAAAATTGCTATGTTTCTCCTTTTCCAGTTGTTTGACTATTGAGCGGTCCATAGTTTTCAAGACTATGGACCGGCAATGTGAATCGTTTTCGCGGACTTTTAGTTTCGCGACTGGATTGGATAACAGTTTTATATTCATTCGGAACACTCGGACTTCATCGTCTATTAACGAAAACTCTGAAATTTTTTAAAAATTTCAAAATTTCAAAAATTAAAAAAAAATAATCAAAAATTTCAGTTTTCATTAAATTTCATAAAATTTCTAAATTTTCATAAAATTTCAAAATTCTAAAATTAATGCTTTTTCTAAAGTTCATAATTTCAAAATTTTCATAAAATTTTAAAATTTCGAAAATTTCAAAAAAATTCAAAATTTTCATAAGATTTGTAAATTTATGCTGAAGTCTACTTTCTCAAAAGAATCATTATGAATGACGGGAAATAGCATAAAAATGTCCATGAGACAATATTCAGATTTATAATGCAAAATACTGGCAAAAGATGCGTGATTTTATTGGCCTTTATCATTTTGAGGTGATCATTCAACTATAAGTCTAAGGTTTTTCGGTATAATAAAATACTTATAGACTGTGTATTCGGGAATAGCAAGTTTGTTGTCCCCTCGACCCTGACTATTGATCTCGGCTTCACCTCGTTCAATAGTCAGGGTCTCAGGGACAACAAACTTGCTATTCCCTCATACCCAGTCAATAAGTATATAGTATATACAATGTAAGCTAAGGACATTAAATAGAACGTTGATCACATGTTTGTGTGATGTAATTTCGAAAGATAGAATTATATTAACTAAATTAACACAACGGGTGTCACTAGTGGAGCAGGAACTGCCTACCCTTCCGGAGCACCTAAGTTCACCCCTGGTTTTTAGTAGGGTGTGTGTTTCTCGATCTTTGGCTTTATGTGTATGTTTTGTACTTTTTCTTTTGGTCATTATTTTGTCTGTTCTTCTTCGATATACGGATTCTGATTACCCCTTTGGTATCTTTAAACTCTTTTTAGCCATACAAAATAATATTTAACATCCGAAGAACATTTCGAATAATATTATAAACAATAAGTTAGTGTCATATGATCGCATATCAAAATCACCTGTTACACGGAAATACATTTCAACGGAATATGGATATGACACTATTGTGTTGTTTTCCATTGTTTGTAGAAGTACATAAGCAATTCAAGAGTATCAATTACCATTTTCATAAACAATTGATTGTATTTTTGTTTACAAATTCCTAGAAATCGTTCAGAATAACAATGCTGAAGTGCATCTAATACATCGCTGGGTCTCTGAAGGTAAATATCAAATGAATGATCATTGAAACGAAATACATCTAGGATAGACAATGCAACACTAATAAAACAAATAAATCCACAAAAACAAAAATCTAAACAAAAAGACATACAAATAACAGAACAGTAAGAGTTATAATATATAGAACTGACATTCATTCTTTTTTTTTCAATAAAGGGATCGTCTTGATCGTGATCGTATGGTAGTTGGATTTACAACTACCTATGCAATTAGTGCCTATCACCTCTAACGTTGTGAGTTCGAATATTGCTCAGACGAGTTGTAATCGATACAACTTTATGTGATAAAGTTTGTCATTGACTTTCGGAAGGTGGTGGTTTTCTCTGGGTACTCATGTTTACTCCACCAATAAAACTCAACGCCACGATATAACTGAAATATTGCTAAAAGTGGCGTTAAATACCATAACTCAATAACCCAATTTGCAAACTCCATTTGAAGACAGGGATCTGTCATATTGGTGTCTCGAAAACTGCAAAATCAAATTTAGTGCATATCAATATCTACCTTTACACAAGGAGTTACTCCCCTTCTAACTACCTTCAGAAATGACGAACATACCCATTGATCTCTCGTTCTGTTCTAATGCACCGAGCCTAAATACTTTATCTTCTTAATAGATTTTGTCTGAATTTGAATTGTTTATTTTACCTGATTAGCCTATATAAGTATAATAAACTTTATCATTTATTTAATCTATCCTATATAAACTATTTTATATAAAAACTTGATATATATTTACATATATATACAACATTACATATATATATATATATATACAACATTCTAACCTGTACATAGATTACTTACTAATGACTCCATTAAAAAATATATTCGTTTAAGTATGAATATCTCAGGATAAAAACCTCATGAATAACCTGCATTAGGTATGCTGATAGTCTAAATATTGGAAAGACAAATAATGTAATGGTCATTGCGAGCAAGTAATCCACATGACATAATCAGGATAGCCAAAAATCTACTAAGGTTATCTATCTATGACTGGGTCATTCTCTGACAACTTTTACAATAGTGATGGTAAAGACTGCAATTGTGTCCCATTAATATTACAGAAAAACAACAAACTTAAATTACAATAAAAGTTGATATGTCGTTTGTTCATGTTAAATTTGTATTTATTTCATTAAAAGATATAAAAAATACATTAAGGGATTAGGCGAATAATGGATTTACAAATTATCTTTTTTACCGTCACATATAGAATAATACACGTGACGGTAATGTCCCATAGCAGGGATGATTATAGGAAAAAAGAATTAAACCTTCAAAAATGGTGTTTCTTTATGTTTTAAAGGTTTAATCATACCAGTAAACATTAAATAATAATATGCTTAAAGATTTATATATTTTTTATGTAAAATATTTCCTTTATTTACTCTGAAATGTGTATCCAATGAATTTCTGTCTTTACCGTCACGAAAATTTAACATTGCAGAACGTCTAATATACACGTGACTCTGAGATCGTAGTCACATTGGTGCTTTCGTTTCTACTTCATCGACGTAAAGAAACAGTATCGTGGATCGACTGTCAGCAGGATTCAAAGAAACATATAGTCTCTAACATTGTTTCCCGTTTATTACGATAATTTCTCAAATCAAGATAGTTAAATTTTCACATTTTAAAGTTCGAGGTTCACCGAGAACTTTAAAATGTAAAAATTTAACTATCGAGATTTGAGAAATTATCGTAATAAAAGGGAAACAATGTTAGAGATTGTTTCTCTAATGAACCACTAAAAATTTGTTTGATTCTTTTTCTCACTAATTTAACAAAATATATGGCCGTTTTTCACTTTCTCAAATCGACGTTCAATGACGTCACTGACGTATACTTCAATTGACGTCACACCCGTTAAGGAATGTTTTTGAAGCAATGATGGAGAAGGGACAAGATTCCAGATGAGGGGTTCTTGATGACGGTACGGTTAATTACGGTTAATTAAACGATTTTATTGACACAATGACATTTTGCGAAACGTAACATTTTTACGGGAAAAGTAGCGTGAAATTCTTATCTCACCCACGGGTTGAGACATAATTGCGTAATTGACCAATCAGCGACTGAGAACAAAGTGATCCACACGTTGATTATCGATTTCTTCTCACACGGGTTGAGAAGTGTGAAAATTGAACAAGAATTAGAGAAAAACCAGTATCTCCATTAAAATGCATTAGTACCTTTTTTCAACGTCTTTACCAAACATAATAGAAGTTCCTCTGTTCACCTGCTACATACAGAATATTAGGCATTTTGTTTTTGGGACTGACTTTATCACGGGGTATATCAGGTGAGCCGGCGAGCCTGATATACCCCGTGTGATAAAGTCAGTCCCAAAAACCAAATGTCTAATATTCTGTTTATCGGTAATTTATAATTAACTTTCAAAAAAAGAATAAAATGAATTCTTTAAAACGATATTTTGATGGGATTATTTTTTTGCGGATGGATCTGGTTTTATAAATGTGATTCGGTTCTGGCGCGCGAGGTTCATTCAAAAACTAGTTAACGAGGCGGCAAGATGTGGTTTTTTTTTACTATTTTACGTGTGTTATACATTATTATGGTTTTGTTGGATTTAAGGTGGTACCATACACTACAGGGAGATAACTCTTTAAAATCAGTTGAACGTTTTGATCATATGATGTTTGTATGCAGATTTCAAGCATCTCGGTGATCAAAACCACAGAGAGAGAAAAGCTGCTATGTGGCTAGTGAATTTATAGCTCTGAATCTGTTGGTTGGAATTTGTTAAAATTTTGATATTTATTACAGTGGATATATTCAAACACACTGCCAAAAAAATAAGAAAGTTAAACGAGCAGATCAAATTTTACCTGAAGTGTATGGTACCACCTTAAAGTTAAGTGTGTTTTGGAAATTATAATGTTCGAATATGATGCCGGTAAATAACTTTTGTCAGAAAAACTTGTGTTAAAACCGTATCGAATACGTTTCACTGAAATATTCTGAATGTAGGTCAAATCAATTAACATTCATAATAATCCCACTCGGAAGGCATTTAATATTTTATATTATTAATTATAGAAAGTTAATTAATGTATATATATTTGCACATCCAGAATACAGAAGTTTTAGTTGAGTCTTCCCGGTCCTGTTACTGATCAGTGCTATGTTGTATTAAATTTTAGCTCTTTTCGGTAATTGGATTGATTTCAATTTTAAATCATCATTAGATATTGCAGTTTATTGTACCTCAGTATATGAACATCACTACAAAATTTTCTACATTAAAATTGCTATGTTTCTCCTTTTCCAGTTGTCCATAGTTTTCAAGACTATGGACCGGCAATGTGAATCGTTTTCGCGGACTTTTAGTTTCGCGACTGGATTGGATAAAAGTTTTATATTCATTCGGAACACTCGGACTTCATCGTCTATTAACGAAAACTCTGAAATTTTTTAAAAATTTCAAAATTTCAAAAATTTCAAAAAAAAATTCAAAAATTTCAGTTTTCATTAAATTTCATAAAATTTCTAAATTTTCATAAAATTTCTAAATTCTAAAATTAATGCTTTTCTTAAAGTTCATAATTTCAAAATTTTCATAAAATTTTAAAATTTCGAAAATTTCAAAAAAATTCAAAATTTTCATAAGATTTGTAAATTTATGCTGAAGTCTACTTTCTCAAAAGAATCATTATGAATGACGGGAAATAGCATAAAAATGTCCATGAGACAATATTCAGATTTATAATGCAAAATACTGGCAAAAGATGCGTGATTTTATTGGTCTTTATCATTTTGAGGTGATCATTCAACTATAAGTCTAAGGTTTTTCGGTATAATAAAATACTTATAGACTGTGTATTCGGGAATAGCAAGTTTGTTGTCCCCTCGACCCTGACTATTGATCTCGGCTTCACCTCGTTCAATAGTCAGGGTCTCAGGGACAACAAACTTGCTATTCCCTCATACCCAGTCAATAAGTATATAGTATATACAATGTAAGCTAAGGACATTAAATAGAACGTTGATCACATGTTTGTGTGATGTAATTTCGAAAGATAGAATTATATTAACTAAATTAACACAACGGGTGTCACTAGTGGAGCAGGAACTGCCTACCCTTCCGGAGCACCTAAGTTCACCCCTGGTTTTTAGTAGGGTGTGTGTTTCTCGATCTTTGGCTTTATGTGTATGTTTTGTACTTTTTCTTTTGGTCATTATTTTGTCTGTTCTTCTTCGATATACGGATTCTGATTACCCCTTTGGTATCTTTAAACTCTTTTTAGCCATACAAAATAATATTTAACATCCGAAGAACATTTCGAATAATATTATAAACAATAAGTTAGTGTCATATGATCGCATATCAAAATCACCTGTTACACGGAAATACATTTCAACGGAATATGGATATGACACTATTGTGTTGTTTTCCATTGTTTGTAGAAGTACATAAGCAATTCAAGAGTATCAATTACCATTTTCATAAACAATTGATTGTATTTTTTTTTTTGCAAATTCCTAGAAATCGTTCAGAATAACAATGCTGAAGTGCATCTAATACATCGCTAGGTCTCTGAAGGTAAATATCAAATGAATGATCATTGAAACGAAATACATCTAGGATAGACAATGCAACACTAATAAAACAAATAAATCCACAAAAACAAAAATCTAAACAAAAAGACATACAAATAACAGAACAGTAAGAGTTATAATATATAGAACTGACATTCATTCTTTTTTTTCCAATAAAGGGATCGTCTTGATCGTGATCGTATGGTAGTTGGATTTACAACTACCTATGCAATTAGTGCCTATCACCTTTAACGTTGTGAGTTCGAATATTGCTCAGACGAGTTGTAATCGATACAACTTTATGTGATAAAGTTTGTCATTGACTTTCGGAAGGTGATGGTTTTCTCTGGGTACTCATGTTTACTCCACCAATAAAACTCAACGTCACGATATAACTGAAATATTGCTAAAAGTGGCGTTAAATACCATAACTCAATAACCCAATTTGCAAACTCCATTTGAAGACAGGGATCTGTCATATTGGTGTCTCGAAAACTGCAAAATCAAATTTAGTGCATATCAATATCTACCTTTACACAAGGAGTTACTCCCCTTCTAACTACCTTCAGAAATGACGAACATACCCATTGATCTCTCGTTCTATTCTAATGTACCGAGCCTAAATACTTTATCTTCTTAATAGATTTTGTCTGAATTTGAATTGTTTTTTTTACTGATTAGCCTATATAAGTATAATAAACTTTATCATTTATTTAATCTATCCTATATAAACTATTTTATATAAAAACTTGATATATATTTACATATATATATACAACATTACATATATATATATACAACATTCTAACCTGTACATAGATTACTTACTAATGACTCCATTAAAAAATATATTCGTTTAAGTATGAATATCTCAGGATAAAAACCTCATGAATAACCTGCATTAGGTATGCTGATAGTCTAAATATTGGAAAGACAAATAATGTAATTGTCATTGCGAGCAAGTAATCCACATGACATAATCAGGATAGCCAAAAATCTACTAAGGTTATCTATCTATGACTGGGTCATTCTCTGACAACTTTTACAATAGTGATGGTAAAGACTGCAATTGTGTCCCATTAATATTACAGAAAAACAACAAACTTAAATTACAATAAAAGTTGATATGTCGTTTGTTCATGTTAAATTGTATTTATTTCATTAAAAGATATAAAAAATACATTAAGGGATTAGGCGAATAATGGATTTACAAATTATCTTTTTTACCGTCACATATAGAATAATACACGTGACGGTAATGTCCCATAGCAGGGATGATTATAGGAAAAAAGAATTAAACCTTCAAAAATGGTGTTTCTTTATGTTTTTAAGGTTTAATCATACCAGTAAACATTAAATAATAATATGCTTAAAGATTTATATATTTTTTATGTAAAATATTTCCTTTATTTACTCTGAAATGTGTATCCAATGAATTTCTGTCTTTACCGTCACGAAAATTTAACATTGAAGAACGTCTAATATACACGTGACTCTGAGATCGTAGTCACATTGGTGCTTTCGTTTCTACTTCATCGACGTAAAGAAACAGTATCGTGGATCGACTGTCAGCAGGATTCAAAGAAACAGCCTCGAACTTTAAAATGTGAAAATTTAACTATCTTGATTTGAGAAATTATCGTAATAAACGGGAAACAATGTTAGAGATTGTTTCTCTAATGAACCACTAAAAATTTGTTTGATTCTTTTTCTCACTAATTTAACAAAATATATGGCCGTTTTTCACTTTCTCAAATCGACGTTCAATGACGTCACTGACGTATACTTCAATTGACGTCACACCCGTTAAGGAATGTTTTTGAAGCAATGATGGAGAAGGGACAAGATTCCAGATGAGGGGTTCTTGATGACGGTACGGTTAATTACGGTTAATTAAACGATTTTATTGACACAATGACATTTTGCGAAACGTAACATTTTTACGGGAAAAGTAGCGTGAAATTCTTATCTCACCCACGGGTTGAGACATAATTGCGTAATTGACCAATCAGCGACTGAGAACAAAGTGATCCACACGTTGATTATCGATTTCTTCTCACACGGGTTGAGAAGTGTGAAAATTGAACAAGAATTAGAGAAAAACCAGTATCTCCATTAAAATGCATTAGTACCTTTTTTCAACGTCTTTACCAAACATAATAGAAGTTCCTCTGTTCACTTGCTACATACAGAATATTAGGCATTTTGTTTTTGGGACTGACTTTATCACGGGGTATATCAGGTGAGCCGGCGAGCCTGATATACCCCGTGTGATAAAGTCAGTCCCAAAAACCAAATGTCTAATATTCTGTTTATCGGTAATTTATAATTAACTTTCAAAAAAATAATAAAATGAATTCTTTAAAACGATATTTTGATGGGATTATTTTTTTGCGGATGGATCTGGTTTTATAAATGTGATTCGGTTCTGGCGCGCGAGGTTCATTCAAAAACTAGTTAACGAGGCGGCAAGATGTGTTTTTTTTTTACTATTTGACGTGTGTTATACATTATTATGGTTTTGTTGGATTTAAGGTGGTACCATACACTACAGGGAGATAACTCTTTAAAATCAGTTGAACGTTTTGATCATATGATGTTTGTATGCAGATTTCAAGCATCTCGGTGATCAAAACCACAGAGAGAGAAAAGCTGCTATGTGGCTAGTGAATTTATAGCTCTGAATCTGTTGGTTGGAATTTGTTAAAATTTTGATATTTATTACAGTGGATATATTCAAACACACTGCCAAAAAAATAAGAAAGTTAAACGAGCAGATCAAATTTTACCTGAAGTGTATGGTACCACCTTAAAGTTAAGTGTGTTTTGGAAATTATAATGTTCGAATATGATGCCGGTAAATAACTTTTGTCAGAAAAACTTGTGTTAAAACCGTATCGAATACGTTTCACTGAAATATTCTGAATGTAGGTCAAATCAATTAACATTCATAATAATCCCACTCGGAAGGCATTTAATATTTTATATTATTAATTTTAGAAAGTTAATTAATGTATATATATTTGCACATCCAGAATACAGAAGTTTTAGTTGAGTCTTCCCGGTCCTGTTACTGATCAGTGCTATGTTGTATTAAATTTTAGCTCTTTTCGGTAATTGGATTGATTTCAATTTTAAATCATCATTAGATATTGCAGTTTATTGTACCTCAGTATATGAACATCACTACAAAATTTTCTACATTAAAATTGCTATGTTTCTCCTTTTCCAGTTGTCCATAGTTTTCAAGACTATGGACCGGCAATGTGAATCGTTTTCGCGGACTTTTAGTTTCGCGACTGGATTGGATAAAAGTTTTATATTCATTCGGAACACTCGGACTTCATCGTCTATTAACGAAAACTCTGAAATTTTTAAAAAATTTCAAAATTTCAAAAATTTCAAAAAAAAATTCAAAAATTTCATTTTTCATTAAATTTCATAAAATTTCTAAATTTTCATAAAATTTCAAAATTCTAAAATTAATGTTTTTCTTAAAGTTCATAATTTCAAAATTTTCATGAAATTTTAAAATTTCGAAAATTTCAAAAAAATTCAAAATTTTCATAAGATTTGTAAATTTATGCTGAAGTCTACTTTCTCAAAAGAATCATTATGAATGACGGAAAATAGCAAAAAAATGTCCATGAGACAATATTCAGATTTATAATGCAAAATACTGGCAAAAGATGCGTGATTTTATTGGTCTTTATCATTTTGAGGTGATCATTCAACTATAAGTCTAAGGTTTTTCGGTATAATAAAATACTTATAGACTGTGTATTCGGGAATAGCAAGTTTGTTGTCCCCTCGACCCTGACTATTGATCTCGGCTTCACCTCGTTCAATAGTCAGGGTCTCAGGGACAACAAACTTGCTATTCCCTCATACCCAGTCAATAAGTATATAGTATATACAATGTAAGCTAAGGACATTAAATAGAACGTTGATCACATGTTTGTGTGATGTAATTTCGAAAGATAGAATTATATTAACTAGATTAACACAACGGGTGTCACTAGTGGAGCAGGAACTGCCTACCCTTCCGGAGCACCTAAGTTCACCCCTGGTTTTTAGTAGGGTGTGTGTTTCTCGATCTTTGGCTTTATGTGTATGTTTTGTACTTTTTCTTTTGGTCATTGTTTTGTCTGTTCTTCTTCGATATACGGATTCTGATTACCCCTTTGGTATCTTTAAACTCTTTTTAGACATACAAAATAATATTTAACATCCGAAGAACATTTCGAATAATATTATAAACAATAAGTTAGTGTCATATGATCGCATATCAAAATCACCTGTTACACGGAAATACATTTCAACGGAATATGGATATGACACTATTGTGTTGTTTTCCATTGTTTGTAGAAGTACATAAGCAATTCAAGAGTATCAATTACCATTTTCATAAACAATTGATTGTATTTTTTTTTACAAATTCCTAGAAATCGTTCATAATAACAATGCTGAAGTGCATCTAATACATCGCTGGGTCTCTGAAGGTAAATATCAAATGAATGATCATTGAAACGAAATACATCTAGGATAGACAATGCAACACTAATAAAACAAATAAATCCACAAAAACAAAAATCTAAACAAAAAGACATACAAATAACAGAACAGTAAGAGTTATAATATATAGGACTGACATTCATTCTTTTTTTTCCAATAAAGGGATCGTCTTGATCGTGATCGTATGGTAGTTGGATTTACAACTACCTATGCAATTAGTGCCTATCACCTCTAACGTTGTGAGTTCGAATATTGCTCAGACGAGTTGTAATCGATACAACTTTATGTGATAAAGTTTGTCATTGACTTTCGGAAGGTGATGGTTTTCTCTGGGTACTCATGTTTACTCCACCAATAAAACTCAACGCCACGATATAACTGAAATATTGCTAAAAGTGGCGTTAAATACCATAACTCAATAACCCAATTTGCAAACTCCATTTGAAGACAGGGATCTGTCATATTGGTGTCTCGAAAACTGCAAAATCAAATTTAGTGCATATCAATATCTACCTTTACACAAGGAGTTACTCCCCTTCTAACTACCTTCAGAAATGACGAACATACCCATTGATCTCTCGTTCTGTTCTAATGCACCGAGCCTAAATACTTTATCTTCTTAATAGATTTTGTCTGAATTTGAATTGTTTATTTTAACTGATTAGCCTATATAAGTATAATAAACTTTATCATTTATTTAATCTATCCTATATAAACTATTTTATATAAAAACTTGATATATATTTACATATATATATACAACATTACATATATATATATACAACATTCTAACCTGTACATAGATTACTTACTAATGACTCCATTAAAAAATACATTCGTTCAAGTATGAATATCTCAGGATAAAAACCTCATGAATAACCTGCATTAGGTATGCTGATAGTCTAAATATTGGAAAGACAAATAATGTAATGGTCATTGCGAGCAAGTAATCCACATGACATAATCAGGATAGCCAAAAATCTACTAAGGTTATCTATCTATGACTGGGTCATTCTCTGACAACTTTTACAATAGTGATGGTAAAGACTGCAATTGTGTCCCATTAATATTACAGAAAAACAACAAACTTAAATTACAATAAAAGTTGATATGTCGTTTGTTCATGTTAAATTGTATTTATTTCATTAAAAGATATAAAAAATACATTAAGGGATTAGGCGAATAATGGATTTACAAATTATCTTTTTTACCGTCACATATAGAATAATACACGTGACGGTAATGTCCCATAGCAGGGATGATTATAGGAAAAAAGAATTAAACCTTCAAAAATGGTGTTTCTTTATGTTTTAAAGGTTTAATCATACCAGTAAACATTAAATAATAATATGCTTAAAGATTTATATATTTTTTATGTAAAATATTTCCTTTATTTACTCTGAAATGTGTATCCAATGAATTTCTGTCTTTACCGTCACGAAAATTTAACATTGCAGAACGTCTAATATACACGTGACTCTGAGATCGTAGTCACATTGGTGCTTTCGTTTCTACTTCATCGACGTAAAGAAACAGTATCGTGGATCGACTGTCAGCAGGATTCAAAGAAACAGCCTCGAACTTTAAAATGTGAAAATTTAACTATCTTGATTTGAGAAATTATCGTAATAAACGGGAAACAATGTTAGAGATTGTTTCTCTAATGAACCACTAAAAATTTGTTTGATTCTTTTTCTCACTAATTTAACAAAATATATGGCCGTTTTTCACTTTCTCAAATCGACGTTCAATGACGTCACTGACGTATACTTCAATTGACGTCACACCCGTTAAGGAATGTTTTTGAAGCAATGATGGAGAAGGGACAAGATTCCAGATGAGGGGTTCTTGATGACGGTACGGTTAATTACGGTTAATTAAACGATTTTATTGACACAATGACATTTTGCGAAACGTAACATTTTTACGGGAAAAGTAGCGTGAAATTCTTATCTCACCCACGGGTTGAGACATAATTGCGTAATTGACCAATCAGCGACTGAGAACAAAGTGATCCACACGTTGATTATCGATTTCTTCTCACACGGGTTGAGAAGTGTGAAAATTGAACAAGAATTAGAGAAAAACCAGTATCTCCATTAAAATGCATTAGTACCTTTTTTCAACGTCTTTACCAAACATAATAGAAGTTCCTCTGTTCACTTGCTACATACAGAATATTAGGCATTTTGTTTTTGGGACTGACTTTATCACGGGGTATATCAGGTGAGCCGGCGAGCCTGATATACCCCGTGTGATAAAGTCAGTCCCAAAAACCAAATGTCTAATATTCTGTTTATCGGTAATTTATAATTAACTTTCAAAAAAATAATAAAATGAATTCTTTAAAACGATATTTTGATGGGATTATTTTTTTGCGGATGGATCTGGTTTTATAAATGTGATTCGGTTCTGGCGCGCGAGGTTCATTCAAAAACTAGTTAACGAGGCGGCAAGATGTGTTTTTTTTTTACTATTTGACGTGTGTTATACATTATTATGGTTTTGTTGGATTTAAGGTGGTACCATACACTACAGGGAGATAACTCTTTAAAATCAGTTGAACGTTTTGATCATATGATGTTTGTATGCAGATTTCAAGCATCTCGGTGATCAAAACCACAGAGAGAGAAAAGCTGCTATGTGGCTAGTGAATTTATAGCTCTGAATCTGTTGGTTGGAATTTGTTAAAATTTTGATATTTATTACAGTGGATATATTCAAACACACTGCCAAAAAAATAAGAAAGTTAAACGAGCAGATCAAATTTTACCTGAAGTGTATGGTACCACCTTAAAGTTAAGTGTGTTTTGGAAATTATAATGTTCGAATATGATGCCGGTAAATAACTTTTGTCAGAAAAACTTGTGTTAAAACCGTATCGAATACGTTTCACTGAAATATTCTGAATGTAGGTCAAATCAATTAACATTCATAATAATCCCACTCGGAAGGCATTTAATATTTTATATTATTAATTTTAGAAAGTTAATTAATGTATATATATTTGCACATCCAGAATACAGAAGTTTTAGTTGAGTCTTCCCGGTCCTGTTACTGATCAGTGCTATGTTGTATTAAATTTTAGCTCTTTTCGGTAATTGGATTGATTTCAATTTTAAATCATCATTAGATATTGCAGTTTATTGTACCTCAGTATATGAACATCACTACAAAATTTTCTACATTAAAATTGCTATGTTTCTCCTTTTCCAGTTGTCCATAGTTTTCAAGACTATGGACCGGCAATGTGAATCGTTTTCGCGGACTTTTAGTTTCGCGACTGGATTGGATAAAAGTTTTATATTCATTCGGAACACTCGGACTTCATCGTCTATTAACGAAAACTCTGAAATTTTTAAAAAATTTCAAAATTTCAAAAATTTCAAAAAAAAATTCAAAAATTTCATTTTTCATTAAATTTCATAAAATTTCTAAATTTTCATAAAATTTCAAAATTCTAAAATTAATGTTTTTCTTAAAGTTCATAATTTCAAAATTTTCATGAAATTTTAAAATTTCGAAAATTTCAAAAAAATTCAAAATTTTCATAAGATTTGTAAATTTATGCTGAAGTCTACTTTCTCAAAAGAATCATTATGAATGACGGAAAATAGCAAAAAAATGTCCATGAGACAATATTCAGATTTATAATGCAAAATACTGGCAAAAGATGCGTGATTTTATTGGTCTTTATCATTTTGAGGTGATCATTCAACTATAAGTCTAAGGTTTTTCGGTATAATAAAATACTTATAGACTGTGTATTCGGGAATAGCAAGTTTGTTGTCCCCTCGACCCTGACTATTGATCTCGGCTTCACCTCGTTCAATAGTCAGGGTCTCAGGGACAACAAACTTGCTATTCCCTCATACCCAGTCAATAAGTATATAGTATATACAATGTAAGCTAAGGACATTAAATAGAACGTTGATCACATGTTTGTGTGATGTAATTTCGAAAGATAGAATTATATTAACTAGATTAACACAACGGGTGTCACTAGTGGAGCAGGAACTGCCTACCCTTCCGGAGCACCTAAGTTCACCCCTGGTTTTTAGTAGGGTGTGTGTTTCTCGATCTTTGGCTTTATGTGTATGTTTTGTACTTTTTCTTTTGGTCATTGTTTTGTCTGTTCTTCTTCGATATACGGATTCTGATTACCCCTTTGGTATCTTTAAACTCTTTTTAGACATACAAAATAATATTTAACATCCGAAGAACATTTCGAATAATATTATAAACAATAAGTTAGTGTCATATGATCGCATATCAAAATCACCTGTTACACGGAAATACATTTCAACGGAATATGGATATGACACTATTGTGTTGTTTTCCATTGTTTGTAGAAGTACATAAGCAATTCAAGAGTATCAATTACCATTTTCATAAACAATTGATTGTATTTTTTTTTACAAATTCCTAGAAATCGTTCATAATAACAATGCTGAAGTGCATCTAATACATCGCTGGGTCTCTGAAGGTAAATATCAAATGAATGATCATTGAAACGAAATACATCTAGGATAGACAATGCAACACTAATAAAACAAATAAATCCACAAAAACAAAAATCTAAACAAAAAGACATACAAATAACAGAACAGTAAGAGTTATAATATATAGGACTGACATTCATTCTTTTTTTTCCAATAAAGGGATCGTCTTGATCGTGATCGTATGGTAGTTGGATTTACAACTACCTATGCAATTAGTGCCTATCACCTCTAACGTTGTGAGTTCGAATATTGCTCAGACGAGTTGTAATCGATACAACTTTATGTGATAAAGTTTGTCATTGACTTTCGGAAGGTGATGGTTTTCTCTGGGTACTCATGTTTACTCCACCAATAAAACTCAACGCCACGATATAACTGAAATATTGCTAAAAGTGGCGTTAAATACCATAACTCAATAACCCAATTTGCAAACTCCATTTGAAGACAGGGATCTGTCATATTGGTGTCTCGAAAACTGCAAAATCAAATTTAGTGCATATCAATATCTACCTTTACACAAGGAGTTACTCCCCTTCTAACTACCTTCAGAAATGACGAACATACCCATTGATCTCTCGTTCTGTTCTAATGCACCGAGCCTAAATACTTTATCTTCTTAATAGATTTTGTCTGAATTTGAATTGTTTATTTTAACTGATTAGCCTATATAAGTATAATAAACTTTATCATTTATTTAATCTATCCTATATAAACTATTTTATATAAAAACTTGATATATATTTACATATATATATACAACATTACATATATATATATACAACATTCTAACCTGTACATAGATTACTTACTAATGACTCCATTAAAAAATACATTCGTTCAAGTATGAATATCTCAGGATAAAAACCTCATGAATAACCTGCATTAGGTATGCTGATAGTCTAAATATTGGAAAGACAAATAATGTAATGGTCATTGCGAGCAAGTAATCCACATGACATAATCAGGATAGCCAAAAATCTACTAAGGTTATCTATCTATGACTGGGTCATTCTCTGACAACTTTTACAATAGTGATGGTAAAGACTGCAATTGTGTCCCATTAATATTACAGAAAAACAACAAACTTAAATTACAATAAAAGTTGATATGTCGTTTGTTCATGTTAAATTGTATTTATTTCATTAAAAGATATAAAAAATACATTAAGGGATTAGGCGAATAATGGATTTACAAATTATCTTTTTTACCGTCACATATAGAATAATACACGTGACGGTAATGTCCCATAGCAGGGATGATTATAGGAAAAAAGAATTAAACCTTCAAAAATGGTGTTTCTTTATGTTTTAAAGGTTTAATCATACCAGTAAACATTAAATAATAATATGCTTAAAGATTTATATATTTTTTATGTAAAATATTTCCTTTATTTACTCTGAAATGTGTATCCAATGAATTTCTGTCTTTACCGTCACGAAAATTTAACATTGCAGAACGTCTAATATACACGTGACTCTGAGATCGTAGTCACATTGGTGCTTTCGTTTCTACTTCATCGACGTAAAGAAACAGTATCGTGGATCGACTGTCAGCAGGATTCAAAGAAACAGATAGTCTCTAACATTGTTTCCCGTTTATTACGATAATTTCTCAAATCAAGATAGTTAAATTTTCACATTTTAAAGTTCGAGGTTTACCGAGAACTTTAAAATGTAAAAATTTAACTATCGAGATTTGAGAAATTATCGTAATAAAAGGGAAACAATGTTAGAGATTGTTTCTCTAATGAACCACTAAAAATTTGTTTGATTCTTTTTCTCACTAATTTAACAAAATATATGGCCGTTTTTCACTTTCTCAAATCGACGTTCAATGACGTCACTGACGTATACTTCAATTGACGTCACACCCGTTAAGGAATGTTTTTGAAGCAATGATGGAGAAGGGACAAGATTCCAGATGAGGGGTTCTTGATGACGGTACGGTTAATTACGGTTAATTAAACGATTTTATTGACACAATGACATTTTGCGAAACGTAACATTTTTACGGGAAAAGTAGCGTGAAATTCTTATCTCACCCACGGGTTGAGACATAATTGCGTAATTGACCAATCAGCAACTGAGAACAAAGTGATCCACACGTTGATTATCGATTTCTTCTCACACGGGTTGAGAAGTGTGAAAATTGAACAAGAATTAGAGAAAAACCAGTATCTCCATTAAAATGCATTAGTACCTTTTTTCAACGTCTTTACCAAACATAATAGAAGTTCCTCTGTTCACCTGCTACATACAGAATATTAGGCATTTTGTTTTTGGGACTGACTTTATCACGGGGTATATCAGGTGAGCCGGCGAGCCTGATATACCCCGTGTGATAAAGTCAGTCCCAAAAACCAAATGTCTAATATTCTGTTTATCGGTAATTTATAATTAACTTTCAAAAAAATAATAAAATGAATTCTTTAAAACGATATTTTGATGGGATTATTTTTTTGCGAATGGATCTAGTTTTGTAAATGTGATTCGGTTCTGGCGCGCGAGGTTCATTCAAAAACTAGTTAACGAGGCGGCAAGATGTGTTTTTTTTACTATTTGACGTGTGTTATACATTATTATGGTTTTGTTGGATTTAAGGTGGTACCATACACTACAGGGAGATAACTCTTTAAAATCAGTTGAACGTTTTGATCATATGATGTTTGTATGCAGATTTCAAGCATCTCGGTGATCAAAACCACAGAGAGAGAAAAGCTGCTATGTGGCTAGTGAATTTATAGCTCTGAATCTGTTGGTTGGAATTTGTTAAAATTTTGATATTTATTACAGTGGATATATTCAAACACACTGCCAAAAAAATAAGAAAGTTAAACGAGCAGATCAAATTTTACCTGAAGTGTATGGTACCACCTTAAAGTTAAGTGTGTTTTGGAAATTATAATGTTCGAATATGATGCCGGTAAATAACTTTTGTCAGAAAAACTTGTGTTAAAACCGTATCGAATACGTTTCACTGAAATATTCTGAATGTAGGTCAAATCAATTAACATTCATAATAATCCCACTCGGAAGGCATTTAATATTTTATATTATTAATTTTAGAAAGTTAATTAATGTATATATATTTGCACATCCAGAATACAGAAGTTTTAGTTGAGTCTTCCCGGTCCTGTTACTGATCAGTGCTATGTTGTATTAAATTTTAGCTCTTTTCGGTAATTGGATTGATTTCAATTTTAAATCATCATTAGATATTGCAGTTTATTGTACCTCAGTATATGAACATCACTACAAAATTTTCTACATTAAAATTGCTATGTTTCTCCTTTTCCAGTTGTCCATAGTTTTCAAGACTATGGACCGGCAATGTGAATCGTTTTCGCGGACTTTTAGTTTCGCGACTGGATTGGATAAAAGTTTTATATTCATTCGGAACACTCGGACTTCATCGTCTATTAACGAAAACTCTGAAATTTTTTAAAAATTTCAAAATTTCAAAAATTTCAAAAAAAAATTCAAAAATTTCAGTTTTCATTAAATTTCATAAAATTTCTAAATTTTCATAAAATTTCAAAATTCTAAAATTAATGCTTTTTTTAAAGTTCATAATTTCAAAATTTTCATAAAATTTTAAAATTTCGAAAATTTCAAAAAAATTCAAAATTTTCATAAGATTTGTAAATTTATGCTGAAGTCTACTTTCTCAAAAGAATCATTATGAATGACGGGAAATAGCATAAAAATGTCCATGAGACAATATTCAGATTTATAATGCAAAATACTGGCAAAAGATGCGTGATTTTATTGGTCTTTATCATTTTGAGGTGATCATTCAACTATAAGTCTAAGGTTTTTCGGTATAATAAAATACTTATAGACTGTGTATTCGGGAATAGCAAGTTTGTTGTCCCCTCGACCCCGACTATTGATCTCGGCTTCACCTCGTTCAATAGTCAGGGTCTCGGGGACAACAAACTTGCTATTCCCTCATACCCAGTCAATAAGTATATAGTATATACAATGTAAGCTAAGGACATTAAATAGAACGTTGATCACATGTTTGTGTGATGTAATTTCGAAAGATAGAATTATATTAACTAGATTAACACAACGGGTGTCACTAGTGGAGCAGGAACTGCCTACCCTTCCGGAGCACCTAAGTTCACCCCTGGTTTTTAGTAGGGTGTGTGTTTCTCGATCTTTGGCTTTATGTGTATGTTTTGTACTTTTTCTTTTGGTCATTGTTTTGTCTGTTCTTCTTCGATATACGGATTCTGATTACCCCTTTGGTATCTTTAAACTCTTTTTAGACATACAAAATAATATTTAACATCCGAAGAACATTTCGAATAATATTATAAACAATAAGTTAGTGTCATATGATCGCATATCAAAATCACCTGTTACACGGAAATACATTTCAACGGAATATGGATATGACACTATTGTGTTGTTTTCCATTGTTTGTAGAAGTACATAAGCAATTCAAGAGTATCAATTACCATTTTCATAAACAATTGATTGTATTTTTTTTTTTGCAAATTCCTAGAAATCGTTCAGAATAACAATGCTGAAGTGCATCTAATACATCGCTAGGTCTCTGAAGGTAAATATCAAATGAATGATCATTGAAACGAAATACATCTAGGATAGACAATGCAACACTAATAAAACAAATAAATCCACAAAAACAAAAATCTAAACAAAAAGACATACAAATAACAGAACAGTAAGAGTTATAGGTGTCAAACCACTAATTCACCAATCAGAGCTTGGAACATATACGAAAGTAGTCCCTTTTCAAGAAAAAAGTTCCTTTCACTTTGTAGTATTGTGAAAACTACTGAATGGAATGGACTAATTAAAATTGGTAATTGAAGTTAAATAAATAGGGATTATTTTGAGCCCAAATTTGATGGATTTAGTTGTATTTTAATACCTCTATGGAGGATTTGATGCATGACCTATAAATAGTGAATTTCTTGGGGATGACCGAGCTATTTTTAGAGTAGGTGCCTTCCGTAGCATGGCATTTCACTGCAAGATTTTAAACATGCCCTGATATTTTGACAGAACGTAGAGGAATCATGTACATTTCAGAAAATATATGGTCTTCGAAAGGTTAAACTTAAGATAAAATGACCAGGTAGGCTCGAAAAAACACAAATTTAGTAGAAAACCTTAAAGAAATTAATTGGTGGTTTGACACCTTAAGACAAAAACGTCAAAATTATCTTTTGTTGCTATCATGTTCAAATTAGCCTAAGCATGTCACAACAGACCCAGAGTGACATTTTTCATACAAAAATGTTACAAAATGCATTGTGGTGTCATATTACATGGTCAAAATGCATGTTATGTAATATTTTGGAATATTGCTCCCAAACACTGGATATACATGGACACCAGGTATTGCAACTCATTTTCTTTTTCTTTATGACTTTATAATTGTTGGGAATATGTTATTGAATGTGTTTTTGCAGTAGAAGGGCATATAATATTGAAAATATGGTTGATATTAAGAATTTAAAAAAATTCATCATGCGGCAGTTTGTTGACTTCAAATATAGGATATGGTGATATCATGATTGGATTTTTTTCAATCCTACACATTTTTCCTGGTAAATTTTGATAGTTTCAGTTAGAATACATGTACAATGTACTTACAAAATAATATAAGGCTATAGAAAGCAGTTTTAATTGAAAATTATGTAGTAAAAACCTGGTAATTTAAGTGATCCCAGAAAAATTATTTTGACTGCTTAGCATTTTCTGTTAATTTTTCAAATTGTCAATTTGAATTTCATGTTTTAGAGTATTATTTGGCTGCAACAGTACATTTGAACATCCAGCTTACTTAAACAGTGGGAAAAAATGATGTGGAAGCATATATTTATTGAGTTTTGGGGGAAATTATAGTTGTGCACCATCAGAAATTCCAAGACTTGAATATCAATAAATCATATTTTTGCAAATTTGATGGAATTAGAAGGAATTTCAACTAAAGATGTATATACAAAAACATATTTTATGTCTTAAACCACATAATTTATGGGATAAAAGCATGAATTAACAAAATTAAGAATGATATGAGCTCATTATATGGGACGAAAAAAGGGGGGGCTAAATGCAAACATTTCATAGTATTTAGCTATTAAATATACAACTGAGGCATACAAATGTGCTAAGATTGCTTATTATGTTAGAAACTAGCTTAATAACTGTAATATATAAGAGAATAGGTAAGTTTTGGTATATTACACAATCTGAACTCAACAGCTGTAAATGGAGATATTTTCATTAAAAATCTTCAAGGGGGTACCTTTGCATTTGAACACTTATACTTGCAAATATCAGACAGCCACATACCTTATGAGGTTTTCTTGGGTTGATATTGGCTAAGGAATAGAAATTAGGCCAACAAATGGTGAAAGAAACAAGTTTTTATGGTCTTTAGGTGTCAAACCACTAATTCACCAATCAGAGCTTGGAACATATACGAAAGTAGTCCCTTTTCAAGAAAAAAGTTCCTTTCACTTTGTAGTATTGTGAAAACTACTGAATGGAATGGACTAATTAAAATTGGTAATTGAAGTTAAATAAATAGGGATTATTTTGAGCCCAAATTTGATGGATTTAGTTGTATTTTAATACCTCTATGGAGGATTTGATGCATGACCTATAAATAGTGAATTTCTTGGGGATGACCGAGCTATTTTTAGAGTAGGTGCCTTCCGTAGCATGGCATTTCACTGCAAGATTTTAAACATGCCCTGATATTTTGACAGAACGTAGAGGAATCATGTACATTTCAGAAAATATATGGTCTTCGAAAGGTTAAACTTAAGATAAAATGACCAGGTAGGCTCGAAAAAACACAAATTTAGTAGAAAACCTTAAAGAAATTAATTGGTGGTTTGACACCTTATAATATATAGAACTGACATTCATTCTTTTTTTTCCAATAAAGGGATCGTCTTGATCGTGATCGTATGGTAGTTGGATTTACAGCTACCTATGCAATTAGTGCCTATCACCTTTAACGTTGTGAGTTCGAATATTACTCAGACGAGTTGTAATCGATACAACTTTATGTGATAAAGTTTGTCATTGACTTTCGGAAGGTGATGGTTTTCTCTGGGTACTCATGTTTACTCCACCAATAAAACTCAACGCCACGATATAACTGAAATATTGCTAAAAGTGGCGTTAAATACCATAACTCAATAACCCAATTTGCAAACTCCATTTGAAGACAGGGATCTGTCATATTGGTGTCTCGAAAACTGCAAAATCAAATTTAGTGCATATCAATATCTACCTTTACACAAGGAGTTACTCCCCTTCTAACTACCTTCAGAAATGACGAACATACCCATTGATCTCTCGTTCTGTTCTAATGCACCGAGCCTAAATACTTTATCTTCTTAATAGATTTTGTCTGAATTTGAATTGTTTATTTTACCTGATTAGCCTATATAAGTATAATAAACTTTATCATTTATTTAATCTATCCTATATAAACTATTTTATATAAAAACTTGATATATATTTACATATATATACAACATTACATATATATATATACAACATTCTAACCTGTACATAGATTACTTACTAATGACTCCATTAAAAAATACATTCGTTCAAGTATGAATATCTCAGGATAAAAACCTCATGAATAACCTGCATTAGGTATGCTGATAGTCTAAATATTGGAAAGACAAATAATGTAATTGTCATTGCGAGCAAGTAATCCACATGACATAATCAGGATAGCCAAAAATCTACTAAGGTTATCTATCTATGACTGGGTCATTCTCTGACAACTTTTACAATAGTGATGGTAAAGACTGCAATTGTGTCCCATTAATATTACAGAAAAACAACAAACTTAAATTACAATAAAAGTTGATATGTCGTTTGTTCATGTTAAATTGTATTTATTTCATTAAAAGATATAAAAAATACATTAAGGGATTAGGCGAATAATGGATTTACAAATTATCTTTTTTACCGTCACATATAGAATAATACACGTGACGGTAATGCCCCATAGCAGGGATGATTATAGGAAAAAAGAATTAAACCTTCAAAAATGGTGTTTCTTTATGTTTTAAAGGTTTAATCATACCAGTAAACATTAAATAATAATATGCTTAAAGATTTATATATTTTTTATGTAAAATATTTCCTTTATTTACTCTGAAATGTGTATCCAATGAATTTCTGTCTTTACCGTCACGAAAATTTAACATTGCAGAACGTCTAATATACACGTGACTCTGAGATCGTAGTCGCATTGGTGCTTTCGTTTCTACTTCATCGACGTAAAGAAACAGTATCGTGGATCGACTGTCAGCAGGATTCAAAGAAACAGATAGTCTCTAACATTGTTTCCCGTTTATTACGATAATTTCTCAAATCAAGATAGTTAAATTTTCACATTTTAAAGTTCGAGGTTTACCGAGAATTTTAAAATGTAAAAATTTAACTATCGAGATTTGAGAAATTATCGTAATAAAAGGGAAACAATGTTAGAGATTGTTTCTCTAATGAACCACTAAAAATTTGTTTGATTCTTTTTCTCACTAATTTAACAAAATATATGGCCGTTTTTCACTTTCTCAAATCGACGTTCAATGACGTCACTGACGTATACTTCAATTGACGTCACACCCGTTAAGGAATGTTTTTGAAGCAATGATGGAGAAGGGACAAGATTCCAGATGAGGGGTTCTTGATGACGGTACGGTTAATTACGGTTAATTAAACGATTTTATTGACACAATGACATTTTGCGAAACGCAACATTTTTACGGGAAAAGTAGCGTGAAATTCTTATCTCACCCACGGGTTGAGACATAATTGCGTAATTGACCAATCAGCGACTGAGAACAAAGTGATCCACACGTTGATTATCGATTTCTTCTCACACGGGTTGAGAAGTGTGAAAATTGAACAAGAATTAGAGAAAAACCAGTATCTCCATTAAAATGCATTAGTACCTTTTTTCAACGTCTTTACCAAACATAATAGAAGTTCCTCTGTTCACCTGCTACATACAGAATATTAGGCATTTTGTATTTGGGACTGACTTTATCACGGGGTATATCAGGTGAGCCGGCGAGCCTGATATACCCCGTGTGATAAAGTCAGTCCCAAAAACCAAATGTCTAATATTCTGTTTATCGGTAATTTATAATTAACTTTCAAAAAAAGAATAAAATGAATTCTTTAAAACGATATTTTGATGGGATTATTTTTTTGCGAATGGATCTAGTTTTGTAAATGTGATTCGGTTCTGGCGCGCGAGGTTCATTCAAAAACTAGTTAACGAGGCGGCAAGATGTGTTTTTTTTACTATTTGACGTGTGTTATACATTATTATGGTTTTGTTGGATTTAAGGTGGTACCATACACTACAGGGAGATAACTCTTTAAAATCAGTTGAACGTTTTGATCATATGATGTTTGTATGCAGATTTCAAGCATCTCGGTGATCAAAACCACAGAGAGAAAAGCTGCTATGTGGCTAGTGAATTTATAGCTCTGAATCTGTTGGTTGGAATTTGTTAAAATTTTGATATTTATTACAGTGGATATATTCAAACACACTGCCAAAAAAATAAGAAAGTTAAACGAGCAGATCAAATTTTACCTGAAGTGTATGGTACCACCTTAAAGTTAAGTGTGTTTTGGAAATTATAATGTTCGAATATGATGCCGGTAAATAACTTTTGTCAGAAAAACTTGTGTTAAAACCGTATCGAATACGTTTCACTGAAATATTCTGAATGTAGGTCAAATCAATTAACATTCATAATAATCCCACTCGGAAGGCATTTAATATTTTATATTATTAATTTTAGAAAGTTAATTAATGTATATATATTTGCACATCCAGAATACAGAAGTTTTAGTTGAGTCTTCCCGGTCCTGTTACTGATCAGTGCTATGTTGTATTAAATTTTAGCTCTTTTCGGTAATTGGATTGATTTTAATTTTAAATCATCATTAGATATTGCAGTTTATTGTACCTCAGTATATGAACATCACAACAAAATTTTCTACATTAAAATTGCTATGTTTCTCCTTTTCCAGTTGTTTGACTATTGAGCGGTCCATAGTTTTCAAGACTATGGACCGGCAATGTGAATCGTTTTCGCGGACTTTTAGTTTCGCGACTGGATTGGATAAAAGTTTTATATTCATTCGGAACACTCGGACTTCATCGTCTATTAACGAAAACTCTGAAATTTTTTAAAAAATTCAAAAATTTCAGTTTTCATTAAATTTCATAAAATTTCTAAATTTTCATAAAATTTCAAAATTCTAAAATTAATGCTTTTTTTTAAAGTTCATAATTTCGAAATTTTCATAAAATTTTAAAATTTCGAAAATTTCAAAAAATTCAAAATTTTCATAAGATTTGTAAATTTATGTTGAAGTCTACTTTCTCAAAAGAATCATTATGAATGACGGGAAATAGCATAAAAATGTCCACGAGACAATATTCAGATTTATAATGCAAAATACTGACAAAAGATGCGTGATTTTATTGGTCTTTACTATTTTGAGGTGATCATTCAACTATGAGTCTACGGTTTTTCGGTATAATAAAATACTTATAGACTGTGTATTCGGGAATAGCAAGTTTGTTGTCCCCTCGACCCTGACTATTGATCTCGGCTTCACCTCGTTCAATAGTCAGGGTCTCGGGGACAACAAACTTGCTATTCCCTCATATCCAGTCAATAAGTATATAGTATATACAATGTAAGCTAAGGATGTTCAATCTTTACAAAGTAGTTATTTCCTGGTTTTCTATCATTTTGGTTTTGAGACCACGACATTGACCTTTTCCCGTATTATTGATTTTGATGACGCAACCAATCTTTTTTTTTTAAACAAGCATATTCATGCGCGGTAGTTGACGCATGCCTAATATGGATTGACCTAATAATTTTGATATCACGAGCAGTACGTTGAGATAAGCTTTAACAATCGACACACTTCAAAGGAAAACTACACAAATTACCGATAAAACATTTTAAATGTCATGTAGAAATAAAAACGTTGTTCTCGATAGCAATGCACATATTTTACCTTTAGAAATATTTTCTGTAATACATGAAATCTATACTGAAATGCGGAATTGTCTTTACCGTGACAGTCTTTGCCATCACAATTTCATATTACAATCGTGACGGTAAAGACAACCACATACTTTTAATCACTTTTACTTAGCATCAGGAATGTTTTTGAGCACGGTTAAAGGTGTTATATTCAACCTCGTGCTTTTGATTTATGTTGGTAGTTGTTATTATAAACCAACATGTCTTTACCGTCACGCACGTTTTCTTTACCGTCACACATTTCCTTTCCGTCACGAATTCAAAAATGTTTTTTTGTATGTTATATTTGTAATAATACAACATATGTAACCTTAAATGACGCTGTAGTAGCACATCTATAACTCAGTTCAGTTATTTATGACAATTGAGCACTAGTTAAAGAATATAGCAAAAATATATACATCCCGGATCTCAGCTTTGAAATAATGACACACAAACCTTTTAAATACTCCGTAGATATAAGAAAAATTAAATAAGTAATTCTACATATATCAACAGAACAATTCATTCGTTTATATTCATATTGGTTTTATGGTTTATGTTGAAGAAAAGGTACGAAAATATGCGTTTAAAGTATTGAGACGGTAAAGACAAATATTTACACCCCCACGGGAGTAAAAGACGTAGAAAATATATATTTTTGATAAAACAGCTTGCCAAACACTTAATTCTGTCTCAAGAATGATTAATTAAACGAACTGAAGCAAATGAAACGTGCGTGACAAATTTTCCTTTCATATAGACACAACTAGGTATTTTGAAAAGTTGTCAGAGAATGACCCGACTAAGGGAGGGGAAACTTAGTTTTAATGAATGGAAAAAAAGTAAATGCATTAGTCATTTTAATATTAGACCACAATCTGGAGAAATGTCCGGTCAATCTCTAATTTCTCTTGATCTTAAACTTCATATTTTAGGAAGCTGCACATTGATGAAGCAATTAATGATGGCACAAAAAATAGCAGTTCTGAATCGATATTAAACACAACTTTAGATTTCTCATCATGATGACATCCATGTTTGAGTAAATTGGCAGTCAAAAGTAGTCCCCTGTTTAACATTTCCCGATAAGAATAACATGCTCCGAGATATTTTCAATTTCTCTTAATCCTAAAGCACATATTTTAAGACACTATTTATATTAACGTACTTTTGAAGTTCGGTGTGTGGAGTTGCAGCTCGCAATTTTACCAGACGTTTAGAGTATACTACAAAATGTACCAGTAATACTATTCGCAAAAGAGAATAAAATAATTTCTGGAAATTGCCAGTTTGTATCTATTATGGTACCTACACGTGGTGAAAGATTCAGGGCAATCCATTTTTAAGATATAGTCAAGCTTATAATAACCTTTCACCTTTGAGACCAGAAAAAAAATAGTCTTTCAAAACAGGTGACATCTTAAAAGAGGTTCAATTAATAAGACATTTTCAATGACAGAGCATTAAAAAGTTACCTTTTAATACAGGTAAACGTCTAATAGAGGTGGCCACATGGAGAGATGTGATTGTACCAGTGAATGGTTCATATATCATACTTTACTCTAGAATTATATTGCTTCAGTTGTGATATATTCCTCATACCTGCAACACACGATGAGAAACTAATCATCATCATGTACCAAGGACGAGTAAGCTCATATATGCAACAACTGGTACCCACTGTAAATAGGGAATCAGTAAATGATAAGATTATCGTGCTGGACAGCTGCTGGTACCCAACTACCCTTTCACACCTACGAAATGATCAATAAATTATTAATGTGTTTAACTGCAGGTACAATAATTATTATTGCTTTTTAATAAGATTAAATGTTCATGTTAACCTTTAAGTTGTTAACCTTACAAAAATGACTATAATCCCATTATAATACAAATTCTCCTAATACTGACATGTGAGTAGGTTACAATAGACCTAAATACTGACAGTAACTGACCAAAAGTCTTTAAAAAATGTAAGTAATTAATAACGTATCTTTATTAATACTAAAACTACAGTCTTGTAGCATGGAATACCCACCTCCCTTTTTTTATCTTTCAACAAAATTTCTTTAATATTTCATCTGTTTTTTTTACCTTTATTTAACGTGTTCGTGTGTATATCCATGTAATCTTCTGGTAACAGCAACTTACATGTGCTGCCATTCTTTAAAAAGGGGAGACAATTCCATACCACATGCGCCTGTGTTAAGACACTACTATGTTTTGTTATTAAATACGATTTTAATCTATTTATGATTAAAATATATTTTATTTATTTATTTCCTTTTCACATTTTGTGTTTGTATATATAAGTAGTGTATATGTTTACCTTAAGACATGGAGATAAATCAGCTTATATATCTTGTCTGTATTATGATAAGTTGTTATTCATGTTATATTGTAACATAAATGACCTTTTTTTCCTTTGATGTATAAATGAATTATTCAGCTTAAAAACGTATGTGTAGAAAACCATGGTGTAATACTTGTAATTGATATTGTACCATACTCAGTTAACCAGACTTTAAAACTTTCTTGAATCCGAATACAAGTGTGTGGGGCTTATACCATGGTATAACATGCAAGTCCGAATGTTGTACCATAGCTAAAAATGTCGATCCATTTATTTGTTTGCAGTATGACATTGGATTACTTTCCACCGAAAGAATTACTTTGTGAACAAGATGAACTGTGAGCTAATGCTCACTTATGATACCCCCGCTCTTAGGCAAACAGGAAGTAGGAATCTGACGGGTCCAAAAACACTTCCCACGATATGGGGTACCTATATGAAGCTTGTGATCAAATATCAGATTTCTGCCATCAATAGTTGCTGAGAAAAATGCGACGAAAAATGAGCATATATGTTCAATGTGTATAAAAATCAACAAAATCGGCAAACAGGAGGTAGGAATCTGATGGGTTCAAAAACGCTTCCCACGATATGGGGTACCTATATGAAGCGTGTGACCAAATATCAGATTTCTGCCATCAATAGTTGCTGAGAAAAATGTGACGAAAAATGTGTATATATGTTCAGTGTGTATAAAAACCAACCAAGTCGGCAAACAGGAAGTAGGAATCTGACGGGTCCAAAAACGCTACCCACAATATGGTATACCTATATGACGCTTGTGACCAAATATCAGATTTCTGCCATCAACAGTTACTGAGAAAAATGCGACGAAAAATATCTTGGACGGACGGAAGGACGGACAGACGGACAGACAGATAGACGGACAGAGGTAAAACAGTATACCCCCTCCCCCTTCGGGGAGCAGGGGTATAAAAATGTCTGTTGTTGGGAAAGGAGAAACTGTGCCCTCCTACAAAATGAAAGGTACAAAAAATGTAAATGTGCAAATTTGACGAGGTGCCTACGGTTTATTATGATATAAAGATTATGTAGATATGGCATCATAAAAACTAATAACAACCACATTAATTCAGAAACTAAGCGTGTAAGAATGTTTCTATGGCTAATATTTCTAATATCAGAAATATAAGTTTCGAATCTAAATATAAACTTAAATTTTCTATATGTCTCATAATTATTCTGTAATTTTTTCTTTA
>OY726523.1:54013799-54101369 GCA_963383655.1 Bathymodiolus septemdierum
TACGGTAATGAACAAATTGGCTTCAAAGCAGGATGCCGAACATCCGACCACATATTTAAGCTAAAAACTATTATTGATAAATATTTTGAATAAAACTAAAAAAAGTTTATACCTGTTTTATAGACCTCCGCAAGGCGTTCGATTCAGTCATTCATTCTGTCCTGTTTTTAAACTCTTTCGTGCTAAAATCGGGGGTAAATTTTTGGCTTTATTAAAATCCCTTTATTCAAATCTAAGTCTCAGAGTTATTGTTAACTCTCATAGCCTTAGCAATGCCTTTCCTTCAAATGTTGGTGTTTTTCAAGGTGATAATCTTAGCCCAAATTTAGTAGAATGTGAAGTAAATTCACCAGTTAAATCCCCAAAACTACGCCCGTTAGCTATTCTCAATTGACTTTGGGAACATATTTCTAATAAGCGCTTCCCCTCTGTTACATGTAGTTACATCTGTACTAATTCTACAAATATTGACTAGATCATATTTATAACTAGAGTCATTTTGTATAAATTTATCATTGTTGTCATACTGTATGAAATCAGGGTGAGATGCTGTTCTGGCATTAAAGTCTCCGCATAGCATAAGGTCCCCAGAAGAAGAGTATTTACAAATATCGTTGATTAGGGTATCAAAATCATCCCTATTTTTCACAGTGTAGGAGGAGTTTTCCGGGGATATATGTAAAAAAAACACATAAAAATGTCTTTGAATGTATTAAAAAATGTACTTTTAAGCTTAAACCAAACAATGCTTGAGTTTGTTACTGGGAGGGGTTCAACACCATCTGACAGTGATTTCCTGATAAGGACACTAATACCACCAAACTTGCGCTTGCCTCTAATATTTTGGACTCTTTTCTCATGGGGCTTTGAGGGATATCGAGCACTTTATCGATAGATCTTCTTAGATTGGATGCGAGCATTTTCACACCTTTATCTGATAAGTGGTAACCATCGGTAGTAATGAACCTATTTCGGATTTAAGTGTTAGCTGTAGACAGATTGTTATTCTCGCATAGAACAAATTGTGTATCCACACTTGTGTCCTCAGCAAATTCATGAAGCAGCGAATTTACAGTATTTACTTTACGATTTAACTTTCGGTCATCGCAACGGTTTGTGGCTAATGACACAATAATTTTTGAATTCGGTTTCAGCTCTTTTGTTTTGTTTACCAAGTTTAATAACTTATCCACGCATTCACCTGAGCTGCTGGATTTTATTTGATTGCTGAGAATATGATAAGCTATAACATCCGGTTGAGAGGGATACTCCTGAATAATGTTGGTTGCCTGGTCTATTGTATATGCTGTTTCCTTTGAGGTATGATACTTGGTGCTAAGTTGTGATGGTTCGATGCCTTTAATGTTAGAAGTTCCTACTAGTAGAATAGACGTTTTTTTTCTTTTTACCACGTACAAGTGACCAATCTGACTCGTCTTCTGAATTTGTTTCGTCACTCCTTTTCGGTTTGGCAGACATATTTAAAAGTTGAGTTTTAATAGATTCCATCTCCTCGTTTAAAGTTGTTAACTTTTATTCAGAATTACTGCATGATGTAGTAAGCTGGGTATTATTCTCTAATAATTTGTTTATAATGTCATTTTTGCAGCCTATTTCAGTTTCAAGGAATTTTATGATTTTCTTGCAATCATCCACTTCAGTGTTAAGTTCGGTCATATGTCCACTATCTGTTAGGTTTTCTGAACTTATTTCTGACAGCTTAGCGTGAATGTCCTTAAGACGATCATTTGAGTTCAGGTTTTGCTTAAGGTAAGCTACATTAGTGTTGGTCACCATTAATTTGTCTTCAGTGGTGTTTATATGGTCGAGCAGTTTATTCTTGTTAGAAGTCAGACTCTCAATCAATGGAGTGATACTAGATTGAATACTGTTGACGACCCTGTGCATTTCTGAAGAGATTGTCTCTTTGATAGTTTCTATGTACGAGTTAGTTACTGATGGGGGTGGTTTATCAGAAGTTGACGATGGATTATTTTCATGGAGAGCTGCAGGTAGGGATTCTGCACAGTTGGACAATTTGCTATCTGACAAAGTACATTTTCCACACATGAATCATCTGGACTTACATTTGATGTAACGCGATAGCTCATAAGAAGGGAGGTTAGTGCAGGTATCATGTAGCCGATCCTTGCAAAAGAAGCATTGAATCATGAATTCAGAGTTTGGGTTTGTACATAGGGTGCAATTGGTATTCTCCTTTATTTGCTCATTTGTACTTGAGTCTACCACTTTTGGTAATGTCTGTCCGTTAAGTATTACAGTGTTATCATGGTCATTAGTAATTGTCACATCTCCAGTCATGCCAGTGGAGGCTGGATTTTCAGTCAAAATATTCACTTTCACCCCCTGTATTACTGCTATGTGTAGTTAATTCTTCATTTTCGGTGTCCGTATCCGAGCCCCCATCAGTCGAGTTGATTTCGTCAGAATCTCTGTGTTTGGTAAATGGGTCTCAAAATATGTTGCAATAGGGATCCACTCATTGTTGTGGACAGATATGGGTAGTAAGCCAGCTGTTTCAAGGATATTTTTGGCTATTTCTAAGGTCTTACAACCCTGGTATATTGCACCGCGGAAGCCTGTTACATGTTGAGAGCAGTCTGTTCATTTTGTAAATATGCCAAATGATAGACCGTTTGACATGATGCTTCCTTTGGATACAACATAATACTGAGGTTTATTCTTTCCCATGTTTAAGTTAATGACTGTAATACTTATTAAACTAAAATAGTGCTGTTGTGAGCATAAGAATCCCCGAAATTGGTAGTTGTTTACAGGCGTGAAAAAAAGTGCGCCATATTGGTTCAGGGGAGATCATTTGTTTCTATGCCATCTTGTCAAGATCATAGGTCAATCGACTTTGAACCTAATACCACAGAGATACTAATGATACACAATTGCCATTGCTATTTGACAGTTCGTGTAAACCATTTCTAATAATCATGTCTCACTTATTTAGGTCATCATGACCTGCAATTGCTAAATGTCGTCTATTATATGACTTTTAAACGAAAGCTGCCTTTAAGGTTTTGTTCGGAAAATGTTTTACCTTCTAAAGTTCGCCACCAGTGCAGTCTTAATTTAGCTTGCTTCAATACAATACTGACTAAAGTTATTCGGGACTGTTACAGATGACTTGATATGTGTGGTCAAAATGAACTAATTTTGAGAAAATACTTGACGGAGTTTAACTATAGCTATAAACTACCCTAATTAATCATATATATATTTGTTTGAAGACGCTGACGCTTCTTATTCTAACACATCTTCATGAACCAAGGTTGCTGTATCCACCCAAAGTGTCCATACTTACTGTTGTAATCAATTGAATTTATAATTTTTGTCATTTCTACTGCATTTAATTGGTATCCTCAAAGCAGATAAACCTTTACATGAATTGTCAAGAAGAGTTTGAAGATACCAAAGGGGTGATCAGAATTCGTAAATCGAAGCAGGACAGACAACACAATGACCAAAAGAAAAAGGACAAAAGAACAAACAATTCTAATGATCTACATAACACGTGTACACAGAAATCTAAAAATAGAGCAACACGAACCCCACTAAACGCCATAGTGAACGTAATGCCTAATACAATATATAATTACGTCCGAATGGCATGGGTTTACAAATACGACCGATTGTCAGCAAAAATATTCCTCAAATGTGATCTATTAACGTAATTTGTTGTGATTCTATATTTTTAAAGAAGTATAAAGTTAAAGATTACAAGAAAAACCATTTGCGTTTTTGACCGTTCTTGTGGAACAGCTGATCCGACCGAATGAATTGCAAATTATTTTTGTATATACATTGTATATATATGTTGATGTGCAATCCTAGCTTGGTGAGGGGCCATCGTGGTAAGTGGATATACAACTACCTGTAAATTAGTGTCTATCACCACTAAAGTTGTGAGTTCGAACCCCGTTCATGACGAGGTGTACTCGATACAACATTAAGTGATAAAGTGTGCCAGTGATCTGCGACAGGTCGGTGATTTCTCCGGTTTCCTCCACCAATAAAACTGACCGCCACGATATAACTGAAATAGTGTTGAAAGTTGCGTTAAGCACCAAAAACACAAACCTAAAAAATCTAACTTGGTGCTGCATAACATTGATACATCGCACATGATATATCATTGGATGCATTGTACATTTAGTGTATTATTTTTCATTGATATTAATCTTTTGTCCATTGTCGGCAAATATATATGTGTACGAGCTCTAGAAACGAGATGTTAGGCGAGCGTTTGGGGAGCTTTTCTGGCCTGTTTCTCATGTCAAAAGGTCCAAAACAACTGTCAAATAGTCGGGGGGGGGGGGGGGGGGGGGGGGGGAGGTGGAAGCAGAAACAAGAGTCGTTATAATTGTTTTTAATTGTGTCCTCTACTACGTCCGCGCTATATTATATTTTTATTTATTTATTTATCCAATTTGTATATTACACCCATATGGGTCAAGCAATTACAATACAAAAGCATGCAAACATATAAAAGAAAAACAACGCAAACATAATAAATATGTAAATGTAGGAGAAATATTTGACCGGGGTGGACCCTATCGTCTCAAGTCTAGTGATTGTTTATTATACTGGTACAGTTTCTTATTTTCGCTCTAGATGAATCAGGTACCAGAAAAAAACTATCTTGGTCAATGATCGTATATAAATGCAATGTATATCCAGTTAATTCAATTCAATTGCTCAAATAGAACCAGTGAAGGATAAAATTACATATTTCTTTTATAGAATAGAAATGGAATAGAAATAGAAATAAGTTTATTAACCAAATGAGGGCCCCAGGAGGGGATATACAATTAACAAATATGAGTGGTACACAACAACAATACATCAAATTAAAAGAATACATTACCCATACAATCGTTACATATATATTGCATAATTCGGTCAGGGGAGGATCCAGGGGAGGGCCACCCCCACCCCCCCCCCCCCCCTAAAATTGGAAAAAATATGATCTTTTGGCGTAAAATCGTGATTTTTCACACGAAATACCTCAAAAATGTTCGCGCCTCCCTCCGCTCATCGCAATTTTTGAAATCACTTTTAACAAAAAATCAAAAAAATCAAGGGACTTTGATCTATCCTACTTCAAAATAAATTTAATACACGATTTTACAATCCTTTCAAGTGTATATTTCCGCAGATACTTATATACAATAAGGAAGAAACAAGCTGATACATTCACGATAATAGGAAATATCCCATCATGCATTCAATGTGGGTTTTTACTCAATAATATATTGACATTGAAATATGAAATTTAAAGGTAATCGTACGTTTCATTCTATATTTAGAAAAATTATCAACTTCCTTTCAAATGTGTATGAAGGAAATCCACGCGACTTTGTCTCGAATCGTTGGGTTGTGAAATCAAACAGGAAATATAAAATATTCTTAACAGAGGTAAATAAATATATATATTAATTAACGTAAACAACACGATCGTATATATAATTACTACACAGGTACACAAGGGGATTTAATTAGTATAGATTTTATAGGCATAATGTTGTGTTCAAAATTTAAATATAATTATTGATCAGGATTATTGAAGTACTTCATAATTTTAAAACATGTTTGAATTAGTTTCACGAATTGGGACACAATTTCTTTTGTACTGTGGTTCATGTCGAAATAATTTGAAATTATCCCCTTACGCAACTATTATTAATATTATATCGTACTAGGAATTTAATCTTTGTTTACTTATCACAGACGTAGTATGACCTAACTATCATTATACGACACTTCATAATAAATACACTGTACAGGTGTGTTAAAGGTTTAATGTAGAACTCATTTTTTTTTTCAACAACAAAAATTGCACATTTTGCTGCGTTGCTATTTGTGCTATTTATGTATATTTAGGGAACGACCATTTAACTTGAAAGGGGGGGGAGGTATGTTTTTTTACTAAAACATTATTCTGATTCCCACTGTTGCTGAAAAAAATATTCTGATGTTGGTGGAGGAAAAAAAAATAATCTGATTCAGAGTTTTTGTCATATAACCTAATGTTAAATTCTGGAAAAAAAAAAAATTCTAACTCGTGTTATCCGAAAAAAAAATTCTGAACGAAACAAAAAACCATACCCCCCCCCTGCAAGTTAAATGGTCGGTCCCTTAACCATATGCTGCTTTGTTATGTATTTCCATTGTTCTGTGTTATCATGTCGGCTAAAGTACTCATGTTCTATGTTGTATTTGTATATATATACTTCCGACATAAAATGAAAATTACTTTACTTTATAACTTTACACATTATTTGAATATTCAGATATATAACAAAACCGTATTCGTAGTGTAATGGTAAGCGTGCTCATCTCGAATGAGGTATAGAACGTGGGTTCCAGCCCCGATCAAGTCAAACGAAAGACTATGGAATTGGCATGTGTTGCTTCTCCGCTAAGAACACAGCATTAAGGAAAAAAAGCAATGACTGGTTGGTTCGCAATCAAGATAATGTGTCCGAGTGGGGTGACATGTCAATCCGCGGGTTGCTCTATAAAAATCCAACTTAGCGTGTTGGTCTAGTACAAAGCGGACTTCATCTCATTGATAATTAACTTGTTCTCCCCATGATATAGCTGAACTATTTCTTCTGAGTTGGCGTTAAACAACAATCACTCACTCAGATATAACAAACAAATTAAAGTAACGTCAGCTATATTGCTGTTTTTACCTGTTTAATGAGTATATCTAATGACTAATGATTGCATGATGTGAAAAAATACTAAAATATTAATCGAAGTTCATATTCTATTTAATTCAAATATGTATGGGAACATTCCTAAAAAAGTGTGTAAGAAATGCATGAAGATAGCAAAGGGGGAATCAGAAATCTTAATGTGAAGAAGAACAGACAAGAAAAATGGCAAAAAGACACAATAATCGACAAAACACTACAGAGAAAACTAAAGATTAAGTAACAAGAACTTGACTACATTATAGATGTAACGCCAGGTGTTCTGGAAAGGTTAACAGATCCTATACTAACTACCAAGGCTTTCTGGAAAGGTTAACAGATCCTACACTAACTACCAAGGCTTTCTGGAAAGGTTAACAGATCCTACACTAACTACCAAGGCTTTCTGGAAAGGTTAACAGATCCTACACTAACTACCAAGGCTTTCTGGAAAGGTTAACAGATCCTACACTAACTACCAAGGCTTTCTGGAAAGGTTAACAGATCCTACACTAACTACCAAGGCTTTCTGGAAAGGTTAACAGATCCTACACTAACTACCAAGGCTTTCTGGAAAGGTTAACAGATCCTACACTAACTACCAAGGCTTTCTGGAAAGGTTAACAGATCCTACACTAACTACCAAGGCTTTCTGGAAAGGTTAACAGATCCTACACTAACTACCAAGGCTTTCTGGAAAGGTTAACAGATCCTACACTAACTACCAAGGCTTTCTGGAAAGGTTAACAGATCCTACACTAACTACCAAGGCTTTCTGGAAAGGTTAACAGATCCTACACTACTACCAAGGCTTTCTGGAAAGGTTAACAGATCCTACACTAACTACCAAGGCTTTCTGGAAAGGTTAACAGATCCTACACTAACTACCAAGGCTTTCTGGAAAGGTTAACAGATCCTACACTAACTACCAAGGCTTTCTGGAAAGGTTAACAGATCCTACACTAACTACCAAGGCTTTCTGGAAAGGTTAACAGATCCTACACTAACTACCAAGGCTTTCTGGAAAGGTTAACAGATCCTACACTAACTACCAAGGCTTTCTGGAAAGGTTAACAGATCCTACACTAACTACCCAGGCTTTCTGGAAAGGTTAACAGATCCTACACTAACTACCAAGGCTTTCTGGAAAGGTTAACAGATCCTACACTAACTACCAAGGCTTTCTGGAACACCACTTTATTAAGAATGTTCATGCATCTCTTGAATTTATTCTTGTTTTCCCCATTCCGAGATATATATTACAGGTGCATATCAGTAATATTTGTGTTGCCGGTACTAGTGTTAGAATGTGTTCAATTGTTTTTAAAACGGTAGTGTGAACACCGATACATCTTAAAATTTTTCAAATCTTATATACAACTTATTGATGGATTTTATAGCGGTCACAATGAAATTTACCTATTCTATGAGCCTAGTTTGTCGCCGGTATAATTGCACACATTTCCACCATTCTTTGAATTGCTTTGAACATTCATAGGGTTCCAAGCTTAAAATTGCATGACCGGAGAGGTAAATGAACAAATTCATACACGGAATTTAATATCGTTATCCAATAAATATCATGCACATGTGATATGTACAAGTTATAAGTCCATATTATTTCATCAGATAGGTTTTGGGTTAGCATGGTACATTGTATATTACTACTGAACTGTATGACTTTATAGAGGAAAATTCACCATTATATGCGCTTAAATTTGTGTAAAATAAAATTCAGTGACAAAGAAATCACCATATTAACGTTTATTTATTTGCAAATGTCCAGATTTTAATGGGGTTCGTGTTGCTCAATCTTTAGTTTTCTGTGTAATGGTTTGTTGGTCGTTGTTTGTCCTTTTTTGCCTATTGTATTGTCTGTCCTTCAATTTACGGCTTCTGATTACCCGTTCAGATACCGACAGAATTTCGGAGTATATGTCTCTCCGTTGATATTTAGAGCTTGTGGTTCCTATCATATCATGATTTCCTAGATAAAGAGTTGCTGTAATCAAAACAGCTGTTGAACCAAGAGTTCATTGTGCATGTAGTTATTAAGTTGAAGTCATCACTTCGATAGATATACGGTCACCATCATGCCTTTGTTAACCATAACATACTATTTGTGTCGAAAATGACCATGGATATGTTCCGTTGGTCGTAATCAACATTCCTCATTCGTGACCAATCACTGGACTTGTAACATAAGTAACATGGTGGGTGCCACTAATTCAGCAGGAACTGCTTAGCATTACTGGATACCTGGGTTCATCCCCGTTTTTAGTGGGATGTGTGACCTTCAATCGTTAGTTTTCTATGTAGTGGAATATGGAGTATTGTTATCTTATTGTACCTTCTTTTTTTGCGATTGTATTCTCAGGTCTTCGAATTACCCTTCTGATTACCCCTTTCCTACATTTAAACTTTTTCTTTAGGCTACAACGAGTTATCTACTAATATTTAAACTTTTTCTTTAGGCTACAACGAGTTATCTACTAATATTTAAACTTTTTCATTAGGCTACAACGAGTTATCTACTAATATTTAAACTTTTTTCATTAGGCTACAACGAATTATCTACTAATATTTAAACTTTTTCATTAGGCTACGAGTTATCTACTAATATTTAAACTTTTTCTTTAGGCTACGAGTTATCTACTAATATTTAAACTTTTTTCATTGGGCTACAACGAGTTATCTACTAATATTTAAACTTTTTCATTAGGCTACGAGTTATCTACTAATATTTAAACTTTTTTCATTAGGCTACAACGAGTTATCTACTAATATTTAAACTTTTTTCATTAGGCTACAACGAGTTATCTACTAATATTTTTAATTTGTTTATCTCATATTTAATAATTGCAAAATTAATCACATAATTATTTAATTGTATTACAGGATTAATAGCCTGTTAAATGTGATGCTGCAGCCCAATCAAGTATTTAATATCTGTATAATTCTGGTGTGTTTTCCTGTATTGTGTGTGTCCAAGAGACATAATGATCATCTGTGCACAGAAGTATCATGGTAGGTAACACATATACCTACAACACATGTTGATATGATCTTTCATGATGTTACATATTAAGATGGTACCATACACTTCAGGTAAAATTTGATCCGCTCGTTTAATTTTCTTATTTTTTGGCAGTGTGTTTGAATATATCCACTGTAATAAATATCAAACTTTTAACAAATTCCAACCAACAGACTCAGAGCTATAAATTCACTAGCCACATCGGCTTTTCTCTCTGTGGTTTTGATCACCGAGAAGCTTGAAATCTGCATACAAACATCATATGATCAAAACGTTCAACTGATTTTAAAGAGTTATCTCCATGTAGTGTACGGTACCCCCTTAAGAAAGGTTTGAAGAAAATAAAGGGTTAATGAGAATCCGTAAATCGAAGGAGAGTCAATACAATATCTAAGTGAAACAAGACAAGCAATGATTTACGAAGTCACTTCACAAAAACCAAAGATTGAGCAGCATGAATCCCATACAAATCTGGGATGCTCAGGAATGGTATGCAGTTTCTGCTTCACTATTTGCACCTGTCGTGTTACTGTTGTGACGAATCCGATGATACATGTAAGTCACTTATGAGGAAAGAACGGGCTTGTGACTAGGAACCTTTATAGTGCAGTAGCTTGCATGTTACCATCAACTCTCTGTCAATGAAAGACTGATAGGTTATATCTTTTTTGTAGCTCATGTGAACATATAGATGTATAATGTTGTTTAATGCACTATGGTCGAGTAGAAAGGAATGTTCGCTTTGGTGGTATTTAGCCCAAACTATACGATGACTGTTTAAGACAACAGCAATCGGCATACATGAGATATAACCCATGTTCGTGCATGTGACGATGTGTAATCTGACTTGTCGTCCGATTTTTATTCTTTAAGGCTCTGTTTGTATTGCACGATTCACTTTCGATTAAAACACAAGTATTTATTTGAGCGTGTGCATTTATAATGACACTCATATTAACTTTGAGCGTACCTGATGAAGGTTATTCCAGACGCGCGTCGAACGCACTAATTTTGATATCTACGTTTTTATTGTATGTAAAGATAGAGATGTAGAACGCAAAGTACGCGAGAATTGAGGCATAATCCAGAATAAATATAGGATATGTGTACGACTACCAGTAACACAGTCTTTACATCGGTGTTAACGAAGGTTGTTTCTTCTTCTTTTATTTGTAATATAGACTCTGTAGTCATATTAATGGCGTCGCATAATTTAAGAAGAGTTTGAAAATACAAAGGGATAATCAGAAGCTGTATTTTTCGGAGGACAGACAAAACAATGGCCTAAAAGGAAGGACAAATAAAAGGGTAAACAAAATACCACACAATAAACTACAGATTGAATAACATGGATCCCACTAAAAACGGGAGTGATCGCAGGTACTCAGATGAATACAAAGCTTGTTCATAGTGTCTTTGAAAACCATTTGCTTCCGAAAACCAAAATATATAAATCAATAACGTAAACATAAACACCATGTTGGTGTAAACATACAATCACATCAAATATGCAAAATAAAAAACTGTATCATTTGCACAATGTTTTTTACAGGCGACTGAAAAATGTTTCTTCAACTTTCAATGCTACAGGAGTTTTGAAGAAGGGAAGCGGGTAAGTTTAAAATGACTTGAACATTATTCAGTGGAATACACTATATCCTCTTCATTCATGTGGATGGGTAAATTTCTGTCCATAAGACCTTCCCAGGTGCGACTTTTTATCTATATGATTTGTTTGTGTAAGTTTGTTCATGTCTTGAATATATCAAACTACAGGTCACCAGGACGTTAAACCATAAGCAGGATTGATTGATTGATTGACTGATTGATTGATTGATTGATGAAAGTTGCGCTGAACAACATAGCCCTCCCTCTTTTAATATTTTGTTTTATATTTCTGTATATAATAGCTAATGTGTTAGGTTAATTATTGCATAATAAATAAGGGTAATAACAAAATTACCGAACTGTTCCACAGTGAGACTATAAAAATATATTAGTTTCTGGACAAAATTAAATGGTCTTCTCTCAAATAACATTTAATTAATGACATGTTGACCTGCTGGACACAAACATAATTTTCTGGGATTACATATAAATATAAATTACAAAATTAATTAAATGAAAATAAACCTCATAGGTCTGTTGCTCATACAGAAATTAAATTTTGACCATCTGCTGGGACTATTTTGTACCTCGTTAGATACCGTAACATTGACATTTGACATTGATCACGGTCAACACTAGAAAAACATTTTCCAAAGACGGTATCTCATATCATCTTTTTAAGGGGCCGTCATGGTCGTATGGTAGTTGGATTTACAACTACATATTATGCAATCAGTGCCTATCACCGCTAAAATTGTGCGTTAGAATCCCGCTCATGGCGATGTGTACTCGATACAACATTTTGTGATAAAGTTTGTCAGTGACTTGCGATAGATCGGTGATTTTCGCCGTGTACTCTGGTTTCCTCCACTAATAAAACTGACAGCCACGATCAAATTGAAGTATAGCTGAAAGTGGCGTCAAAACACCATAACCCTAACCCTATCACCGTTTGGTTTTACATGGGGATAATTTTTTATTGCAAAAGCTTAAAATAATGTTTAAAATGACATATAATGAATACCACAAATCGTTGTGACTTCCTGTTATAGTCATGCATCATATCGAAATAATTATCTATTGTTATTATAAAGTCGCCCACACTCAACAGTTTGTATCAAGGGTCATTTCCAGGTATACACTTATTATAAATACATTTTATGCACGATTGCAAACTACAGTCAAACCTGTCTATAGTGGTCACCTGGGGGAGTTTGACAAAATGACCACTATATGCAGGTGACCTTTATATTAAGGGGTTTGATTATTCGACGAAATATTCTACAGAAGTTGTAAATACACATTTTTAATTACATGTTATGTTTATCTCAATCTGATATGATTTGAAAAAAACATAAAAATAAATAAAGAAAGATATTTAATAAACAAAAGTACAATTTCCAGTAACACGATGTTGAACTAGAAACATTGTTTTCAAAATCGTCGATTGAATCTCACATTTTCTTTAATCAAAATCCACCTGTGATGTAAATCTATTGTCAAAACTCTCCATTATTTTTCAGGAAAGGAGAGTTATTGTTCTCTTTGTATTTTTAAGGTCCCAAAAGGGGCAAACAATTTAATACTTTGTACTTTAGATACTATACACAGACTTTTTTTGTTTCAAGATTAATAATTAATCAAATTAATAAAGTACAATGGGTGGATTTTAAGTTGGAGAATGTCCTCGTATCTCTCCATTCCTTTAAAACAATGGGCCTCGGCTCCATTATTTTTAAGGAATGGAGAGTTACTTGGACATTCTCCTATACAGAATGTTCATTATTTGGGTACGACCAACACCCTTCTCTTCGCCTACAGCCCAACAACTTTTCCCAGCATCGATCACAACGATTTATAACCTGTTGTATTAAAGCCCAGCAGGGATTCTACAACGTACTCATACAGATAACTTTCACTTTGTCCTCTAATTTCAAAGCTTTCCTATTTACGGATGTTGATGATTTTGACATGATACACTAGATACAAAATATTTTTAGTGAATGAATTTCTACTCTCGTCGTAATGAATAAATATCTCCAATAACCCCCGGGTATAAACTTTCCTTTATGTAATTTATTACTCACAAAATCTAATAGTGTTTGTTTATTCAGTTAATTAAATTAAGCAATATATTTTGTAACACCTTCGATATGCGGTAATGTGTATTTTTGTTTTGTAGTGAGGACACAATAGTTCAGACTGAAGTCATTAAAGTTGGCCTTGTTAATGAAACTACAACTGTCGTGACTTGTTGCAAAGGTTATCAAAAAAAACATAGAGGAAAATGTAAAAGTAAGATTTATTTTGGTATTAACGAGTCTTCATAGGAGATTTTGGCAACGAAACCTTGGACATCAATAAAAATTGGCATAAAAATGATCTTAACAACGACATCAGTGACATATACAGAATAATAGTCGGACAAATTGTTACAGAGAGACCTACACATCAAGGCTATAGCATGAAATATGAAATGCTTATTGCAAAGTGGATGGATCAAACTATAACATATAATTTTTACACATTATGTGTTAAAGTTTGTCAGTGACTTGCGGCAGGTCGGTGGTTTTCTACCGGTACTCCGGTTTCCTCCACCAATAAAACTGACCGCCACGATATAACTGAAATATTGTTGAAAATGGCGTTATGCATCATAATCCGGATCCTATAATTTGTACAAGTTGGTAGATGCTATCCTCATCAATGGGTTTCTTGATTTTGTATACTGTGATGGTGGTATGTAGAACACAAATACTAATTATGTTCCTTAACTTTTTCATTTATGTGCAATAAGATCCAAACAATTTTTTTTATCTGTGTGGAGGCTAAACAGATTGACCAACATCGAGTATGGAGACCTAAGGACGAGGACGATTGACATTAGTTGTAATCAATTAAATTATTTAGGAACTGTATATTTTGAACACAAAAATATTTAATAAACCATGTCAATACCAAACCACTGAGTACTTAGATAATGGTACTCCCCGGCACTAATTGTCTATAAGCATAGGCCAATGATAGTAATAAAAAAAAACGCAGGTCTAAGCAGCTCTAGATTTTTCTAAAGATTCCAAATCCAATGCAAACATACCAGTACCTCTAGTTTTTATGAAGGTTCTAAATCCAATATTAACATACAAGTATAAGTTTACCTTTTCCTAGAGGACTTTGACCTTATTTTTTTTTAATAAATTACATTATTTAGTAATTGTAAATATCGAAGTTCTCGCTACCCTACAAACCGGAGATTAATTAAGCTCTGCCATTGTATAGTTGGGACATTCATCATAATGTTCGCTCACTATTTACATTTGTCATTGTTGTTCATGTAGTATATGGTAAGTATATTGTTTCAATAAACAAACCAATATTTCACATATTTTCAAAAATGCAATCTCCAACACATACTATGTTTCTACCGCTGACATCATCTTTGCCATACCGGAAGCAGATATTGTTTATTATGGCGAATATTTTAAGACTAATATAATGTGATATCAAAGATTCCAAGTGGTATTTTGTTTTTGTGTTGAACGTCATAAAACAACGGTATGAGTACTCCGTGTGGTATAATCAGCTGGGTGATGGACCATTTACTTTAGGGGAATCACCTATTCTGGTATGGCAGAGGTGATATTCTGACCTCACATTTTATTTTGGAATGATTATGAAATCATTTGTTAGCACTAACAACACATTTTTCACAACGATTTCTAATATATTGATTCAACAATGTATATGAAAAACTTTTAAGATATTAAAGGTATGCAACATTATGTATAAAATTTGTCAGTGCCTTCCGACATATCGGTGGTTCTCTACAGGTACTCCGGTTTCCTCTATTAATAAAACTGACCGCCACGATATATTTGAAATATTGTTGAAAGTGGCGGTAAACATCATAACCCTAACCACATTCTATTAAGTCTGAATTGCACGAGATAATCATAAGTTTTTCAAATGTCTTGTCATTGATCTTACATCTCTCTTGCTGAAGCACATTGCCATTGCTGGAATGTCTACAAAGTCTCTTCACAAGTGGTAGATGTTGCTGGAATGTCTACAAAGTTTCTTCACAAGTGGTAAATGTTGCTGGAATGGCTAAATATTCTACTGCCAGTTTGGCTATTAAAGTTGAATTTCTTGAGCTATTTATTTTCGAAAATACACATTAAACTCTTAATCAAATCATTAGAACCAAACACAGATTCTTGTATGGACTTATTTTCTTACAAGTAAAATTGCCTTTAGCTGTATATCTACTGTATATACAAGTCTTTCTGATAGTTGTTTAGTATATAGGTTTAATTTTTATCAAGACAAGTGAAAAAAAGACAATATAATTCAAATGAGAAGCAATTTGAAAGTGCAGTGAAACCTGTCTAAACCGAACCTCTTCTGGGTCGGAATTTATAGGTGTTCTGTTTAGATAGGTTATTTTAACACATACTTCTTTTCTTATAAGTTATGTTTATACAGGAGTCCGATTTATTGGAGGTGTGGTTTAGACAGGTTATTTTCAGAATAATTCATTACATTACTTTAAGATGTAATTTCATATGAATTAAAACTCATTTAAGATGCCACCTGTCTTATAAGACCACTTGTTGTTTACCCAAAGGTGAAATGTTCATACAGGTTTGACTATCTGCTACGTGATCTTGTGCGACTTTTGATTAGATTAGACAGCAGTTTTGTTTTCCAATGATTAGTTTTATTTTTGTTGTCATAGAACTGTTGAAACAGCCCTTATAGTATCATAGACTATCGTATAATGTTAACAGAATATGTATTCCCGTGGTTTCATATGTTAATACATATAGTGTTTATTTATAGAATGCCGAAAGGGAAAATTTGGTGATAAATGTTCACAAATATGTCATTGTGACGGGTTTAAAAAGTGCAACCATGTGACTGGAGAATGCAAAAAGTGTTTAGACGAAACCTGTGAAGAGACATCGCCGAGTACAACTGGTATGCAGCCTAATTAGATTTAGAATTTTGTTGTACCTTTGTAGGAGGTGCCGACATGGGTGTCACCACTAACGTTGTGAGTTCGGATCTCGCTCAGGCGAGGTGTACTCAATACAACATTATGTGATAACGTCTGTCAGTGACTTGCGACAGATCGATGGTTTTCTCCTGGCACTCCTGTTTCCTCCACCAATAAACTGACTGCTACGATATAACAGAAATATTGTTGACAGTGGCGTTAAACACCATAACCCTAACCCATTTAAATGTATTATTTTTTTGTTTTTTGCGATGCGATAACATCTAACGACATCTCAGAAGGGGTCATGTCTGGAGTCGTATTTTCAACCGACCAATCAGCGACGCGCTTTCCAAATCTTGAAGTTTTAAAATAATAAATGTCAATGGCCAATTACTAAAGGTAGTATCAATATTTTTGTCTATTTTGAAACATCGTTGATTCCATGTAAGGTTTTCAAACGAAATAATTTAAATGCATTATGTGAATTTCCATCTGTCCAAACTGAAATTACATAATTGTTTTTGTAACAACAGTTTCTGTTAGGACGTCTTTTTCTTAACATTAAACCGTGCACATGCTGACAGCTCTTGTCCAATTTGTCAATATATAATTAATATTTTTCATACTAGTTCTAATAATAAAACCCTAAATGCTCGCTTACTTGCAAGGGTTATAACGGGATGCCATTACACGTAATGGAGCAGCCGCCGAGATTTTTTGCGCTCGCTTACAGAGTTTCTGACGCCTGCATTTATCAATAATAAGACATAACCTTTCCTTTTGTTCATTATTATAACAAGTTTTTATCACCTACCAGTATTTTAGAATGTAATTCCTATAAAATAAAAATCCATGTTTACTTTCTCTCTGAACATTTTGAATTTCGTCATTTCCGGCCTCACTATTTGGATGTCGATACCATATTTGGCGATTTGAGGCGTGAATGTTTAATAAACGTGTAGTAAGAAATACCATATTTAGAAAAGCTCCGCCTTCCGTAGTTTCCGGTTATGGCAAACGATCGATAAATTTGAACAAGGTTGTTGCTACCTTTGAAAAGCATATATTTCTCAGCCAACCCGATTTAACAAGGACTGGGATCATCAATAATAGTTATAATGAAATGTTTGAAGCGTAAATAGTGAGTTTTTATGTTTCAACTGCAACTTTTTTTTCTCTCCATTGTGACGAATGGGACCGCGTTGTAGCTCTGCCGTGACACAAGTTTGTCACAGGAGCTACAGTATTGCAGCTATTGTCATACTAGCTACGATATCTCGAACTTAATACATCCACGTATATCAAGCATTTGCTTTTGCCAATTTAGATCGTTCTTTCAGTATGTGCAAATGTACGGGGTATAGTAGCTCGTGCAATAAAAGTAGAAAAATGGAGGATTTTTCATATGAGTGCAGACATTATTTTTATCTAAATTATTAACCTTGTATGCCTTATTGTTTATTTTGAAACACGAATAACGTTTTCTGAATTTTATTTGATAGAGTCCACTACTAAGAGAGTAACCTTGTCTACAACATATAAAACAACATCAACTTTCCCGCCATTTCCCAGTGACGTACCTACTTCCTACATCATTAACACAGAGGGTAAAAATAATAATGTAACAGGTATGATATGATTCTAAAATTATAATAAAATGTAAAACAAAAATACCACACTGTCGGAATAGTTACAAAATGCAATACTGAATCCCCTTAATACACAAATACATGTACATGACTGTTCACTCTCCTGGATTGGTACAGGAATTTCAATAAAATGTGGTTGAGTTAAACTAGTTTAATGGGCCCAATATAAATAAAATGAATTCCCCAATATAATTGGAATATTGTCGTTTACGGCTTCTGATACCTCTTTGGTATCTTCCGAAGGGTCTTCAACAATATTATTTTAGTCTAATCGAAACTTCAATTGACGTTAGATTGTCATAACGATTACCCTTATTCAAATCAAAATAGCAAGAATGTATATGTATATAAGTATTGAAAGACTATTTATTTCGTGTTTCAGATTTGAACCCACATCTTAGAGACTGTGATATCTGTATTGCCGCTAATAATTGTACAGACGATCAAAAATGTGCTGGATTCACAGCAGGACGAAGTAAGTATATAGTGACCATCAATAATGGTTGACCGTTATGGAATATCTGTGACACAAATGACCACGGATATGTTTGTAAGCAATTCCCGTCCTTTCCTTATTCATAACTTTTCACCGGGTTTGTAACTAGATTAACACTACGGATGCCACTAGTGCCCAGGAACCCTTCCAGAGCATCTGAGTTCACCCGCGGACTAGTGGAGCAGGAACTGCTTAATTGTCCGGAGCACCTGAGTTCACCCCCGGTTTTTAGTGAGGTTCGAAGTACTCGATCTTTAGTTTTATGTGTATGTTTAGTAGATCGCCGTTTGTCCTTTTTCTATTGGTCGTTGTGTTGTCTCATGTGCTTCTTCGATTTACCGATTCTGATTACCCCTTTGATATCTTCAAACTGTTCTTATATAACTAATATTATCATCCATTCGAACCCTTCGGCATAGGTGACCATAGGTATTTTGCTATCTCCTGTGTATTTTGCTATCTCCTGTGTATTTTGCTATCTACTGTGTATTTTGCTATCTCCTGTGTATTTTGCTATCTCCTGTGTATTTTGCTATCTACTGTGTATTTTGCTATCTCCTGTGTATTTTGCTATCAAACGCTTCGTGTGGACTAAATTAGATATCAACATTTTTATTTTTTTATTATTGCATGGTTTACAGTGTGTGAATACATTAGTCTTTCTTTAATAATAAAAGTTTGAAGATACCAAAGGGGTAATGAAAGGCGGTAAATCGAAGAAAAACAGACAACACAATGGCCAAATGAACATGACGAAAAGAGACAAAAAGAGAAACCATGATCCATAAAACTTTACACATTAAACTATTGATTGAGCAACACAAACCCCACTAAGATCTGGGGGTTGTGCCCCGGAAAGGTAAGTAGTTCCTGTTCTACTAGCGGCACCTGGTGTTTTGCTCTTGTTAATAATCCGGTGATGGGTAATAAAAGAGGAAAATAGGACAGCTTTGTGACGGCGACAAACGGAACATTTATGTGATCATCTGTGACGCAGATAGTCTGTAACGGTTAAACCAAGTCATGATATTGACCTACAACCTTCGTAATGATGACTTCAACTTAACCACTAGTTTATGGTAAAGTTAGTACATTAGTAGTCATAGTACAGGACTGTCGGGGTATATCTAAGAAAAAGATGGAAAGGATATTAAGTGAAAACAGTGCAAAGTTTATGGTAAAGTTAGTACATTAGTAGTCATAGTACAGGACTGTCGGGGTATATCTAAGAAAAAGATGGAAAGGATATTTAGTGAAAACAGTGCAAAGTTTATGGTAAAGTTAGTACATTAGTAGTCATAGTACAGGACTGTCGGGGTATATCTAAGAAAAAGATGGAAAGGATATTTAGTGAAAACAGTGCAAAGTTTATGGTAAAGTTAGTACATTAGTAGTCATAGTACAGGACTGTCGGGGTATATCTAAGAAAAAGATGGAAAGGATATTAAGTGAAAACAGTGCAAAGTTTATGGTAAAGATAGTACGTTAGTAGTCATAGTACAGGACTGTCGGGGTATATCTAAGAAAAAGATGGAAAGGATATTAAGTGAAAACAGTGCAAAGTTTATGGTAAAGATAGTACGTTAGTAGTCATAGTACAGGACTGTCGGGGTATATCTAAGAAAAAACTGGAAAGGATATTAAGTGAAAACAGTGCAAAGTTTATGGTAAAGATAGTACGTTAGTAGTCATAGTACAGGACTGTCGGGGTATATCTAAGAAAAAGATGGAAAGGATATTTAGTGAAAACAGTGCAAAGTTTATGGTAAAGTTAGTACATTAGTAGTCATAGTACAGGACTGTCGGGGTATATCTAAGAAAAAGATGGAAAGGATATTTAGTGAAAACAGTGCAAAGTTTATGGTAAAGTTAGTACATTAGTAGTCATAGTACAGGACTGTCGGGGTATATCTAAGAAAAAACTGGAAAGGATATTAAGTGAAAACAGTGCAAAGTTTATGGTAAAGTTAGTACATTAGTAGTCATAGTACAGGACTGTCGGGGTATATCTAAGAAAAAGATGGAAAGGATATTTAGTGAAAACAGTGCAAAGTTTATGGTAAAGTTAGTACATTAGTAGTCATAGTACAGGACTGTCGGGGTATATCTAAGAAAAAGATGGAAAGGATATTTAGTGAAAACAGTGCAAAGTTTATGGTAAAGTTAGTACATTAGTAGTCATAGTACAGGACTGTCGGGGTATATCTAAGAAAAAGATGGAAAGGATATTAAGTGAAAACAGTGCAAAGTTTATGGTAAAGTTAGTACATTAGTAGTCATAGTATAGGACTGTCGGGGTATATCTAAGAAAAAGATGGAAAGGATATTAAGTGAAAACAGTGCAAAGTTTATGGTAAAGTTAGTACATTAGTAGTCATAGTACAGGACTGTCGGGGTATATCTAAGAAAAAGATGGAAAGGATATTTAGTGAAAACAGTGCAAAGTTTATGGTAAAGTTAGTACATTAGTAGTCATAGTACAGGACTGTCGGGGTATATCTAAGAAAAAGATGGAAAGGATATTTAGTGAAAACAGTGCAAAGTTTATGGTAAAGTTAGTACATTAGTAGTCATAGTACAGGACTGTCGGGGTATATCTAAGAAAAAGATGGAAAGGATATTAAGTGAAAACAGTGCAAAGTTTATGGTAAAGTTAGTACGTTAGTAGTCATAGTACAGGACTGTCGGGGTATATCTAAGAAAAAACTGGAAAGGATATTAAGTGAAAACAGTGCAAAGTTTATGGTAAAGTTAGTACATTAGTAGTCATAGTACAGGACTGTCGGGGTATATCTAAGAAAAAGATGGAAAGGATATTTAGTGAAAACAGTGCAAAGTTTATGGTAAAGTTAGTACATTAGTAGTCATAGTACAGGACTGTCGGGGTATATCTAAGAAAAAGATGGAAAGGATATTTAGTGAAAACAGTGCAAAGTTTATGGTAAAGATAGTACGTTAGTAGTCATAGTACAGGACTGTCGGGGTATATCTAAGAAAAAGATGGAAAGGATATTAAGTGAAAACAGTGCAAAGTTTATGGTAAAGATAGTACGTTAGTAGTCATAGTACAGGACTGTCGGGGTATATCTAAGAAAAAACTGGAAAGGATATTAAGTGAAAACAGTGCAAAGTTTATGGTAAAGTTAGTACATTAGTAGTCATAGTACAGGACTGTCGGGGTATATCTAAGAAAAAACTGGAAAGGATATTAAGTGAAAACAGTGCAAAGTTTATGGTAAAGTTAGTACATTAGTAGTCATAGTACAGGACTGTCGGGGTATATCTAAGAAAAAACTGGAAAGGATATTAAGTGAAAACAGTGCAAAGTTTATGGTAAAGATAGTACGTTAGTAGTCATAGTACAGGACTGTCGGGGTATATCTAAGAAAAAGATGGAAAGGATATTTAGTGAAAACAGTGCAAAGTTTATGGTAAAGTTAGTACATTAGTAGTCATAGTACAGGACTGTCGGGGTATATCTAAGAAAAAGATGGAAAGGATATTAAGTGAAAACAGTGCAAAGTTTATGGTAAAGTTAGTACATTAGTAGTCATAGTACAGGACTGTCGGGGTATATCTAAGAAAAAGATGGAAAGGATATTTAGTGAAAACAGTGCAAAGTTTATGGTAAAGTTAGTACATTAGTAGTCATAGTACAGGACTGTCGGGGTATATCTAAGAAAAAGATGGAAAGGATATTTAGTGAAAACAGTGCAAAGTTTATGGTAAAGTTAGTACATTAGTAGTCATAGTACAGGACTGTCGGGGTATATCTAAGAAAAAGATGGAAAGGATATTTAGTGAAAACAGTGCAAAGTTTATGGTAAAGTTAGTACATTAGTAGTCATAGTACAGGACTGTCGGGGTATATCTAAGAAAAAGATGGAAAGGATATTAAGTGAAAACAGTGCAAAGTTTATGGTAAAGTTAGTACATTAGTAGTCATAGTATAGGACTGTCGGGGTATATCTAAGAAAAAGATGGAAAGGATATTAAGTGAAAACAGTGCAAAGTTTATGGTAAAGTTAGTACGTTAGTAGTCATAGTACAGGACTGTCGGGGTATATCTAAGAAAAAGATGGAAAGGATATTAAGTGAAAACAGTGCAAAGTTTATGGTAAAGTTAGTACATTAGTAGTCATAGTACAGGACTGTCGGGGTATATCTAAGAAAAAGATGGAAAGGATATTTAGTGAAAACAGTGCAAAGTTTATGGTAAAGATAGTACGTTAGTAGTCATAGTACAGGACTGTCGGGGTATATCTAAGAAAAAACTGGAAAGGATATTAAGTGAAAACAGTGCAAAGTTTATGGTAAAGTTAGTACATTAGTAGTCATAGTACAGGACTGTCGGGGTATATCTAAGAAAAAGATGGAAAGGATATTTAGTGAAAACAGTGCAAAGTTTATGGTAAAGATAGTACGTTAGTAGTCATAGTACAGGACTGTCGGGGTATATCTAAGAAAAAACTGGAAAGGATATTAAGTGAAAACAGTGCAAAGTTTATGGTAAAGTTAGTACATTAGTAGTCATAGTACAGGACTGTCGGGGTATATCTAAGAAAAAGATGGAAAGGATATTAAGTGAAAACAGTGCAAAGTTTATGGTAAAGTTAGTACATTAGTAGTCATAGTACAGGACTGTCGGGGTATATCTAAGAAAAAGATGGAAAGGATATTTAGTGAAAACAGTGCAAAGTTTATGGTAAAGATAGTACGTTAGTAGTCATAGTACAGGACTGTCGGGGTATATCTAAGAAAAAACTGGAAAGGATATTAAGTGAAAACAGTGCAAAGTTTATGGTAAAGTTAGTACATTAGTAGTCATAGTACAGGACTGTCGGGGTATATCTAAGAAAAAGATGGAAAGGATATTTAGTGAAAACAGTGCAAAGTTTATGGTAAAGATAGTACGTTAGTAGTCATAGTACAGGACTGTCGGGGTATATCTAAGAAAAAACTGGAAAGGATATTAAGTGAAAACAGTGCAAAGTTTATGGTAAAGTTAGTACATTAGTAGTCATAGTACAGGACTGTCGGGGTATATCTAAGAAAAAGATGGAAAGGATATTAAGTGAAAACAGTGCAAAGTTTATGGTAAAGTTAGTACATTAGTAGTCATAGTACAGGACTGTCGGGGTATATCTAAGAAAAAGATGGAAAGGATATTAAGTGAAAACAGTGCAAAGTTTATGGTAAAGTTAGTACATTAGTAGTCATAGTACAGGACTGTCGGGGTATATCTAAGAAAAAGATGGAAAGGATATTTAGTGAAAACAGTGCAAAGTTTATGGTAAAGATAGTACGTTAGTAGTCATAGTACAGGACTGTCGGGGTATATCTAAGAAAAAACTGGAAAGGATATTAAGTGAAAACAGTGCAAAGTTTATGGTAAAGTTAGTACATTAGTAGTCATAGTACAGGACTGTCGGGGTATATCTAAGAAAAAGATGGAAAGGATATTTAGTGAAAACAGTGCAAAGTTTATGGTAAAGATAGTACGTTAGTAGTCATAGTACAGGACTGTCGGGGTATATCTAAGAAAAAACTGGAAAGGATATTAAGTGAAAACAGTGCAAAGTTTATGGTAAAGTTAGTACATTAGTAGTCATAGTACAGGACTGTCGGGGTATATCTAAGAAAAAGATGGAAAGGATATTAAGTGAAAACAGTGCAAAGTTTATGGTAAAGATAGTACGTTAGTAGTCATAGTACAGGACTGTCGGGGTATATCTAAGAAAAAGATGGAAAGGATATTTAGTGAAAACAGTGCAAAGTTTATGGTAAAGTTAGTACATTAGTAGTCATAGTACAGGACTGTCGGGGTATATCTAAGAAAAAGATGGAAAGGATATTTAGTGAAAACAGTGCAAAGTTTATGGTAAAGTTAGTACATTAGTAGTCATAGTACAGGACTGTCGGGGTATATCTAAGAAAAAGATGGAAAGGATATTTAGTGAAAACAGTGCAAAGTTTATGGTAAAGTTAGTACATTAGTAGTCATAGTACAGGACTGTCGGGGTATATCTAAGAAAAAGATGGAAAGGATATTTAGTGAAAACAGTGCAAAGTTTATGGTAAAGTTAGTACATTAGTAGTCATAGTACAGGACTGTCGGGGTATATCTAAGAAAAAGATGGAAAGGATATTTAGTGAAAACAGTGCAAAGTTTATGGTAAAGTTAGTACATTAGTAGTCATAGTACAGGACTGTCGGGGTATATCTAAGAAAAAGATGGAAAGGATATTTAGTGAAAACAGTGCAAAGTTTATGGTAAAGTTAGTACATTAGTAGTCATAGTATAGGACTGTCGGGGTATATCTAAGAAAAAGATGGAAAGGATATTAAGTGAAAACAGTGCAAAGTTTATGGTAAAGTTAGTACGTTAGTAGTCATAGTACAGGACTGTCGGGGTATATCTAAGAAAAAGATGGAAAGGATATTAAGTGAAAACAGTGCAAAGTTTATGGTAAAGTTAGTACATTAGTAGTCATAGTACAGGACTGTCGGGGTATATCTAAGAAAAAGATGGAAAGGATATTTAGTGAAAACAGTGCAAAGTTTATGGTAAAGATAGTACGTTAGTAGTCATAGTACAGGACTGTCGGGGTATATCTAAGAAAAAACTGGAAAGGATATTAAGTGAAAACAGTGCAAAGTTTATGGTAAAGTTAGTACATTAGTAGTCATAGTACAGGACTGTCGGGGTATATCTAAGAAAAAGATGGAAAGGATATTTAGTGAAAACAGTGCAAAGTTTATGGTAAAGATAGTACGTTAGTAGTCATAGTACAGGACTGTCGGGGTATATCTAAGAAAAAACTGGAAAGGATATTAAGTGAAAACAGTGCAAAGTTTATGGTAAAGTTAGTACATTAGTAGTCATAGTACAGGACTGTCGGGGTATATCTAAGAAAAAGATGGAAAGGATATTAAGTGAAAACAGTGCAAAGTTTATGGTAAAGTTAGTACATTAGTAGTCATAGTACAGGACTGTCGGGGTATATCTAAGAAAAAGATGGAAAGGATATTTAGTGAAAACAGTGCAAAGTTTATGGTAAAGTTAGTACATTAGTAGTCATAGTACAGGACTGTCGGGGTATATCTAAGAAAAAGATGGAAAGGATATTTAGTGAAAACAGTGCAAAGTTTATGGTAAAGTTAGTACATTAGTAGTCATAGTACAGGACTGTCGGGGTATATCTAAGAAAAAGATGGAAAGGATATTTAGTGAAAACAGTGCAAAGTTTATGGTAAAGTTAGTACATTAGTAGTCATAGTACAGGACTGTCGGGGTATATCTAAGAAAAAGATGGAAAGGATATTTAGTGAAAACAGTGCAAAGTTTATGGTAAAGTTAGTACATTAGTAGTCATAGTACAGGACTGTCGGGGTATATCTAAGAAAAAGATGGAAAGGATATTTAGTGAAAACAGTGCAAAGTTTATGGTAAAGTTAGTACATTAGTAGTCATAGTACAGGACTGTCGGGGTATATCTAAGAAAAAGATGGAAAGGATATTTAGTGAAAACAGTGCAAAGTTTATGGTAAAGTTAGTACATTAGTAGTCATAGTACAGGACTGTCGGGGTATATCTAAGAAAAAGATGGAAAGGATATTAAGTGAAAACAGTGCAAAGTTTATGGTAAAGTTAGTACGTTAGTAGTCATAGTACAGGACTGTCGGGGTATATCTAAGAAAAAGACTGGAAAGGATATTAAGTGAAAACAGTGCAAAGTTTATGGTAAAGTTAGTACATTAGTAGTCATAGTACAGGACTGTCGGGGTATATCTAAGAAAAAGATGGAAAGGATATTTAGTGAAAACAGTGCAAAGTTTATGGTAAAGATAGTACGTTAGTAGTCATAGTACAGGACTGTCGGGGTATATCTAAGAAAAAACTGGAAAGGATATTAAGTGAAAACAGTGCAAAGTTTATGGTAAAGTTAGTACATTAGTAGTCATAGTACAGGACTGTCGGGGTATATCTAAGAAAAAGATGGAAAGGATATTTAGTGAAAACAGTGCAAAGTTTATGGTAAAGATAGTACGTTAGTAGTCATAGTACAGGACTGTCGGGGTATATCTAAGAAAAAACTGGAAAGGATATTAAGTGAAAACAGTGCAAAGTTTATGGTAAAGTTAGTACATTAGTAGTCATAGTACAGGACTGTCGGGGTATATCTAAGAAAAAGATGGAAAGGATATTAAGTGAAAACAGTGCAAAGTTTATGGTAAAGTTAGTACATTAGTAGTCATAGTACAGGACTGTCGGGGTATATCTAAGAAAAAGATGGAAAGGATATTTAGTGAAAACAGTGCAAAGTTTATGGTAAAGATAGTACGTTAGTAGTCATAGTACAGGACTGTCGGGGTATATCTAAGAAAAAACTGGAAAGGATATTAAGTGAAAACAGTGCAAAGTTTATGGTAAAGTTAGTACATTAGTAGTCATAGTACAGGACTGTCGGGGTATATCTAAGAAAAAGATGGAAAGGATATTAAGTGAAAACAGTGCAAAGTTTATGGTAAAGATAGTACATTAGTAGTCATAGTACAGGACTGTCGGGGTATATCTAAGAAAAAGCTGGAAAGGATATTAAGTGAAAACAGTGCAAAGTTTATGGTAAAGTTAGTACATTAGTAGTCATAGTACAGGACTGTCGGGGTATATCTAAGAAAAAGATGGAAAGGATATTTAGTGAAAACAGTGCAAAGTTTATGGTAAAGATAGTACGTTAGTAGTCATAGTACAGGACTGTCGGGGTATATCTAAGAAAAAGATGGAAAGGATATTAAGTGAAAACAGTGCAAAGTTTATGGTAAAGTTAGTACATTAGTAGTCATAGTACAGGACTGTCGGGGTATATCTAAGAAAAAGATGGAAAGGATATTTAAGTGAAAACAGTGCAAAGTTTATGGTAAAGATAGTACGTTAGTAGTCATAGTACAGGACTGTCGGGGTATATCTAAGAAAAAACTGGAAAGGATATTAAGTGAAAACAGTGCAAAGTTTATGGTAAAGTTAGTACATTAGTAGTCATAGTACAGGACTGTCGGGGTATATCTAAGAAAAAGATGGAAAGGATATTAAGTGAAAACAGTGCAAAGTTTATGGTAAAGATAGTACGTTAGTATTCATAGTACAGGACTGTCAAGGGTATATCTAAGAAAAAACTGGAAAGGATATTAAGTGAAAACAGTGCAAAGTTTATGGTAAAGTTAGTACATTAGTAGTCATAGTCAGACTGTCGGGGTATATCTAAGAAAAGATGGAAAGGATATTAAGTGAAAACAGTGCAAAGTTTATGGTAAAGATAGTACGTTAGTAGTCATCAATATTGTTGTTTTGTATGGAAAACACTATTGTGATATTACACTTTTCTTTTGTGTTGTCTGTCCCTCTTCGATTTACGGATTCTGATTACCCATTTGGTATCTTCAGACGCTTCATACATACAACCTGTCGCATATCCAGAAATTGATGGTACTTTCCTCATAAATATTCATCATATTTAAATTAGATTTTGATCACGTGACTGCAGTTTCAAGCTTGATGGATCGTTTATTAGATTTGTCAAAAAATAGCCTACAGTACGGAAATTCAATGTGTCCGTCAATGATTCGAAAATTAAAAGTTATTGTTTATTTCCGCAAAGTTTTTCTTCGGTCAAAATTCAAATATTTTTGTTTTGTAACGATTTTAAACTTGTTTTTGATATCGCGATCATGCAAAAATGATCATATTATATTTAATGTGGAAACCCCGAGTTTAGAAGCTAGAAATATAACGTTAGTCAATATAATTACATATATTATTGAGGAATCTAAATTAATTTCAGAAAATATGTCGCCAAATGTCATTCATTGTTACATTTTGTGTCATACGCCACCAGTTTCATGTATTTCAGACATTTTTACATAGACTCTTAAGGCCAAAAAGGGGTTCGTCGCCTCGGATTTTCATTCAGTCCAGGAACCTTGAATATTTAATTGTTTTCATCAATTTTTATTTCATTTAGTTCAGCTTGATTCAATGTATCATTTTCAAGTTCAGAAAATGACACACATGCAATTATGAATGATATCGTCTATATAGACCATATGAAAATTGCAGACGTCCCGGCGTCGCCATCTTAGATATGCAAATGAGCAAAGTACCCATCATTTCTGGCTATGGACATTTTATCCTTGAATGCACTGGATTTGACATTTGCTTCACTGGGTTTGGTACTGCTTTGACAACTATTTTACCTATTTTGTTCCAGTATTGTGATAAATACTGTTATAGTGACAGCCGGAACCTTTGGGCCGTAATGAAAGCGGGAGGTTTGGCATTTTAAAATCTGATTCAACCCACCATTTCTTTAGAAATGCCTGTACCAAGTCAGGGTCATTACGGTTTTCCGGTTGTTGACTGATTTTGTCTGTTTATATACTTATGAGTTTTGACTTTCCCTTTGTAAGATTGTTCGGAGTTCGGTAATTTTGTTATTACCCTTATTTCAAAGCATAATACAAATCAAATATATATATATTCCAATATATTCAATCTCTATCCATTGCTACCGTGTCTAATCTGAACACTCTCATAGTCCGACCAAAACAACTGTGGTTACCATGGTTTTTGTTTCATATTCATTTCACTTTAGAAAATGATAGTCATAGAAATGTTAAGATAAAAACGTCACCTTTATTTATGGCTATCAGAATGTTGTAAGTTAATGTCAGAGTTACTTACCTTATATCTCATTCATTTGCACTTACATGGTTTATGAGTGAGTTAGTGATTGTTGTTTAACGCCAATTCAGCAATTTTTCAACTATATCATGGCGAGAACAAGTTAATTTTCAATGAGATGATGATGCGATCCGCTTTGTACTAGATCAATACGCTGATTTGGATTTTTAGTGAAAGCTCACTGAAACAACAGTTCGCGGGTAGACATGTCGCTCCACTCGGACGGACACATTATTCTGATTCCGAGCCAACTAGTCTTTGCTCTTTCTCCTAAATGCTGCATGCTTAGCAGAGAAGCAATAAATACCGATTTCATAGTCATTGGTTTGACCCAACTGGGGCTCGAATCCACGATCTACCACACTCGAGGCGACCACGATAACCAGTGCGCCACCGATGCGATTAGGTTTGGTTTATGAGATATATTTATGAATGATATTTACTGTTCCTAAATAATGTAATTTAAGATCAATCTCCCTCAACCGCAGTCAAACTTTGCCGGTTTGGCTATCATTTTGAGACCTTTTGATTGATCTGCTCCCAAACACTTCTAAATTATTTGGCTCCCTAGTCTTTTATTTACGTTTTGTTTTATTTATTCCAGATGATGGTGATAACCAAAACAAAGATGAAGATAATACAATTATAATAGCTGTTATATTGTCGTTAGGAATATCAACAATCATCTTAGTTGTGTGTATGGTTGCCAGAGAAAGGTTTGTTATGTTTAATCTATTTTTAAAAGTAAATAAAATGTACTACGATTTTGTTCGATTATATTTTGGAACTGACCTGGATTGTATTAAATTTGTGAGCGAGTTTGTATTCGTAATCAGAGTGTCACATGAATTATTGGCAATTATTGCCATTACTTTCCGTCCGTTGTCGTTAACATATTACATTTTGTGCATCTCTGTTGAAACTCCATGCGCAAAAATTATGTTTGCAGTTGTCTCTACAAACATTCCTCATTTTTGTCTTTATGTGTGGCTCGGCTGAAATATTTAAAACTGGTGTCTCTTCTATGAAATACTATTTGATGAAACCTGTAAATACGTTTAACCTTTTTCAATTGGCATGTGTGACCTCTGACATAATCTCCAAGTTGTGGAATGTAGTCGTGGTGATATTTTTGTATTCATCCTCTTTTGTCTGTTTATATAATTATGAGTTTTGACTTTCCCTTTGTAAGATTGTTCGGAGTTCGGTAATTTTGTTATTACCCTTATTTACTTCACATACGATGTTGCCTATTGTCGTAACTTGGCATTTTGTCGGTTTGCTTATCCGATTTGGCCACATAGTTACAGTTCTCAAAATCAAATAATAAACTGGTTGTATACAGGAGTGATTAATGGGCTGTTCTAAATAAACAAGGGTTAGTTTCTGATTGGTTGAAAAGTGGAATAGCCCTACCTTCTAAAACATCATAACAGTTGCAAAAAAAGTTTCTGATTGGTTAAAAAGTAGAATAGTCCTGCCGTCTGAAACATCATAATCGTTGCATATGAATTGCCAATAAACAATAAACATGATTTTGTGCATATCTAATTTCGTGGCCATGATATAAGACACTATCAATGTTTAAAATTGGAAAGATTGGCAATGTTTAAAACTATCAGGACAATTGAACTTAAGCCTAACAGAATGATTGTCTTTAAGAAAAGTGAATATACCAAAGGGTAATCAGAAGCGTGACCTCCTGTGTGGAATGGTAAGATGTTCCTGCATCATTACTGATACCTGTCATGTTACTCGTGTTAAAAATCTGACCGGTGACAAGTCATGTGCAGGGGTAGAAGGACTGTAATATGACCACGACAAACGGAACATATCCTTGGTCATTTGAGACACAGATATTGCTTAACGGTTAATCAAGTCATTATAGCGACTGTAGAACTATCAAAATGATAGCTTCAAATTTACATTTAGTAATCCTTGATTCAGTATAGAATATCTTCGTTTTGTGCTGTTCTGTGTCCAGATAGGTGTACTGGATTTCGTATTTGCGGTTAAAAGCACAAGGATATTTTGCAACATAAGCGAGACAGATATGATATAGGTTTATACAAATATTATATATATCGTGATGGGTATTAAGGATATCGGAGATTACCTGTAAATTTTGTAATGTTTATCGTGATGTTAATTAAGGATATCGTAGATTACCTGTAATTTTTGTAATGTTTATCGTGATGTTAATTAAGGATATCGTAGATAACCTGTAATTTTGTAATGTTTATCGTAATGTTAATTAAGGATATCGGAGATTACCTGTAAATTTTGCAATGTTTATCGTGATGTTAATTAAAGATATTGGAGATTACCTGTAAATTTTGTAATGTTTATTGTGATGTTAATTAAGGATATCGTAGATTACCTGTAAATTTTGTAATGTTTATTGTGATGTTAATTAAGGATATCGGAGATTACCTGTAGATTTTGTGATGTTTATTACAGATATCATAGATTGCGGAAACGAAGACAGCAAAGAGCGGGTAAGAAATATGTATCGTTAATATTTATGTCAAATATGAAACAAAACTATTGTGTATCACATTTCTACTCGTCCATAAACAGTTCCAACCCTGATTGGGTCAAACCAAAGACTAAGAAATTTGTATTTGTTGCTTCTCCGTTGAGCAAACCAAAAACTAAAATTGATGTTTATTGCTTCTCCATTGAGAAACCAAATACTTTAAAATTGGTATTTGTTGCTTCTCTGTTGAGCAAACCAAAGACTGTAAAATTGGTATTTGTTGCTTCTCCGTTGAGCAAACCAAAGACTTTAAAATTGGTATTTGTTGCTTCTCCGTTGAGCAAACCAAAGACTTTAAAATTGGTATTTGTTGCTTCTCCGTTGAGCAAACCAAAGACTTTAAAATTGGTATTTGTTGCTTCTCCGTTGAGCAAACCAAAGACTGTAAAATTGGTATTTGTTGCTTCTCCGTTGAGCAAACCAAAGACTTTAAAATTGGTATTTGTTGCTTCTCTTTTGAGCAAACCAAAGACTTTAAAATTGGTATTTGTTGCTTCTCCGTTGAGCAAACCAAAGACTGTAAAATTGGTATTTGTTGCTTCTCCGTTGAGCAAACCAAAGACTGTAAAATTGGTATTTGTTGCTTCTCCGTTGAGCAAACCAAAGACTGTAAAATTGGTATTTGTTGCTTCTCCGTTGAGCAAACCAAAGACTTTAAAATTGGTATTTGTTGCTTCTCCGTTGAGCAAACCAAAGACTTTAAAATTGGTATTTGTTGCTTCTCCGTTGAGCAAACCAAAGACTTTAAAATTGGTATTTGTTGCTTCTCCGTTGAGCAAACCAAAGACTTTAAAATTAGTATGTGTTGCTTCTCTGTTGAGTACACTGCATTAAGACGAAACTACCGTTATTATGTATTGTATTACTACTCATCATTGATAAACAACTCATGATTATATGTCTCTTAAAACATAAACAGAGCTTTAACATGAAGTTGTGTTTATTTTGTGCATTTTTGACATGGCTGTGATAACACTTTAAAATTTCTTCATCTATGAATTTTAATTTTGATGTTTAAGATGAACAAAGGTAGAGTTTGTGAAATTGTACACTATGGATCACTTTTTAGCTGTTATTTAGCAAAAATTTATGTGTTTTAAAAGCATATATATTCTAGTATGAAGCAAGTTTTACACGTTTATTTTTAGGTCAGTTACCCAGTAAGAAGGATGTTTGTGAATATGTAGATCCAGAACCGATTTACTTCGAAATTAAAGACGAAGATATAATTGTTCGAAATGGCAAATGCCATGCACAGAATAGCACCGCGTACACCCAAAAAATAGATAATGAATACCAAACAAGTGTTCATCAATATAACATAGACAGTCCAAAAGAAAGTATTGAATATGACGAGTGCGGATATCTAAATCCTTACATTCCGCTACGCTTCGCAAGAAGTGAAACAAACTTATTTCGAGACAGAAAAGTGCAAAAAAATGGGGAATATGATGTCGTTTATTCATTTGCAAAACCTAGCGAAGAAATCAAATTGCAGGAAGAACGGACCACTGACGTAAAAAAGGAAAATGAGAAATGTAATTCCAGTCAGAAAGAAGAAGAACGTTTAAGTGATGTGCCTACTTATTTTATACTTGCAAAAGTTAAAAACGAAACGGAATCTCATGAAGTAGAACGAGAAAAACTGCTATCAAGAAAATCACGGTCGAGTATTTAATTGGTTCATTTGAGTACATGGTTCGTGCAATATTATTTGGGTTTTTAGTTGTATCTTATTAACCTAGATCAGACGAGAAAATATATTTGTACTGTCCATTTAATGGATGATATACATTTCAATGTGTAGCAATAAATCATGTCTTTTTGTATTATTTTGTATTAAAAATGCTTTACAGGGTAATCGAATTCATTTTTTTCGTCAAATAAAGAAAACAAGGAAAAATGATTTATTGTGTTCCCTTCCTTTTTGACATCTTCATTTTTGCAACCACAGTTATTATATATTTCATGATTTTACAGACAATGGTATATACCATCGTTAGTAACCCACAGTTGATCTCGCTGCCATGTTCTCCACTCATTACGAGAAGAAGTGTTGAGTGGTGAGTTATTAAAGTGACATCTGTAGTGGTGTATTGACGATGGTGATATTTTCATATTTGGAATAACAATCCAGAGACACAGTCAATATTAGGCACACCAGACACAGGACGAAGACAATCGGCAAACCTCGGCTTCTCTCCCTCAATACCTCGGCTGTAATACGATCTACGCGTCACATTTCTTCGCCGGAAGACCGTATCACTTCAATCAAACATTGCGCACCGCGAATAAGTTCTAAAATGGCGACAATAGATGAGTTTGTTTTGAAAAATATTGGTTTTTGATGAAGGTACGGAATCAGCCGACATTGCGACGAATGAAAATATATTATTATTGGACGAATATTCGAAAGTGAAATTATTTCAATACCTCCTTCATTGAAGATTTCCGAAAGTAGTTCCAATGGGAGCTATCGTAATACGGACGAGGTATGATGAAGGTACGGAATCAGCCGAAGTTGCGACGAGTGAGGACGAAGACAAACGAAGACAACAACAACAACAAACACAACACAGAAAATAAAAAAGAGAAACAATACAGACCTCACCAAAAAACCGGAGGTTTAACCCAAATGCTCGCGAAGGGTAAGCAGTACCTGCTTCTTATAAGACACCCACCATGTGAAGTCCTCTTAAATTCTTGTCGGTGATAGAGGACAGGAAAAAACATGTAAAAAGAAAAAGATCCATTGTAATTTGATATATGGATCTTTCATAATAGTCAAACCAGATCGTGATGACGACCATGGAATGTTTGTAGCGATTACTTCAACCTAAAAGCAATGTAACCTTGCTTGCCCAGAAAATCACTGTACTGTGCACAAACCCTAAAATAACGTGAGTTGTGAAATGTAAACTCCATACGCTGGTAATGGTGGAACATTTGCTACTGTTGAAAGGAATGTTGCATTGACTATTGGAAAAATGAAGTCATCATGTTTGTCGTAGATGTTTGTTTTTAAGAGGAGTTTGAAGATACCAAAGGGTCATTCAGAATCCACATATCGAAGAAGAACAGACAACACAATGGCCAAAAGAAAAAGTACAAACAACGATCTACAAAACATACATATAAAACTTTAGATCGAGTAAAACGAACACCATCAGGTGCGCACTAGTGACACCCCGTACCTCTGAAACCGCTTGACCAAATGAACCGAAGCTGGGTAGGAAGCATCTATGGAAGGTTTTTTATAAAGATTGCTCATGTCGGCCCGATTCGCCAAAAAACATGGCCGCCACATGCAAATATTTTTTTCTGATTGGTCGATTTCTAAAAATATTCTTTTCGAAACCGCTTGGCCAAATGAACCGAAACTTGGTAGGAAGCATCTATGGAATGTCCTCTATGAAGTTTGCTTATTTCGTCTCGATCCGTTAACAAACATGGCCACCACAGGCAATTCTTGATTTCAAAAAAATCTTCTTCTCTGAAACCGCTTGGCCAAATGAACAGCAATTTGGTAGGAAGCACCTATGGAAGGTTCTGTTTAAAGTTTCCTCAAAACAAAATGAAAAGTGAGTGACACAGGCTCAGTCTAGTTTCTACAACTCGCAGGACAGTATTCTTATTCAAATGACCGATCCGGGGGATCTGCGATTTTGACAAATTCGACCTAAAAGTCATTACCTAACAAGACATCATGGAAACATTGTAGTTGTTTACTGACAATATGCAATCACGCGCAACAGTTTATAAACTTTAGGAGGACATGCGCCGACAAGACATGGACAGACGGAGAGACAGACAGACAGACGGAAGAGCAGTGAGACGGACAAGCTACTTCCTATATATCCCCACACTTGCGGGGGGGGGGGGTATAAAAATATCAACATCCCATTCCGATAAAAATAAAGCGAAGGTCTGTCCCTAAACTGAATCACAAATGGGTGCATTTATACATCGTGGGAATCTCAATTCCAACGATATATGTATACTCTTATGCATAAAAATAAATTATCAATAGATTGATACTTGAAAGCAAAAACCCGATTTAATCCCTGGATGAAATTAAATATGAAGTAAATTTTAATTAGAGGATGAATACCAATATAAAACTTTCTTTTTGTGTTTTATTTGAATAATTCTAACACGAAAAGTGCATTTCACACTGCAAAGTTGGATCAAAATTAACGTCCTTACGAGGATGAAGTGTCCGTAGGGAATGTAATTTAACGCCACCCGTGATTATTCGGCTTAGATAAAAAATTAGCATTTAAAAAAAAATTAATCAATGCACCAAAACTAACACAATTTCAGTAGTAGTGAAAATGTCTTCACATGCTGGTGTACTGTAAAGTGTGTTTTTATTTAGTGTATACTATTTTAAATAAAAAATCAGCCAATCTGAACAATTCTTTCCGTTCCGTTTCCGCTTCCGCCTTTTAGTAACAACCATGGTCATCCAAGCCATGGTGGCGACCATACAACTTTGGAAGTGATGACTCCAACTTGACTAAGAGGAACCCTTGGTCCAGTAGCTTCCTTGTTGGCAGCAACCCTTTATCAAGGAAATCATGATAGGAACCACAAGCCCTGAAATATCGTATCAACTGAGAGATATAATCTCTGTTGTCGATATTAAGGTGAAAGTCAATGTAAGAACCAGACTTTTAAGTGTCGGTAGTATCCTTTACTTCAAACTCAAGTTGATAGATGAGATGCAGATATGTAGTCAAGAATTGTAAAGTGATAGAACATCATCTATATAGCGAAAGCTGGATTTAAAGTTTTGGAATACTTTTCTCTTTATCCCCGAGAAACGCTTGAAAGAATTCTGCCTCTTAAGCGTGTAGAAACAAATCGGCGACTAACATATGATATCTTGAGTATATATTTAAATAATGTTGAAACAATATATCATCATGGAATGTAAGTTAAATTGTAAACAGAGAGTATTGTGTGCCTCCTAATAGTTTTAACCCATTCTGAAAGGGTATCAACTTCCTCTTTTTCTCGTTTTATCTATTGTCTGACATAGTCCTCCACAGAGTCCATAAATAATACTAAGTGAGCATTAATTTTTGAAATATGTCCCTATTATATATTTTACATCTGGGTATGTATCTCTCAGTTGATACGATATTCCCGAGTTTATGCTTCCTATGTCATGATTTTCGTGATAGAAGGTTGCTGCTAACAAGCAAGCTACTGAGCCAAGGATTCCTAGTGGTTAAGTTGAGGTTTGTATGATCGCCATCATTACTTGGTTAACCAATAACATCTATGTCACAAATGACCACATATAATATGTTCCGTCAGTGCCGGATTTACCATTGTGCTTAGGTGTGCTTAAGCACAGGGCCCCGTTGGCCAGGGGGGAAGGGGCATCTTCCTGCCAAATATTTTTTTCTACGATGGAATTTTGCTTATGTGGTGCAATTATAAATTTGAAGGCTTTCTGTTTCGAAGCGATTCCAGACATAATGATAGAGTTGACTGCCTGTGTAGGACTACCGGGTGTACCTCCTCCAGAGTCCAAGTAATTTAAGCGGCCTCGTAACTTAACTAGCACAGGGCCTCATTTGTCCTAAATCCGGCACTGTGCTCCGTTTACTACAATATCACAATTTGGTCCTTTCCTCATTCATGATTTATCACCCACTGGGTTTGTAATCGGTAGAGTAACACGATGGGCGCATCTAGTGGAATAGGAACTACTTGTCATTCCAAAGCACCTGAATTCGTCTCTGGTTTAAAGTGGCTTCGTGTTGCCCAGGCCTTAGTTATTTTGTGTGGTGTTTTGTAACATTAAAATGAGAACCTAAATAAAACCCACAATTAATATTAAACCGGTTGAGACAATAAACAATCCGGTTTTTTTATGTCTTTATTATCTTGTCAAGTGTTTATAGTGTAATTATTGATTTAGCTAAGTACCCCATTATATTTCAGGGAAATGTCTTTTATTTAATGTTAACAAAAACTTTATATCTATATAGTACCATCTTCGCTAGCCAAGGCTTACGATAGAGCGGATCGTAACCCTTGGCTAGCGAAGATGATATAGTACGTACAGCCATGCATTATGTGAGATGTCTTGAGGATGAACGTCAGCCGTAAATGGTTTTGTTCTAGGTATGTAAAAAGTCAGTTCACTTGTTATCAAACTTTATATCTATATAGAACGTAGTGCAGCCATGCATTATGTGAGATGTCTTGTGGATGCACGTCATCCGTAAATGTTTGTTTCTGAGTATGTCAAAAAGTCAGTTCACTTTTTATCAAACTTTATATCTATATAGTACGTGCAGCAATGCAGGGCTACACGTACTATATAATGCAGGGCTGCACGTACTATATAGATATAAAGTTTGATAAAAAGTGAACTAACATATTGACATACTTAGAAAAAACAAATATGTGAGAGGTCATGCGGATGCACGTCATCCGTAAATGTTTGTTTTAGAAAATGTCATTTGTAACCAGGGTGCCATTGCGTCACAATGTCCCTGTGTATGCGAACATATATTGATTCGTATGGTATCAAAGACAAGCACGAAATTAAGATACTATCAACATTATCCTGATGTAATTCGTTGCCATGGGAATCAATAGATTGGTTGACGGTTGTTTAGTGTCAACTAACTTTAGCAGTACTTCAGCGAAATATTGTGGCATGAACAAATTATATCGATGATAAGTGGAAAACCTTAGAAATTAGACAAATTTCTTAACTTTCAGCCGAACAGTGTTCGAGTAAGAATTTTTGCAAACATTTCTTTTTTTTTCCTCGACAGGATTCGAATCCACACTATTTGTACACTGCAGCACAGATTTAATTTGCATAATCATGAACCATTTAGTCCTCTTAGCCAAATCCACTATATTGAAATAGATATCAAAAAGAAAAGATTGAATATACCAAAGCGGTAATCAGACGCCGGAAATCGAAGGACAGACAACTCAATGGCCAAAGGAAAAGGGACAAACAACGATCTGCAAAACATTACACAGAAAACTAAAGATCGAGCAACACGAACCCCACTAAATATCAGACGTGAATTCAAGTGCTCCGGAAAAGTTGGCAGTTCCTGTTCCACGTGTGACACCCGTCGTGTTATCTATGTTGCAAGCTCTCTATATCATTAACCGAGATGATATCTTGTCATGTAAAGTCAAACTAATGGCCACCATCATATATTTTATTACATGTGTAGCGATGGTATATGAACACGTACTTTTATTAATTTGATAGCAATCTACATTTTGTAACTCAGTATTTTAAATTGTACATTGCATATGACTTTTTCGGGATCCAGTAGGGTAGATACATTGTCTGGTTGTCGCTTGTTCTTCCATATACAGTTATGCGCCATATATCTGTTCCCACTCAAAATAATTACTATATATTTCATATAAAACCACATAAGATAAGATAAGATAAGAAAACTTTATTTTGATTCGGCACATTTTTTCAAATAAATATCCTGAAGTCATTTCTGGTGCGATTTTGATGAAATTTACACCAATAATCTCAGATTTTTCTGATAATTTTGAAATAATTTTATAATTAATACTTTTGGAAAAATCACGATTTAAAGACACATTTTAATTTTTGTGTTCAAAAATAACATAGGTATATAGGGAATAATGACGTTAAAAATTAATATTTGTGTTTAAATCATAATTTATAAAAAAAAAAAACTATGAACCATAAAAATATTTAAAAATTGCTAGAACAAACTGCAGGTATATCTGAGTTTGATAGTAAAAATTTCATAACAATCGGACAAGAAATAAATTCAGGAAAATTTTTTGAAAAAATGTTTGTTTATATGAAATATATAGTAAACATTCTGAGTAGGAACAGAATATATGATTCTGATTACCCCTTTGGTATCTTCAAACTTAGACGACTGTATTATCTATTTCCTGTAAGATCTGCATCATAAGTTGATTAACGATCCCAGATAAACATATTCAGCTTACGTAAACTTCCAAGAATATCGAGGAAGCTAATAATTTAGTCCATTAAGGTTAAACCCACAAAATAGGAAATGGACACTGCTTGCTATAATTTCCCGCGTTTCGTAGTATAGGGAGAAAGTATTGTACGATTTGCACGAGATTTTAATGACGTAGTTAATTATTTGCGCGGGAAAACATTTTCCGTTTAAATCATTCTCTAGACAACATCACAAAAGGCTACTTCAATCTGATGAAAATCAGTTCTCTCACTTGTTCCCTTGTACTGATATATTCATCCCTGTTATAGTGAGGGTCGTGTTGCTGGATCTTTATTTTTCTGTGTAATGTTTTGTAAATCATTATCTGTCATTTTGCACCCTTTTCTTTTGGACGTTGCATTTTCTGTTCTTCTTCGATTAACGTCTTATTATTACTCCTTTGGTATCTTCAAATTTTTCTTGTGGCGTGCGAGATCTGAGGAAACCCCATTACGGATCACATGTCAGTAACTTACAGGGGTGGATCCAGGGGATCGCAAATTCGTGATTTTTCACACGAAATACCCCAAACATTTTCGCTCCTCCCTCCTCTCGGCGCAATTTTTTTAAGTGCACCCCCCCACCCTAACTTGAAATCCTGGATCCGCCCCTGACTTATGTCATAAATATATAATGATGTGATAAATACGGCTGTGACCTTCTTTGGCCAATTGGATTTCTCGTGGCAATGAAAACAGCTTAGAAGCATTTTCATAATCTCGCATTCGCCATTTTAATTGCTTAGTACATAGGATCACTCGCATTTGAACCGTGATTGGATTTCTTCAGATCGCCCACTCCACGACATATCAGTAAAAAGGAGCAAGTGAGACAGATGAGTTTAATGATGAGCCCACACATACTTGAAAATTAGAACAGTACAAGTATATGCTTTCTAAAAAAGCTAGCTGAATTAGCTAGCAAACTGCTAAGTAGTAACTAACAAGAAATAAGACCAGAGTCATAAATTTGCATGAAATTTATAGAAAACAAAACTTCTTGTTTCTCTCTTCCAAGTCAGGACCTGGATTTTCAACGTCATATGGCGTGGTATTTTTTATTGTGTCTAGTACGTTCGGTGGCGTTCGTGGGGAGAGGTGATTGTTCGTTTTGTTGATATTTGGTGGAATTGTTGACCATCACTGTTTAGACTTTCTTTTCAGTTTTTTTTAGGTATATGGTGTTTAACCCCACTTTCAACAATATTTCAGTTTCATAAGAAGCGCTATTATTCATTTTATCAATCATAATGAAGCAATTAAATTTCACGCTTGAAGTATAAGCTATCAAAAAGGGAATAATAAAAAAATATATATCAGTGGAAACATCAGAGCTTCTGAAAATAGATAAGATTAAATAAAGCCAAAGTCAAAAATTGTATTTAAAGTCGATATAAAAATATAGGTTTATGGTGCTTAACGCCACTTAAAATTTCAACAATATTTCAGTTATATCGTGGTGTATAAAAATATACAAATATCATAAGCTCTAATGAGCTTTTGAATCGACTATGCATATAAAATAAAGACATAAGACAAACACATAGGAGACACACATAAGAGCGTGCTCATCTCAGTGTGGTAGATCGCGGGTTCGAGCCCCGATTGGGTCAAGCCAAAACAATATATATTTCAGTGGGATTTGTTGAATCTCAGCTGAGCACGCAGCATTTAGGAGAAAGAGCAAAGACTGGTTGGCTCGGAATCGGGATAATGTGTCCGAATGGTGCGACATGTCTATCCGCAGACTGTTGTTTCAGTGAGCACTATGAAAATCCAGCTAAGCGTGTTGGTTTATAGCTAGTAAAACGGATCTCATCATCATCTCATTGGAAATTAACTTGTTCTCGACATGATAGAGTTGAAAAATTGCTGAGTTGGCGATAAACAACAATCGCTTACTTACTAAAGTTGACATGCACAATTAGCAATATAGTGAGATTTGGATAAAATAATAAACTTTAAATCATGTCTTAAGTAGAAAAGTAGAAATAAAATTATATGAAAAATATAAAAGAATAAACTATAGTTTAATGTAAATATAAATATTAGAAACTTAAAAACCGAGTGTAAAAACATCTGAGACAAGCATGCTGGCGCTACATAGAAAATATCAGTTGTAAACAACTTTTCCAACATGAAAAAATCTAAGAAAATTGAGAGCATGCATGTGAGCAGATATAATTTTAATTATATCAATTATTGGATATAAAGTGATCATATTGAGTTAAAACATCGTCAAATGTAAATTTTAAACTTTATCGTTTTAATTCACTCCGGAAACAGGTTCTCCTTTATAATAGGAGGAAGCTAAGATTTATACATACATGTAGATAATATTACATCAACTTTCTCGTTTCCTTCCCCTTCATTAATTATTGCCCCAGTTGTAACTATGAGTGGTCATGTTGGGAACTTAAATGAAAAACAGACAAAAACATTAGAAAAGGTGAGTCTGATTATTAAAATAATATTATTTAAATTGAAAAAAAGTCAGATAATACGGATAATATTGTTTTTGATCATAAATGTGTTTTAAATTACGACGAATATCCTCGTGTATTGTAAAGTCGAGACCCTAAGACTATTTTGTCTCAAAACATTTCTAAAATAACTGCAACTATTCTATAAATAACATAATCAAGAATAAACATATATGTAGTCTCTTTTGGTACCGATTACATTATTTTTGCATCCTTAGCAAGTGATTAAAAATCCATCTGAAACTTGGAGGGTATTTCCACCATGTTTTGTAGTGTATTGTAAAGTCGAGACACAGGGCCTTGTCACTATCCAGGTAAATATACTATCATTATCAATGTTTAAACATATACAAGGGCGGACATCTTTTTTTTACCTCCGCTCGCTTCAAGTCGTGTTTGTTTTTTAAATTCCTTCTAATATATTCAAAACCCTGTTTGGTTCAACTCCCAAGACCTTATTCTTTTCTAAAAATATCATGACCTCCCCTCGACTACCTCTTGTGAAGGCGCAGCGGTCGTTTTTGTCAGGAATTCGCCCGAGTAGAGAACAACATGGACCCAAAGTGAAAGTAACAGCGCCACCTAAAAAAAAAACAGAAGTTCGGAACTCTCAGGGTTTTAGCTTTGAGGTAAGGAAAATACCGTTAAGATTCAAACATCATTAAACGAGCGGGACGAATTGAAGTGAAAACTGAACATTTTTGACTTGTACATACAATGAATGATAAATGTCATTTTCAAGGCTTTTTCTTGATTGCTGTCCATTTTCTTTAATTTATTATTTCGTCTGTTATTTCCCGCGGTATCTTATACTTAGAAACACGATAACTAGCGAGAAAACCAAATATCGAATGGTAAAACCCCGAGAGTTCTGAACTTCCGTTTTTTTATAGGTGGCGCTATTACTTTCACTTTGGGTCCATGCTGTTCTCTATTCAGGCGAATTCCTGACAAAAACGACCGCTGCGCCTTCACAAGAGGTAGTCGAGGGGAGGTCATGATATTTTTTGAAAAGAATAAGGTCTTGGGAGTTGAACCAAACAGGGTTTTGAATATATTAGAAGGAATTTAAAAAACAAACACGACTTGAAGCGAGCGGGGGTAAAAAAGATGTCCGCCCTTGTATATGTTTATACGTTGATAGTATATTTACCTGGATAGTGATAAGTCCCTGTGGTCGAGACTCCATATTTGCATACGGTTGTGAATAAATTAAAGAATAAATTCAATTTTTTCAACTATAATTAAGATAACTATTTGTAATAACAATCACTGCTAAAAACTTATTTTTTCAGTGTCATATAATATAAAAAACCTGGCATAACACCAAAATTGTCTAATTTGTCTCAGCAGAAAAAAATATTGTTCACATAAAGTTTTTTCAGCTGTTCATTTTAGTTCACTATTTTAAACAGCAAATAACAACAATGTGGATCAATACAGTATAACTATATTAAACACAATATACATTCTTTCTTTTATCCATATGATAAAGTCGCATGACCAAGTGTTTTGAAAGGCTACAAGTTGTTATTTTGTTTCACTCATTGTCAGACTTTTTACATTTTACAGGTTAGATAAATAAGAAATCACATGTTTTGTGAGACATTTTTCTCAATTGATTAAACCCACGAGTCCAAATTCAGTCCTATAACCTTTAACCCAAGTTTGTAAGCAAAGCAGCCGACCGTGTCTTCCGTGACCCTGGTGACCCAAGGCTCTTAAAACGGCACAGAAATTGTTTGTTTAAAAATGGGCATTAGCAAAAATGGCAGAAATTGGCATCTTGAGGCTTTCTTATGTTATTTTACCTGTTTGAATCTCATTTTTGTTAAGATACTTGGTAATTACCAACTAGGTCATCACTATTATTGCTTGACAGTCACAGGGCACGTGCTCGCTACGACGTCATCTAATGAATATGCAACTTTTCAATACACAACGATATTTGTTTTTTTTTCTTTTCTTTTGTACAAATGTGGGCGTATAATATTTTTCTTTTTCTCTATGTTTAATAATATCAGGAATTCGGATCGTTTCGCCCCGAATCCTGTTCGCCCCGTGAGTCATTTCGCCCCTATTCCCGTTCACCCCGGGTCGTTTCGCCCCAATTTCCTTTCGCCCTCATTTATTAATAGTGCTTTATTAAATGAAATAATCAAATATGGAAAATTAGGTCAATGGTTATCATATCTGTATTTCAGAGCATGAATAATATCTTTTTACATCTTATTTATTTATTATTGTTTTTATTTCTTTCTGTCTTTCTTTTTTCGTTTCATTTTGTATATGTGTGTGTTTGTATTGATTACAGCTGTTTTCAATGTTTTACCAGAAATAAGTGTTTCACCATAGCCATAGGCAAATCTAGACCTGATATCTATGTCTTTTTTTTTTCGGTTAAAAAAATAGGTCGATGGCCATGGGTAATTGGAAACACAAATATGGCGAATATTTTTTTATCTAAACAAAATAAAAAGCATTTTTTAATATTTTATTTATATCATATAACAATAATTGACCAATAATTATTAAATATTATAATATAACATCATGATGATGTTAACACCATTTGTTTATCATATATTTTTATTATTTTTATTTTATTTTTATGTTATTATTTTTTTGTATACAACTAATAAATTTTACCAAAAAATTGTTGAAAAAGACTTCATCTATTATTATATAATAGCGATTAAGTAGGGCGAATTGACTCACTTTCCGGGGCGAAACGACCCGGGGCGAACAGGTAATCGGTGCGAAACGACCCGGTACCTAATATCAGAGACATAATTATATGTCCCTGATAATATGAGAACAGAGATACTTGCAACTGGTCTAGGTGAGTTCTGTACACATCATTTGTACTTAGGACTCGACATATGTTTTATAGAATAACAAAGAATACACTGCCACTAGTGGGACTTGCCAAAATTTTATTACAAGGATATCTGTTAGAATCAGCCATTGCTTTAAAAATGAAGTGTATGAGTATAATCCATAACTATAGTTCTAAGTTGTATGTTAACATAGCTTTATGACAACACATAATCTGTTAATAATCACAGACACTGGAACAATGGATACTCCCCTTTTTCTTGGTAAACGGACAGAAAGTCACAGGAAGTCGCAAATTTGATAGGCCAAAAAGTCACAAATAATATTTTTTGATTTGGAAAAATCTCTAGTACAAAAAGTCACAATTAATATTTGGGGACAGGGTTAAAAATGTTATAATAATAAAATTGGACAATACACATTTTCCTGTATGTGGGACAATAAAATTTATGATTACTTTTCATTATTATCCAAATTGTGGATTCTTCCTGTAAAGCCATACATGTCTTTATTTTTTTTATTTGACATTTACTGATTGCTACATGTATGGCTGCAAATTCTGTTTGATTAATTTATAAATTTAAATAATTTTTAATACAACTTATAAAGAAATATCAATCACAATACCATTATTTAAGCTTACACGTATAAGACTGATTTTTTAACTGTCTGTCTTTTTAATTGATATCTGACCCAACTTATGCTAAATACATGTATATGAAATGTGACTTGTCTTAATTAATTTTCATTAAAAATTTATGATTTCTATAGTATAATTTTAAATTTCTTATCTGATTTGTACACCAATATGGCAATAATAATGACAAATATTTTAAAATGTGACTTTTTGTCCAATAAAGTTGGAATTTTACTCTAAATAATTAAAAAAAAAAAAAAAAAAATACAAATTGTGACTTTTTGTCCTATTTGTCGAAAAATGGCAGTTGTGACTATTTGTCTGTGACTTTCTGTCCTACATTCTTTTTCTATACAGACTATTGCTCACCCTCAACTTAAAAGTCAACCCACCGAAAATATCATTTTATTAAAAAAAATTCATCATGTGTATAATGTTGGTTTTTCAAGAATTTTTCTATTTTTCTGCTATTTTGGAATTTGTGTCCACACAATTCATGAAAAAAATTAATACAGTAACACAGGCACTTATTTAAATCAATGTGAAGGTCGACTATACATGGATTGTCTACCTTCTCATTGATTGAAGCAAGTGCCTGTGAGGAATAATACTATACTAATATTTTTATTGTCAATAAAGATAACCTTATGTGTGCACAGTAAAATCAATATAAATTTCATATAATCTAAATATAGACTGTATAAAAAATCATTATTACATCAGATTGAAATGCTTCATGATAAGGATCCCAAACGGTATTGGAAACTGATTGAGGAATTAAAAGATACAGAGAAAATAGATACAACATCTTCAATATCTACTTCTACTTGGCAATCTCACTTTCAAAATCTGAATAACCCAAAAGATATTTACAAGAATCGCATTAAGTGGTTAGAGGATAAACTTAGCCAACTTGAAAAGATAAAATGTTTTACAGATATTGATGGTAAAATTACTGAAGCTGAGATTAATTCAGCCATTAAAGAGATAAAAAGTAACAAATCAACAGGACTAGACAATATAAGTAATGAAATGCTTAAAAGTGGACAGTCTTTTTTAATTCCATGCCTTCATAAACTTTTTAATAACTGTTTTACAATGGGTTATTACCCTGAAAATTGGACACATGGATATATTACTCCAATCCTTCAGATCCGAATAATTATAGGGGTATAGCGATAACAAATTCCCTCGGTAAATTATTTAATAGAATTCTTGACAACCGATTGACTAAGTTCCTTGATAAACACCATGTCATGATGTGATCAATGATAGCCAAATGGGGTTTACAAAAAAAGCTAGGACATCTGACCACATGTTTATCCTGAAGACCATAATTGATAAATACTGCAATAATAAAGATGGTAGGGTGTTCACCTGCTTTGTTGACTTCCAAAAAGCCTTTGATATGGTTATACATACAGGAATCAAAATAAAACTTTTAGAAAACGACATTGGACACCATTTTTAAAATATTATCAAGAGTATGTACTCTCAAAGTAAGTCATGTGTAAGACTAAATAATACACTCACAGATTTTTTTTGGTAACTATGTTGGAGTGAAGCAAGGGGATAATTTAAACCCTAACTTATTCAAAATCTTTATCAATGATCTACCAGACTATCTGATGATTGAATACTACCGACCCCATCTTTATTAATAAACGATCTGCCCATTGCCTACTTTATGCCGACGATGTAATTTTACTGTCGTCTACATCACAAGGACTCCAGAATAAATTAAATAATCTGAATGTATACTGTAACGATTGGTGTCTTAATATAAATGTCACTAAAACAAAGGTTCTGGTGTTCAACAAGGGAGGCAGACACTTTAAACAGAAGTTCTTATTTAATGGTAATGAAATTGAATGTGTTTCTCAGTACAAATACCTAGGAATTAAATTTTGTGCATCAGGATCTTTCTCTCCTGCTCAAAAGGAACTATATAGTAAAGCCCTTAAAGGGTATTATAAGCCATGCAGAGACTTTATTTTATTTGGACCAAACGTTAAAAACAGTATTCATGTTTTTGACCATACCATTAAACCTATTCTACTTTATGGTTCAGAAGTATGGGGTTACTTTAACCCATTTAAGAAAAGACTTCAATCAAATGATTTAGTCTTGGACCAGATTTACCTTAACATTGAAATAGAAAAATTACATATTAAATTTATTAAATATATATTGGGGGTTAATAAACGAGCAACAAATTTTGCAACACTTTCAGAGTTAGGTCGATTCCCACTTCATTTTGATATTATCAAATCAATGATTCGTTATTCGTATAGATTAGAAAACTTAGATTCTAACTTTACCTTGTTAAAAGATGCATATGAAGAATCAAAAAATTATTTGAAATCAAAATGCCCTCTTGGTATGGTTCAATAACATTACTTATTAAAAATATTAGAGGACTAAAAGAATTATCTAATGTGTCCAAACATAAATTCAAATCTTCTTATAAAGATGTCATATATCAAGTCTATAAAGAGAATTGGGGAAAACAAATATTAAAACATTCAGAAGGTAAACTATGTAGCTACAGTAAATTCAAAACATACTTTGGACTTGAAAAATATTATGTATATTGAAATCCTTTGAGCGGAGGAGAAATTTTACTAGGTTTCGTATTTCATCACACAGATTACAAATTGAGAGGGGGTGATATCAGGGTGCTCTCCGACAAGACAGACTTTGCCTCCGTTGCACATCTGGTGAGATAGATGATGAGAAACATTTTCTAATATCATGTTCTACATGTCCTGTAATAAGAACAGAAAAGTTCAGCAGGATTAATAATATCTGTCAAAACTTTCATGTCCTCAATCCAGAACAGAAATTATATTGGCTTCTTAATAATGAAAATGAGGAAATTCTAGCCAGTATTTGTAATTTGATAAAACAAAGCACAATATAATTAAATAATTGCTCTTTTACACTGTGCATGGGCTGGCATGTTTAGAAAGGAGAAATATAATATAAATTGATAATATTTCTAAATAAATAGAATAAATTTAAAGAAAAACACATATTACTGGGTTTGATCTGAATTTCTTCTTGATTCATTTTAACATGCCTTTGCACTGTCGCTTGGTGCACTCTGTAATTTAGCAATAACATGATGACATATTTCCTCCAACTAGTTCTCCTGCTCTAAACACGAGGTGACACATCCGAATGAATAACAATAATAATAATAATAGATATAATAATTAACTATTTTTTTTATTTATATATAGTATGTGATAAGTATTTAATATTATATATAATTATTTACTATATAATTGTGAGAAAATGCAATTATCAGATAGGGTGTGTCAGAAGCACCGTCCCTTGGTGTTTTTAGCAGGTTTACTACTTGTTAAGGAATATGCAACATATGTAAAGTTTCACACTGGATCTGAGATATAGGGGACAAACCAGAACATGATCCACTAAATAATAATAATTATATTTATATTTTTAGAAATATAAAAACCTTAAACTATGTCCTTTTTCTTTTTTGTGTATGTCTCATTTATCAATCATGAATGTTTGTATTGTTAATGATGCCTCATGTGGGCCCTATGATTAGGCAATAAAATATATTCTATTCTATTCTATTCTATTCTATTCAATACAATAAAGATTACAATGATTTTCATAGATATGACAGAAATGAAATAAAGCACAATATTAGCTTAATATTGGTTATACCCTACAAAGGATATCAACCAGTCCAGTTAAACCCTTAGCTCTAATAGATAATTGTTAATAATAATAAAATAAAATTTACAGATATTCTCAGTTGCAATGGAGCAATCTGAACCTATATTTATCATATCATTAAATATTCATGACATAGGGTCACTCGCATGACTGTGACCCTTAATGGGGTCTCTTCAGATCTGCGACGAGTGATTCAGTAACAGAAGCAAATGAGAGATGTGATATAATCAGATTGCAGGTACTAAATACTTGTGTTTTATATTCTCAGTTCAGAGAAGCAGTTACAGATATACTGAGTCCAGACCATGACGATTATTACTTATTAAGATGGCTCAGGGGTATGTTCTATTATTTAAGCTTGATTTGTGCGGTAGTCGGGTAGATCGAAGACTATAAAATTGATTGGTTGGTTTTATGGTGCTTAATACCACTTTCAGCAATATTTCAGTTATATTGTGGCGGTCAGTTTTATTGGTGGTGAAAACCAGAGAAAACCAGCGACTTGTAGCAAGTCCCTGATAAACTTTATCACATAATGTTGTATCGAGTACAACTTGCCTGAGCAGGGTTCGAACTCACAACATTAGTGGTGATAGGCACTGATTGCATAGGTATAAAATCGGTATTTGTTCCTTCTCGGCTAAGCATACAGCAGGTGTAGGAGTAGGAAAAAAGACTGGGTTGGCTTAGAATCAGGATAATGTGTCCAAGTGAATGTGCATTTCTACCCACAGACTGTTGTTTCAGTAATTTTAATACTATAAAAATCCAACCAAGAATGTTGGTGTAGTGCCTAGCAGACATCATCATCATCATCTCATGATATAACTAGAAAATTGTTCATTTGACATTAAACAACATCACTCTGCTACTGTCAATAGTGTACATGATTGATTGGTGTTTAATGCAAACTGTAGCAATATTTCAGCTATACTGTGGTATATAACGTAGGTGATATGTTAAATTAATAAGGGGGCCGTCTAGGCTATGATCGTATGGTAGGTGGATTTACATCTACCTATGCAATCAGTGCCTATCACTACTGATGTTGTGAATTCAAATCTTAGTCATGATAGAGAAATATCGCAATTAAGTTTTATTTATATATGCTTTATGTACTTTTTCAGCCAGAAACTTTGACCTGAAGAAGTCAGAGTACATGTTGAGGAATGTAAGTAGATTTTTAAAAACCTCCCAGTTAGCCACACAAACATTTATTTTAGTCACACAAACCTGTGTAAGAGCCTCACTAAATCCATGTTAGCAACACAATATTACACAGTAATCATGGGGGCCGTGATCATATGGTAGTTGGATTTACAACTACCTATGCAATCAGTGCTTATCACCACTGGTGTTGTGAGTTCGAATCTCGATCAGGGCGAGGTGTACAACATTATGTGATAAAGTTTGTTAGTGACTTGCGACAGGTCAGTGATTTTCTCCGGGTGTTCCGGTTTCCTCCACCATTGTGACTTATAAAACTGACCGCCATGATATAAATTATATTATAACTGAAATATTGTTAAAAGTGGCATTAAATACCATCAAAACCAAAAACCACAGTAATCATAGGGACAAATGTATATAAAAACTAAAGAGCTTTTAATTATTACCATGTTTTCTCATTTAAAATTTTAAATGTTAAATTCAGACTCGGGTAAAAATAAATGGTTTATTTTGACAGAACGTTGAGTTTCCCCTCTATTTATCTCGCCTGTTATATGATTTGTATGCTTATAGTTGTACTGAAAACCCATTTAAATAAATTTTTATATATGTATATGATACATAATTTGCAACACTGGTCTTTGTTTAATGCATTTCTCAGAGTTTTCCCCCTTTAAAAAAACCAATGTTGCCATTATTTCTATGCGATCATATATGGGTATGAATGTGTTGTCGTTTTTTTGTAGGTAGTTTTTATGACTCATAGGTTAGGCATTTTGGGATTTAAGTGTTAAAGTATTACCAGGGTATGTCTTTTTGTCCGCCGCCCCCGCAAAGTGGAGCGGGGGATATGGAAATGCCGGGCGTTCGTCCGTTAGTCCGTCTGTTTGTCCGAGATACGTTGTAAGCTCTCTAAGATTTTTATTTGTTGACCAATTGATTTCAAACTTACAAGCATTATATTTGGAATCTCTAGTTTAAGTTCGAAATTGGGCAAAATTCAAAAAAATTTGTGAGAATGGTGGCCATTTTTAATATGTCTGCAAAAAAAGCAACAAAATTTCAAAGTGCTACAATTTCAACAAAAATTGATATTTAGAAGATTTTCGACCTGTGGAATGAGATAGTGACAAATGCGATTTAAAAATGTCAGCCTTTGCAGCCATTATGGTGATCATTTTGGCAGCTATTTTCAAAATGGCCGCCAAAACACATAAAAAATTTCGAAATGCTCCAATTACAAAGAAAATTTATATTTAGGGGTTTTTAGAGGAATGTGATCGTGACCAATGCGATTTCAAAATGGTGGTCATTTTGGCAGCCATTTTAATGATGTTCACCGCAAGTGCAGGCAATAATTGTTTTATTATACCGAAACTCTATGTACAATAATGTTGGATGCAATAAACACTTATTTGTGTGTTTTTATCTTGTGTTTTCATAAACTTCATATTTGTGTTTTTAACTTCCGGTCAAGATTGTAATTCCGGAATGCAAAAACGGATACATTTCCGGACAGACATGGAACATAACATTTGTCGACCGGTGAACAACAGTGATGTTTCCCTGGGGTACCAATTTTGTAAAAACATCACTTTTATTTTTGATATATTATATAATGTAAGGTATAATAATAAATTTTATTTCCCTTCACAGTGCATTTCATATCAATTACACCTGTATTAAGCAACCACCTGTCTTATGTGACCATATTTCACTGTTCCCTTGGAAGGTCACATAAGATAGGTTTGACTGTATCTAATTTAGTGCACACAACACGTTTCTGGAATAATCTTCATTAGGTACATTCATAGTGGAAAAATTTGAAGGCCAAATAATTTAAAAGTCTTTTAAGAGCAAGTAAGCCAAAGGACCTAAACAGGAGTTATGGGACTTTGACTATTTTATACATCGTGTAACAGAGTAAGATCTTGTGCACGCAACTCTTGAAATCGTTCATCAGAATGTGTTCATGTATGGTAGTATTGTTAGTCATAATATGTAATTGAGCCTGCTATGCTGCCATTTTAAATCGACAAATTTTGTGGAATATGGGACTTTGACCTTTTTCGACCTACTGTATCATAGTTGGATTTTGTTTAGACACTTAGCAAAAGGTCATATGTGAAAGACCTCAAACAGTTTATTTCTGGTCTGACATTTGCAAGAGGAAGTAATCAACCTTTTATATCAAATGCCATTGTTTTTCTGTCTTCCTCAAGGGCTGATATATTCAGACTTTTTAATTTTGAAAACACAGTAGAGGGGATACCTTTACTGATATTAATATGCTCCCGAAGGGTTCGAAGCGTTAATGGTAGAAGTATGAATAGGTACTATGGCACTTCAAAATCTTCAACAATATGGCTGCCAGACCGGAAATAAATTAAAAGAAAAATCACGTGACCTAAACCGGAACTCTAGTCGAAATAAAAATGAAACAATATTCGGTAGCGGATACGAAAACTGTTTGGAGTTTTAGGTGGTGTTATTTTTAAGCTTGATATTTTGTAAACAGGAAGAAAAATTACTATTCTTCGGGAGCGTTTCAGGTTGCACCTGCCTCATATTATATCACATGGATAACATACTCACATTACACCTCTTTCTGTTGCAGTGGGGGACATATGGCTACGTGTAGCAATCTTGTTTTCTATAAAAACTAACTTGGATGTTAGACAGCAATCAGTCATAATAGAAGTTCTTGTTTGATTAGTTGGTCCCTGTGCAATCAGTGCCTATCACTACTAAAGTTGTAAGTTCGAACCCCGTTCATGGGGAGGTGTACTCAATACAACGTTATGTGATAAAGTTTGTCAGTGACTTGCGACAGGTCGGTGGTTTTTTCAGGGTACTCTGGTTTCCTCCAACAATAAAACTTACTGCTATGATATAACTGAAATATTGTTGAAAGTGGCGTTAAGCACCATAAACCAAACCAAAGACTTTTTTAAGATGATTATGAACGGATTGTATATTTCAGCATATGACATGGAGAAAACAGATCTCAGCAGATACTATACTGACAGACTGGTCAGAACCAGAGGTGATACAGAAATACTTCACTGGGGGTCTCTGTGGTTATGACAAAGATGGCTGCCCAATCTGGATTGATCCATTTGGAAACATTGATCTTAAAGGTAAAGCAGGATACTGGGGCTCTATGGGTATGACAGAGATTATTCCCCAATCTGGATTGATCCATTTGGAAACATTGATCTTAAAGGTAAAGCAGGATACTGGGGCTCTATGGGTATGACAGAGATTATTCCCCAATCTGGATTGATCCATTTGGAAACATTGATCTCAAAGGTAAAGCAGGATACTGGAGCTCTGTATGGGTATGGAACATGCACAAAAATGTGGATGTTTCAAATCGGTTAATATGATTCCTATCAGATATTAAACTAAGAATAAAAAACCTGCACAGATTCGCTTTCACTTGAAAAGACAACATACTATCACAATAATAACTACAACATAATGGATGCTCGTAGTTATCCGACTACGAAGATAGAATCTAGTATTGGTTAAAGTCATTACTCTTAGAGCAAAAAATCATGACTGACACTTTAAACATATAGTGAATGAAAATTAGTCGTTAACTTGACGTTTGAAATAAAAATGAAATAAACTGCTAAACAGGTCAGCAGGCCAGACCTTCATGGAGCCTCTGATATAATACAGTGAAGCCTGTCTAAACAGAACCCTAAATAAACTGGTGTTATGATATATAATGCCACTATCAACAATATTTCAATTATATCGTGGCAGTTGAATAAACCAGGATCCTGTATAAATTGAACTGTAAACAAAGTCAGAATGTATGAAATTTAACCTGTATATACCAAACATAGTCCTCACGCTGAACACCAGTCTTCCAGCCCAAGACCAGTAAAACTTTGTTCGGACCAGTAAATTTTTCAGATTTTAATTTAGATATATATATATATATATACGTCTGAAAATTAAACCAAACAGTGTTAGAATTAGATTTTTGAACTGTCAAATTTTTGTTCTTCCGTCGACGGGATTTGAACCCACACTATTGATACACTGCAGCACCATTCGCTTAGCCTTACGTCCAGCACCCTAGCCCACTCGACCACATCCACTCCCTATTAAAAGGAGCTTCAATAATCGTAGTGTTACCTTTTCTCGTAAGGCAAATCTAGGGATAGACGTAAGACATGTGTATAAGCGTGTGTAGATGGTACATATATACTTAATATTATAATTTGACAGCAATCTAACTCAGCAATTTTTAATATATTGTATAGGATAATGAAGAATTCATTATACAGTCACAGGAAATAAAGTATATTATACAAACATCTAGAAGCAAGTGACAACCATACAATATATCTGTTTCACTGGATCTCAAAGTTACTAAGGATACTAGGTTAATACTAAATATTATATACGTCTGAAAATTAAACCAAACAGTGTTAGAATTAGATTTTTGAGCTGTCAAATTTTTGTTCTTCCCTCGACGGGATTTCAACCCACACTATTGATACACTGCAGCACCATTCGCTTAGCCTTACGTCCAGCGCCCTAGCCCACTCGACCACATCCACTCCCTATTAAAAGGAGCTTCAATAATCGTAGTGTTACCTTTTCTCGTAAGGCAAATCTAGGGATAGACGTAAGACATGTGTATAAGCGTGTGTAGATGGTACATATATACTTAATATTATAATTTGACAGCAATCTAACTCAGCAATTTTTAATATATTGTATAGGATAATGAAGAATTCATTATACAGTCACAGGAAATAAAGTATATTATACAAACGTCTAGAAGCAAGTGACAACCATACAATATATCTGTTCCACTGGATCTCAAAGTTACTAAGGATACTAGGTTAATACTAAATATTATATACGTCTGAAAATTAAACCAAACAGTGTTAGAATTAGATTTTTGAGCTGTCAAATTTTTGTTCTTCCCTCGACAGGACTTCAACCCACACCATTGATACACTGCAGCACCATTCGCTTAGCCTTACATCCAGCGCCCTAGACCACTCGACCACATCCACTTATAATAAATTCTAGAATTTGATTCGGACCAGCAAATTCAAATTTTCATTTCAAGGACTGCAAACAGCTGTCTATTCCGAACATAAAAGTTGGTCACAAGGAGGTTTGGTTTAGACAGGTTTCACTGTAGTAACATCTTTATTTTATTTAATTATAGGTTTGCTGCGATCAGCTAAAAAATCAGATGCCATCATGGGTAAGGCATGTTTGTTGGAGAAATTATACAGAGTTATTTTTAAAGAACAAACCATAAAGGTATATTAAATAATATATAATTGTTTGCTCACTAGGCATCCGTCATCATCATAATGTTGGTTTTTTTGGAAGATCTCCATTGAAAGTTATATCTTGATAATGATAACTCCATTCTCCATCAAAAATGGCTGCAGTTACAAAAAAAATCAGCAAAAAAAGGAATATCTTTTTCATCCTCCATCCAAAATGGCTGCAGATACAATATAAAATCAGTAAAAAAGGAATATCTTTTATTTTTCTAGATCTAGATCCAGTATACATGTAACTTAACCATGAGGTTAATAGTTTATGATTAATTTTTATGAAAATGATTTAACAAGAAAGTATTTTGATGTACATGTATGTGAATAATTAGATCTACAGTGACAGAACAAACAAACACACATTTCCCCCTATTATTCCTGACAATAATTGATTATTTGAAGCAATGTAGGAACTCCATTTTATTTTTATTTTAGATGAGGCTCATACAGAAATTATCAATATTTAATTAGATGTTTTATCATTTTCAGTTTTACTAAGATTTCAGGTTTTCAGGTTTCTTCATTTTTTTATGCACCAATGGCAAAAAGGATTATATGTTTGATCTCTGTCTGTCCATTCCTTCATGTGCATGTTGCTGCATTGCTCTATTCATTCAATTTAATTCAACTGATCAAGAATCAATGAGCCTACCAGTATTAAAACTGAACACACAGTGAGAGCTGTGGTCCGATTGGTCAATATATTTAATTGTCATTCATATGATTTGACAATCAAGAATGGATGAAAGGTTAGCTGACCTGACTCATATAAGGATCTTAGTAATCATAAAAAAAAAACAAAAAAACAAAAACAAAATTAAAAAAACATAGCAAATATATAGATTTAATTAGATTGTTGATTCGTTTGTATATCCTTACATAATTTGTTGAAAGTAGGGACAATCTATTTTCTGCAATAAACTTGTAACTGCATCTGTGGTGTAATGGGTAGCATCTCGCCTCAAGTGTGGCAGATTTTTGGTTCATGTCCTGGTCAGGTCAAACCAAAGACTATAAAATTGGTATTTGCCGCTACTCCACAGCTTTAATGAGTAAGAGTAAAGACTGATTGGCTCGGAATCAGGATAATGTGTCAGAGTGGAGCAGCATGTCTACCTGCAGACTGTTTTTTCAGTGAGCTAGCTCTATAAAAATCCAACTAAGTGTGTTGGTCTAGTACAGAGCAGACCTCATCATCATCTCAAAGATTGCTCAGTTAGCATTAAACAACAATCAATCACTCTATTTATTGTTTGTTTTTAGGTTGATAAGAGAGTAGACCAGGTTGTTGTGATATTTGATTTAGAGAAGTTCAGCATGAAACATCTATGGAAACCAGGTATGATTATTTAATGTATACATTTTTATTTATTGTTCCCCTTGATTTTACAGAAAAATACAAATTATGTAGGTTTCCGTTTAATAACTTTAGCTGGAAGGTGTATAAACCCCTGCACCCCTTTCTCATGACTTATGTCTTGTCATCGCCTTTTGAAGTTTGAGATGTACGTTAGAAGTGGTTGTTGTTGTTGATATTAATGATATTGTCATGAAATATCACTATTAATTTTCTTTTTTGTTATGATAAGACAGAGTGTTTATATTGATTATGATTAATTAGTTATTATGTGAGACATTGGTTCAAATACATCATCAGTTACAATTTTTTGAGAGTTATTTTTTTTCTTATGTTAGACTATATTAATAGTTGCCATGGTGATATAAATATTTTTCAGGTGTTGACTGTTTCTGTGAAATAATAGCGATGGTAGAAGATCACTATCCAGAAACTCTAAAAATGTGTTTTGTAATTAATGGTAAGTATATTTCGTCTAACATGATAGTCTTTTAAGGGTGTAATGGTTAGCATGCTCGCCATGAGTGCAGTAGATTGTGGGTATGATACCTGGTTAGATTAAAGCAATTGGTATTTGTTGCTTCTCCACTGAGCATGCAGCATTAAGGAGAAAGAGCAAAGACTTGTTGGCTCAGGATAATTTGTCAGAGTGAAGCGACCTGTCGATTACCGTGGACTGTTGTTTCAGTGAGCTACCACTATAAAAATCCAACTAAACATGTAGGTCTAATAAAGTAGACATCATTATCCTCTCATTGAATGTAGCATTAACCATGATATAACTGAAAAATAGCTCACTTAGCATTAAATAACAATCACTCTCTCTTTCACCGACAGTCTTTTGGAACTATGGGTATGTATGTCTTGGTATATTTATTTTAATATCACTTTATAAGAAGAGTTTGAAAAGGGTAATCAGAAGCCCTAAATCGAATGACAGACAATACAATGGCCAAATAAAAAAGACAAACAATGATATACAAAACACTACACAGAAAACTAAATATCGAGCAACACGAATCACACTAAAAACTGGGGATGATCGAAGGTGCTCTTGAAGGGGATGATGGAAGGTGCTCTTGAAGGGGATGATGGAAGGTGCTCTTGAAGGGGATGATGGAAGGTGCTCTTGAAGGGGATGATGGAAGGTGCTCTTGAAGGGGATGATGGAAGGTGCTCTTGAAGGGGATGATCGAAGGTGCTCTTGAAGGGGATGATCGAAGGTGCTCTTGAAGGGGATGATCGAAGGTGCTCTTGAAGGGGATGATCGAAGGTGCTCTTGAAGGGGATGATCGAAGGTGCTCTTGAAGGGGATGATCGAAGGTGCTCTTGAAGGGGATGATCGAAGGTGCTCTTGAAGGGGATGATGGAATGTGCTCTTGAAGGGGATGATGGAAGGTGCTCTTGAAGGGGATGATGGAAGGTGCTCTTGAAGGGGATGATGGAAGGTGCTCTTGAAGGGGATGATGGAAGGTGCTCTTGAAGGGGATGATCGAAGGTGCTCTTGAAGGGGATGATTGAAGGGGATGATCGAAGGTGCTCTTGAAGGGGATGATCGAAGGTGCTCTTGAAGGGGATGATGGAAGGTGCTCTTGAAGGGGATGATGGAAGGTGCTCTTGAAGGGGATGATGGAAGGTGCTCTTGAAGGGGATGATGGAAGGTGCTCTTGAAGGGGATGATCGAAGGTGCTCTTGAAGGGGATGATCGAAGGTGCTCTTGAAGGGGATGATCGAAGGTGCTCTTGAAGGGGATGATCGAAGGTGCTCTTGAAGGGGATGATCGAAGGTGCTCTTGAAGGGGATGATGGAAGGTGCTCTTGAAGGGGATGATGGAAGGTGCTCTTGAAGGGGATGATGGAAGGTGCTCTTGAAGGGGATGATGGAAGGTGCTCTTGAAGGGGATGATGGAAGGTGCTCTTGAAGGGGATGATGGAAGGTGCTCTTGAAGGGGATGATGGAAGGTGCTCTTGAAGGGGATGATGGAAGGTGCTCTTGAAGGGGATGATGGAAGGTGCTCTTGAAGGGGATGATGGAAGGTGCTCTTGAAGGGGATGATCGAAGGTGCTCTTGAAGGGGATGATCGAAGGTGCTCTTGAAGGGGATGATCGAAGGTGCTCTTGAAGGGGATGATCGAAGGTGCTCTTGAAGGGGATGATCGAAGGTGCTCTTGAAGGGGATGATCGAAGGTGCTCTTGAAGGGGATGATGGAAGGTGCTCTTGAAGGGGATGATGGAAGGTGCTCTTGAAGGGGATGATGGAATGTGCTCTTGAAGGGGATGATGGAAGGTGCTCTTGAAGGGGATGATGGAAGGTGCTCTTGAAGGGGATGATGGAAGGTGCTCTTGAAGGGGATGATGGAAGGTGCTCTTGAAGGGGATGATCGAAGGTGCTCTTGAAGGGGATGATCGAAGGTGCTCTTGAAGGGGATGATTGAAGGGGATGATGGAAGGTGCTCTTGAAGGGGATGATGGAAGGTGCTCTTGAAGGGGATGATGGAAGGTGCTCTTGAAGGGGATGATGGAAGGTGCTCTTGAAGGGGATGATGGAAGGTGCTCTTGAAGGGGATGATCGAAGGTGCTCTTGAAGGGGATGATCGAAGGTGCTCTTAAAGGGGATGATCGAAGGTGTTCTTGAAGGGGATGATCGAGGGTGCTCTTGAAGGGGATGATGGAAGGTGCTCTTGAAGGGGATGATCGAAGGTGCTCTTGAAGGGTTAGCAGTTCCTTCTTCACTAGTACTTTCTTTTCATAGTGTAAATTAAATGAGAAAAGTAACCAGGTACTTATAAAATACTCTGTGGTTTTTCGTTGAAATTTCCATTTCCTACACTCTGCAATATAACTGTAATTTATTAAAAGCTTTGTAAAGTCATTCATTCGATGTAAAAGCATTATTGGACATATTATGTGACATTATTATACAGTTAGTTAAAGCAGGTTCTTTATTTTCCTTCCTTTTCTTTTTTAGCACCAAGGATATTCCCTATTGCCTTTCATCTAGTCAAGCCATTCCTGTCTGAAGAAACTGCCAAGAAAATATATATATTTGGAAGTAAGTTCGTAGCAATTCTGTATATTTGTTGCAAGCTCAAAATATACATGTAGACTAGTAGACTATATCAGAAGATAGATCTTTAAGTTTTATTTTATTCCTATTTGTGTGCATGTAGATTGAGTATCTGTAGTTTAATTTAAAGGTGTATTCTATTTTTTTCAAAACTAATTGTATCACACTCTTGAAGAAACAATGCACATGTGGCAAGTATGCAGTTAGCATTTCTCAAATTTCTGCAAAATATCTACCGTTATGTGTAATGTATAGTACTTACTGTTTTACTCTAGTTTTGGAAAGTATTTAATTTCGTTACAGTTAGTACTGAAAAAGTCAAAAAGAGATGTGTATTATACTTTAGTGTGCACTAGACATGACCAAATACAGTATTTTAATAACATTTCTATGAAAATCTGAGAAGCTATTTCTATGAAAATCAGATTTGTATAGATAATCATAACATATCTTAGTCAATATGGTCTAATTAGACAAATAATTTTCATTGGTTTAAAATGTCTTTGTTGTTCTTGTCTTTCAAGCAAATTATAAGGATGAACTCTACAAGTATATTGATAGAGATCAATTACCAGCTCACTGGGGCGGAACATGTGTTGATCCAGATGGTGACACTAGATGTAGATCAAAGGTAAGATAATCACTGGACTGGATCAGATGTAGGTCAAAGGTAAGAATCACTGAAGTGGAACATGAGTTGATGTTGTTTCAGGTGGTGACTCCAGACACGAGTGAAAGGTTAGAATTACTGAAGTGGAACATGTGTTGATACAGATGTTGACATCAAAGGTTATAATCACTGAAGTGGAATATGAGTTGATTCAGATGGTGACCACAGACATGAGTCAAGGGTCAGAATTACTGAAGTGGAACATGTGTTGATACAGATGGTGACAACAAATGCAGATCAAAGGTAAGATAATCACTTGACTGGATTATGTCTGCATCAGATGGAGGTCAAAGGTCAGAATTACTGAAGTGGAACATGTGTTGATACAAATGGTGACACTAGATGTAGGTCAAAGGTAAAATAATCACTGGATTGGATCAGCTGTAGGTCAAAGGTAAGAATCACTGAAGTGGAACATGTGTTGATACAGATGGTGACATCAAATGTAGATCAAAGGTAAGATAATCACTTGACTGGATTATGTCTTAATCGTATGGAGGTCAAAGGTTAGAATCACTGATGTGGAACATGTGTTGATCCAGATGTAGGTCACAGAACCACTGTGGTAGAACATGTATTTTCCGAAATAATAACACAGAATGTAGGTTAACAAAAAAAATCATTGGGATGGAATGTATTGTGGGGGTTAGAGTTAGGGTAATGGTGTTTAATGCCACTTTCAACCATATTTCAGTTATTTTGTGGTGGTCAGTTTTATTGGTGGAGGAAACTGGAGAAAACCACTGACCTTCCGCAAGTCACTGACAAACTTTATCACATAATGTTGTATCAAGTACACCTCACCTGAGCAGGATTCGAAGGAATGTATTGTGATCCAGATGTAGGTCAAATTTTTATAGTGATATCCTTCATTATAAATGGTTCAAAGTTATTTAGCTCTTTTATATCAAAGGATTCATGTTTGAATCTAGAAATGAAAGGAGATAGCAGTCAAATGGGCACTTGGTCTTACAGATGTAAAAAAGGACCCCTACAAGGTAAACAATATCTGGAAACCTTATTGGGCCTAAAATTTCTACAAATGAATGAAGGTTGTTACCTATTTAGGAATATTAGACTAAAAGCTTGAAATTTTAAAAATTAAACTCTTATAAGTGAGAAATTCGGTCCAAAAACAGGAAAAGGAAAAGTTATTCAAATTAATTCTAAAACAATATGTTATGTCATTATTAAGGGAAAAAATGGTTTGATTTGTTGGTATTTGTTACATTGTAAGCTGTTTTCTCATTGTATTTAATGATTTTCCATTTTATATTAGTCTTTCCAGTTTTTGTTGTTGTTTTTTTGTTGTTTTTTTTTATAACATTTACTTTTTTCTCATTTAATTTAATGATTTTCTGTTTTTTTTTGTTTTGCTAGATTTGTCATGGAGGAGAAGTACCCAATGAATATTATAAAAAGTATGACATAAATGTTGAAAACTTTACCTCAACTACTGTTGGTAGAAGATCTACACTACAAATAGATTACAATGTTAAAGTTATCGATAGTGTTATACGGTGAGTTCATCTGATCTGTTGGACGAGGGTCTACTCTGGTGACAAATTACTAGTTAAAAAAAATATTTTAAGTTTACTATTGACTTGAATGTCAAAGAAATTATTTGTTGTAATTTTAAGTTAAAATGTAAAAGCGCTGAACACATTTTTTTGTAATGCATCTAGAATGAAAATCGGTCATTTGTCAGGTATGACAGGTGATCATCATATACACTTGTAGCATCTGATATACAGTCAAACCTACCTTAAAGTTTTAAGGGCACCTTTATATAGCAATTCACTGTTTACTAAGGACGGTCTCATTTTCCCCATTAATGAATAGTGCATATAATTTTAACCTGAATATAAAGGGCAACTGCTCATAAAAATGCATATTTTCAGGTTTCTTTGAGTGCCATTTATCTATAGGTTTGATTGTATCTATGTGCCTGAAGTTAACATGCATGTGTGTATTTACCAAAAAAAAGGATTAATTGAAACCCATGTACAAAATACAAATGTTAACTTAAGAGTACATATTATCATTACGATGTCAGAATATTTTACTGATGGGTTTGAACCGTATGATATAAGGTGTTGGTTTTTACAAAAATTCACGACAAAAAACAGGCAATATCGAGGAAATATTACCCTCATAGAGAGTTGATAGTTATTATATATTGACCATTTCAAAGTATGTTTGTTTTTATTTTTAGATGGCAGTTCTCTACCGATGGGTATGATATAGGTTTTGGTATATACAGAAGGACCAAAGATTCACGACAGAAAGCAGGCAATATGGAGGAGGTATTGCCCTCAAATAGAGTGAATAGTCATCTGATATTGGAGGACGGCAGTATATGCTGTAAACAATTAGGAACATGTAAGAAATCTAAGATAAATACATATTATAGGAGTGAGTGAGTGATTGTTGTTTAACACCATTTCAGCAATTTTTCAGCTATATCATGGAGAGAACAAGTTAATTTTCAATGAGATGATGATGAGGTCCTCTTTGTACTAGACCAACACACTGAGTTGGATTTTTTAAATGCTAGCTCACTGAAACAACAGTCTTGCGGATAGACATGTCGCTCCACTCGGACACATTATTCTGATTCAGAGCCAACCAGTCTTTGCTCTTTCTCCTTACTGCTGTGTGCTTAGTGAAGAAGCAACAAATACCAATTTTAAAGTCTTTGGTTTGACCCGATCGGGGCTCGAACCTACGATCTACTGCACGTGAGGCGAGCACGCTAACCATTATGCCACCGATGCGGTTCATATTATAGGCATACTGTGTTGGTAGTGTGGTATATAGTAGTCATGTGGTTTACACAACATGATGCAAATAAAAATGTAAATATCTAAGTTAGTGCACATATATCGATGGGTTAATACCACAACCAAGTAACTGGAAAATTGACATTTTTCAGGAGATGGATTTTTTTATTCCATAGAAATTATGGAAGCAATTATTTGGTCGTAAATACATCTATATTATAAAATAAAGATTTGTTAGCATCATGCTAAAACCATAAAAAACAGAAATAGTCAAATAAATGATTTATTGCATCATAGACATTACAATTGGTTTTGACATTTCAAAATCAAAATTATTAATTGAAAAGAATTTTGCCAAAACAACGTAACTGACAATACTTTGTTGTTGCATTCACATAATAGATTGAAAAAATGATCTTAAATGTGCCTCAAGAATGTTACTAACAATAATTCTTTGTGGCTTTCGTAAAAAATGTTTAAAAAAATATCTTTATTGTGCCATAACCAATTAGCAGAAGATAATTGATTTTTGCATTTAGAAAATCAAATTTATTTTTAGATAACATTTTAGACACAACATCGTATCTCGAAATATCATCTTTTGGCATTTCAAAAGAATTCACATCGTATCTCGAAATGTCATCTTTTGGCATTTCAAAAGAATTCACGATTTATTCAAATACGATGTTGTGTCTAAATTGCTATAAAATGTTAAAAAGAGATAATTGATTTTGGCACCTGAAATAAACATTAGTTTTTAATGTTTCTTTTACACCAAAATGTTGTAGCCGATGGATAACTGATTTTTCTACAAAAAATAATAACTTGTTGGCATTAACTTTTTATTGATGTAGAATTAGTTTTTTTTAAATATGGCAATTATCTTAAAAGTCCAAAACATCCCTGTTTAGCTCACCTGACCCGAAGGGTCATGTGAGCTATTGCCATCACTTGGCATCCGTCGTCGTCGTACGTCGTAAACTTGTTCAAAAATCTTCTCCTCTGAAAGTACTAGACCAATGGAAACCAAACTTGGTCTGAATCATCACAAGGGTGTCTAGTTTCAAAATTGTGTCTGGTGATGCCGTGCACCAACCAACATGGCCGCTGTTACTAAAAATAGAACATATGGTAAAATTGCAGGTTTTGGGTAGTAGCTCAAAAACCATTAATAATATCAAAAATCTGACATGGGGTAAAAATGATCAGCACAGCAAGATCTACCTACCCTGCAATTTTGAAGTAAATCTGAATACCCATCTTAGAGTTATTGCCCTTTTTTCATCAAATTTGTAAAATTTTAATACTTTTCATCTTATATTTCAAAAACTATAAGAGATAAAGGTTAAGTTTAAATTTCAAAAATGTGCAGCATGTCAAGATCTACCCACCCTGCAATTTTGAAGTAAATCCCAATACCCATTTTGGAGTCATTTCCCTTTTTTCATCAAATTTTCAAAATTTTAATACTTTTCGTCCTTTTTTTAAAAAAAAATCTATAAGAGACAGATGGTAAGTTGAACTGCAAACATGTTCAGCATGTCAAGATCTACCTACCCTGCAATTTTGAAGTAAATCTGAATACCCATCTTAGAGTTATTGCCCTTTTTTCATCAAATTTGTAAAATTTTAATACTTTTCATCTTATATTTCAAAAACTATAAGAGATAAAGGTTAAGTTTAAATTTCAAAAATGTGCAGCATGTCAAGATCTACCCACCCTGCAATTTTGAAGTAAATCCCAATACCCATTTTGGAGTCATTTCCCTTTTTTCATCAAATTTTCAAAATTTTAATACTTTTCGTCCTTTTTTAAAAAAAAAATCTATAAGAGACAGATGGTAAGTTGAACTGCAAACATGTTCAGCATGTCAAGATCTACCTACCCTGCAATTTTGAAGTAAATCCCATTACCCATTTTGGAGTTATTGCCCTTTTTTCATCAAATTTTCTAAATTTTAATACTTTTTGTCCTTTATTTCAAAATCTATAAGAGATAGATGTTAAGTTTAAACAGTAAACATGTTCAGTATGTCAAGATCTACCTACCCAGCAATTTTGAAGTAAATCTGATTACCCATCTTGGAATTATTGCCCTTTTTCATCAAATTTGTAAAATTTTAATACTTTTCATCTTCTTATATTTCAAAAACTATAAGAAATAAAGGTTAAGTTTAAATTGCAAAAATTTGCAGCATGTCAAGATCTACCTACCCCGCAATTTTGAAGTAAATCCCATTACCCATTTTGGAGTTATTGCCCTTTTTTCATCAAAATGTTCTAAATTTTAATACTTTCATCTTATATCTCAAAAACTATTAGAGATAGAGGGAAAGTTTAAACTGCAACAATGTTCAGCATGTCAAGATCTACAAAAAATTTCCCACAGTTGAAAATGTGCGACAATTGTGTGAAGAGTTATTCCTCTTGAAATGCATTTTTTTTGTTGACTCACTGCTTTTGGTTACTCAAATAATCAAAGGGAAGCAACTCTATTACAAAATGTGAAGTAGAAAAAGCTAAATTTTGAGAATCATTGACATATATGTTTTTTTTACAGCAATTTTGATAACTTACATTAAAGGGGGAACTCCTGCCCAAATTTTTTTGTAGAAGGGGTCTGCAATGACGAGGGCTACATTTGTTAATTTTTTTTACCGAAGTTATCAAGTTTTATTGACTGATGTTATTATACCCAGGTGAGCTATACAGGCACCTGGGAGCCTCTAGTTTTAATTCAAGTATCTGAACTATTCAAATGTCTATATTGTCCATCAGAAATTTGAGGGAATTTACTCCTTGTCAGAATCTTGTTCATCTTCCTCTGCATCGGGACTTGGGAGAGTGTCGTTGACCTTTGCATTTGCTGGTAGTCCCTAATAGAAATCGTGATATTCCACAGAATTTGCAAAGACTCAGCAGATCTTTTTTCTTTGCCAAAGATATTGCTTGTTTTGCTTTATATTTTCTTTGTAGTTCTCTTCTTCGTTGACTTGTTGTTGGCATTCCCTTCTTGTCGACCTCCACCGCTCTTCCTCGTAGGCTTGTTGTTGGCATTCCCTTCTTGTCGACCTCCACCACTCTTCCTCGTAGGCTTGTTGTTAGCATTCCCTTCTTGTCGACCTCCACCACTCTTCCTCGTAGGCTTGTTGTTGGCATTCCCTTCTTGTCGACCTCCACCACTCTTCCTCGTAGGCTTGTTGTTAGCATTCCCTTCTTGTCGACCTCCACCACTCTTCCTCGTAGGCTTGTTGTTAGCATTCCCTTCTTGTCGACCTCCACCACTCTTCCTCGTAGGCTTGTTGTTGGCATTCCCTTCTTGTCGACCTCCACCACTCTTCCTCGTAGGCTTGTTGTTAGCATTCCCTTCTTGTCGACCTCAACCACTCTTCCTCGTAGGCTTGTTGTTGGCATTCCCTTCTTGTCGACCTCCACCACTCTTCCTCGTAGGCTTGTTGTTGGCATTCCCTTCTTGTCGACCTCCACCACTCTTCCTCGTAGGCTTGTTGTTGGCATTCCCTTCTTGTCGACCTCCACCACTCTTCCTCGTAGGCTTGTTGTTAGCATTCCCTTCTTGTCGACCTCCACCACTCTTCCTCGTAGGCTTGTTGTTGGCATTCCCTTCTTGTCGACCTCCACCACTCTTCCTCGTAGGCTTGTTGTTAGCATTCCCTTCTTGTCGACCTCCACCACTCTTCCTCGTAGGCTTGTTGTTAGCATTCCCTTCTTGTCGACCTCCACCACTCTTCCTCATAGGCTTGTTGTTGGCATTCCCTTCTTGTCGACCTCCACCATTCTTCCTCGTTGGCTTGTTGTTGGCATTCCCTTCTTGTCGACCTCCACCACTCTTCCTCGTAGGCTTGTTGTTGGCATTCCCTTCTTGTCGACCTCCACCACTCTTCCTCGTAGGCTTGTTGTTGGCATTCCCTTCTTGTCGACCTCCACCACTCTTCCTCATAGGCTTGTTGTTGGCATTTCCTTCTTGTCGACCTCCACCACTCTTCCTCGTAGGCTTGTTGTTGGCATTTCCTTCTTGTCGACCTCCACCACTCTTCCTCGTAGGCTTGTTGTTGGCATTCCCTTCTTGTCGACCTCCACCACTCTTCCTCGTAGGCTTGTTGTTGGCATTTCCTTCTTGTCGACCTCCACCACTCTTCCTCGTTGGCTTGTTGTTGGCATTCCCTTCTTGTCGACCTCCACCACTCTTCCTCGTAGGCTTGTTGTTGGCATTCCCTTCTTGTCGACCTCCACCACTCTTCCTCGTAGGCTTGTTGTTGGCATTCCCTTCTTGTCGACCTCAACCACTCTTCCTCGTAGGCTTGTTGTTAGCATTCCCTTCTTGTCGACCTCCACCACTCTTCCTCGTAGGCTTGTTGTTGGCATTCCCTTCTTGTCGACCTCCACCACTCTTCCTCGTAGGCTTGTTGTTAGCATTCCCTTCTTGTCGACCTCCACCACTCTTCCTCGTAGGCTTGTTGTTGGCATTCCCTTCTTGTCGACCTCCACCACTTTTCCTCGTAGGCTTGTTGTTGGCATTCCCTTCTTGTCGACCTCCACCACTCTTCCTCGTAGGCTTGTTGTTGGCATTCTCTTCTTGTCGACCTCGACCACTCTTCCTCGTAGGCTTGTTGTTAGCATTCCCTTCTTGTCGACCTCAACCACTCTTCCTCGTAGGCTTGTTGTTAGTATTCCCTTCTTGTCGACCTCCACCAGTCTTCCTCGTAGGCTTGTTGTTAGCATTCCCTTCTTGTCGACCTCCACCACTCTTCCTCATAGGCTTGTTGTTAGCATTCCCTTCTTGTCGACCTCAACCACTCTTCCTTGTAGGCTTGTTGTTGGCATTCCCTTCTTGTCGACCTCCACCACTCTTCCTCGTAGGCTTGTTGTTGGCATTCCCTTCTTGTCGACCTCCACCACTCTTCCTCGTAGGCTTGTTGTTGGCATTCCCTTCTTGTCGACCTCAACCACTCTTCCTCGTAGGCTTGTTGTTAGCATTCCCTTCTTGTCGACCTCCACCACTCTTCCTCGTAGGCTTGTTGTTGGCATTCCCTTCTTGTCGACCTCCACCACTCTTCCTCGTAGGCTTGTTGTTGGCATTCCCTTCTTGTCGACCTCCACCACTCTTCCTCGTAGGCTTGTTGTTGGCATTCCCTTCTTGTCGACCTCCACCACTCTTCCTCGTAGGCTTGTTGTTGGCATTCCCTTCTTGTCGACCTCCACCACTCTTCTTCGTTGGCTTGTTGTTGGCATTCCCTTCTTGTCGACCTCCACCACTCTTCCTCGTAGGCTTGTTGTTGGCATTCCCTTCTTGTCGACCTCCACCACTCTTCCTCGTAGGCTTGTTGTTGGCATTCCCTTCTTGTCGACCTCAACCACTCTTCCTCATAGGCTTGTTGTTAGCATTCCCTTCTTGTCGACCTCCACCACTCTTCCTCGTAGGCTTGTTGTTGGCATTCCCTTCTTGTCGACCTCCACCACTCTTCCTCGTAGGCTTGTTGTTAGCATTCCCTTCTTGTCGACCTGCACCACTCTTCCTCGTAGGCTTGTTGGCATTCCCTTCTTGTCGACCTGCACCACTCTTCCTCGTAAGCTTGTTAGCATTCCCTTCTTGTCGACTTCCACCACTCTTCCTCGTAGGCTTGTTGTTGGCATTCCCTTCTTGTCGACCTCCACCACTCTTCCTCGTAGGCTTGTTGTTGGCATTCCCTTCTTGTCGACCTCCTCCACTCTTCCTCGTAGGCTTGTTGTTAGTATTCCCTTCTTGTCGACCTCCACCACTCTTCCTCGTAGGCTTGTTGTTGGCATTCCCTTCTTGTCGACCTCCACCACTCTTCCTCGTAGGCTTGTTGTTAGCATTCCCTTCTTGTCGACCTCCACCACTCTTCCTCGTAGGCTTGTTGTTAGCATTCCCTTCTTGTCGACCTCCACCACTCTTCCTCGTAGGCTTGTTGTTAGCATTCCCTTCTTGTCGACCTCCACCACTCTTCCTCGTAGGCTTGTTGTTAGCATTCCCTTCTTGTCGACCTCCACCACTTTTCCTCGTAGGCTTGTTGTTGGCATTCCCTTCTTGTCGACCTCCACCACTCTTCCTCGTAGGCTTGTTGTTAGCATTCTCTTCTTGTCGACCTCCACCACTCTTCCTCGTAGGCTTGTTGTTAGCATTCCCTTCTTGTCGACCTCAACCACTCTTCCTCGTAGGCTTGTTGTTAGCATTCCCTTCTTGTCGACCTCCACCACTCTTCCTCGTAGGCTTGTTGTTAGCATTCCCTTCTTGTCGACCTCCACCACTCTTCCTCGTAGGCTTGTTGTTGGCATTCCCTTCTTGTCGACCTCAACCACTCTTCCTCGTAGGCTTGTTGTTAGCATTCCCTTCTTGTCGACCTCCACCACTCTTCCTCGTAAGCTTGTTGTTGGCATTCCCTTCTTGTCGACCTCCACCACTCTTCCTCGTAGGCTTGTTGTTGGCATTCCCATCTTGTCGACCTCAACCACTCTTCCTCGTAGGCTTGTTGTTAGCATTTCCTTCTTGTCGACCTCCACCACTCTTCCTCGTAGGCTTGTTGTTGGCATTCCCTTCTTGTCGACCTCCACCACTCTTCCTCGTAGGCTTGTTGTTGGCATTCCCTTCTTGTCGACCTCCACCACTCTTCCTCGTAGGCTTGTTGTTGGCATTCCCTTCTTGTCGACCTCCACCACTCTCATTTTCTTAAAATCCTCATCTAATTTATGTTTAAACAATACATGTTCAGCATCATTCTTGGAAAATCTCAGCCATTTGATTTTCATTCAATTTACTTTAATGCCTTCAGGATCTACCTTGTTGTACTTGAGTGTTGACTTAGTTACTTCTTTGAAGCCATAGATATCCTCATACTGTAATGGAACGACATAGTAGGGATTTTTCCTCCTTGCCATTCTAATAATGGTGGCCCATTGACTGGGGATGTAAATCAGTCTTTTTCTTTGCGAATTCAATGGCTGAATGCATGCTGTCGCATTCCATCTGCGTGTGGCCACTCTCAAGAAATTTGTGATCTATGATTTCTATATTTGACAAGATCACGACAGCATGCATTAAGGCAGTTGCTGTAAGCTGATTTCTGCTTTGTCCGGAGCAGGCGTCCGAATACAATATCACATGCTTGATGTTACCTGGCAAGCAGGTAGCACTCTGTGAACCCAAATTGTAAATTGACAAATTGTAACAATTCAATTTGCGCATATAATATATTTGACTCACTATAGAACAAGATGTTTGTAAAACAGCCTGGAGGTCAAAAGTGGCTACAAAGGTATCCTTTGAAATTTTAGCATGTTCTTTATCTTTCTTTTTCTCTTCTCTTGCTCTCATTTTCATTTGTTGGTGCTCATTGTATTTTATTTTCTCATCTTCTGTAATGGATCCATCAGATACGCCTCTATTATAGCTGACACAAATGTTACATTGGTCCTTCTTAGGGACGTGAAAGGAGAAATTGTATTCCTCGTTGAAGGTCTTCTGGTATATGGGTAAACTAACCAAAGAATTTTCTGGTACCTTGTCTTTATAATTTTCCAAATAAAGTTGATACATCTTCGGTATATTCAGTTCTTCTCCTAGATATTTCCTATTGGATGCTTTTCATGTGTAAATTGGAATGTCCTTCAACAGCAGGAAATGATTCAATATGCTGTCTTACTTTCTGAAGATCTTCATCTTTGGTTTTGTTATGTGGTATGTGTTTACCTCTTTTGTCAGCACCAATGAATACTCCGCCTGATTCATTTGTCATGCATTGTCCATGTATGTGTCACTTATATCTAACGTCTTTCTGAAGAACTTTTTGCACACGATTGTCTTAGTACCTGCTACTTCAAAGGAATATGATCGATGTATATCTCTCTTCCTTTTTTGCTCTTCCTCACTATTCTGACTGACATATTTTCTTGTCTTTTGGGTTGAATGGATGTTGTGACACGATGAAACATGACATGCGATAAATAGAACTATTTTAAATGTCAAGACATTATTTGTTCAAATAATAAACAAGATGTTGCACGCTACGTCGTGCTAAGAATACCCCTACTCGTTCATTTGTATGTCGCACGGTAAACAGGAAGTAGATGTGCAATCATTTCTTCCATTAGAAGCTGAGATATCTGTTACGAAAGTGTGAATGGACGGACAAATGGACGGATGGACAAACGGACGGATGGACAGACAAGGTGATTGCAATATAGCCCCCTCTCTACGAGTGGGGGTATAATATATTATTAATGAAACCTATCAGCATGACAATTTTTGGCCCTATGGAAATGTTACATAAACTTGTTTTGACCTTAGCTGATTTTTGCTACCCTGTTTAGGCCCATTGGTTTCTTGCTTCCAAACACTTTAACGTTATTTGGCTTACCAATCATATCAGTTTGAGCATACCTGTTTAAGGTTATCCCATATATCGATGGGCTAATGCCACAACCAAGTAACTGGATTTTTTGGAAAATTCAGATTATGTGTCCTTAGTGTTTGTAATACCAATTACTTTAAACTATATATGATTAAATTGAATCACTAAAACTTGACGTAAATAAAATGTAACCTCAATGATCAAAGTGTGGACTAAGTATATTGAGACTAAACTTGACATTGATAAAGCTGAAAAGCTTTCATCAATTCATCTGAATACACAACCGTTTCTATTTTTGTCTTGCCTACGACAAAAGTCATTGAAGGTGAGACATCTGTATTGCTTTTCAGCTTTATCAATGTCAAGTTTAGTCTCAATATACTTAGTCCACACTTTGATCATTGAGGTTACATTTTATTTACGTCAAGTTTTAGTGATTCAATTTAATCATATATAGTTTAAAGTAATTTTAGCAAGAAAGAATTTACCAGTCTATTTTAATGGAAACAAACAATAATGCAGTTTAGAAGAGCAATATCAGGATGAGATTTTGGCCTCTGTTATTATTTTATACAATATCTTATCCATTGCATTGTAATAAACTCACTCTGTATTATTGTATTGTGATTGATGTACATATCCAAAGCATTTAAGTGCATTCTGTCTCATGGTATTGATTTGATTTTGAGTTTTTGTGTTTTTAGTGCCACTTTCAGTAATATTTCAGCTACATGTATATCATGGCGATCAGTTTTAATGGTGGAAGAAGCCGGGGTACCGGGAGAGAACCACCGACCATGGGCAAGCAACTGGTAAACTTTATCATTTGCGGTCATAGTATTGAAATGGACATACAAAATGTAAGTGCAAAAATGAATTAATTATATATTTCAGATGTTATAAGGTTTGATAATACATACAGCTGGGCCAGAGGTAAAACTATACAGTACTTGATTGAAGTCCTGGAGCCTGAGGATGGACTCAGTGTGTCCAAGTCAGAAGGCAGTCAAGCTTCAAATTCCAATTAGAGGATGAACTTAGTGTGCTCGGGTCAGTCGGTGGTCAAGCTTCTAATTCCAGCAGTTAACCTCCCCAAGTCATGACCAGGAATTAAGTCATCATAATTCCAGATAAATCTTAGCTAGGAATATTTCTAGTTTCCATTGATGTTTTAATGGGATCTTTGAATCTTGCAACTTTAGATAATTTGCTGTGGTCCCATAGAGTTTCTATTGCCAGAAATTGTTTAGACTATAAAAAAAAAAAATTCTAAAAGTATTAAAAAACCAGTGTAGTCAATGTCGAAGAAATGATGTTTATTTTTCTGACTGCATAAATTTGTTATTCACTAAAAAGGAGAAATTAGTGAAATTAAATATTGGCATTTCCATGGAGATGTAGAAATATTTTATAAAACAATTTAAGGGCTATTTTCTACCAAAGGGAGAAAACTGCTTTTGCAATATGTGATTATTTCGAAAATCAGCATAATTTACAAATTTTGTCAGTAAATAATTGATGCATAATTAGCGATAATATGTTTTTTTAAGGATACCATTTTTGAAACTTAAATATTTGTTCATTTAAGGAAGTATTACAGATAAGATATACTCCTTAAGTGCTAGTCTTCAAATCATTTATTGTTATGCAGGAAGTGCTACTATTTATAGATGAAAACGTTAATATATAATCAGGGGTTTCAAAGATTTTTATAATGGGAGGTACTTCTTAAATTTTAGGAGGTACCTAAAAAATTAGGCTGAGGGCCGTAAGAGGTCCAGGAGGGCGGAAGCTCCTGAAATCTAGCATTTTGTGGCCAAAAAATGTACTTCAGAGACTGCAAAACATTAAGTGTTTTTGAATGAAAAATCCCATTAACGAGTTCAGATTTCACCAAGAGTGAAGACCATGCATAATGCCTAGACCTTGGCTTGTGTGGTTTTTTTTTTTACTTTATTGCCAGTAATTAAACTCATCAAAGACCATTGGCACGGATCAAGACATACAAGTGTCATAATTAATGAAACATATAAATTTAATTTGCAATCATCAATCTTTAATAAAATTTATATTTTTAATAGATCAATACAAATATAATTAAACAAAAACAATATATATTGTTACTTTCACGACTTATGTGCAAAAAAAATGTTCGAACAAAAGCGATACGCGGGAAGACATTTATTAACATTTGAATCACAAAAGTTAAATTATTTTGGGAAAAAAGGGGGGGCCGGCATTTTGACATTACAATGTAATTCGTATTTGAGTCATGTTCGGTCCTTTTTCAAGATTTCTAGTAATTTTCTATCCCTTATCTCCTTGTACCCCCTTTTAAAAATGTTTTTCAGCACACTTTCATTTCTGTGAACAACCGCGGTAGGGCCCCGTCAAAATATGTAAATAAATTAACCATAGGTTTTTATTTTTGTATACCGAACCTGGGTTTTAAATGGATAAAAAAAAATCGCACAAAATATTGTGTAGTCATATATTCATAATACATAATGATCATACTTACATTACTGAAGATTACACTAAATTGTGTTTGAACATAATTTGTAATCGGTCATTTTTTTTAATTTGAAATGATGTCAGCTTTGTTCCGGTCCGAGTTTTACACAAGGATGAAAAGATATTGGGGCGAAAACATATCTATTTACCGCATGCGCAAACTGCTATTTACGATTCTAAGGTAGTTATTTTTAAAAACAGGGAATATCCCATCAACTTGGTCGTGACGCAGTTGTTCGATTTGAATGCGAGAATTCAGCAATTGACGTGATCATTATTTTTTTATGAACAATATTCTACAAGCCTATCGACCATCGTACTTGTGGTTTTCACCACCGCTAATTTTGGGGGGATTAGTAATTTCTGCCGGTACTATACACGATCTCAGACGGGTAAAAGTACCGGGTACCGGCCCACTTTGAAACCCCTGATATAATTGAGTGTGTAATGGTAAACACAGGGAGTGCTAGTGTTTACAACATGTATTGTATACACAGGATGTGCTAGTATTTAAATCATTTATTGCATACAGAAAGTGCTACTATTTAAATCATTTATTGCATACAGAAAGTGCTACTATTTAAATCATTTATTGCATACAGAAAGTGCTACTATTTATAGATGAAAATGTAGATATTTAATTAAGTCTCCCAAACAACGTTTGGAGACTTATTGTTTTTGCTCCGTTTCTTATTATTATTATTATTATAAAGTCTCCCAAACAAAGTTTGGGGGACTTATTGTTTTTGCTCCGTTTCTTATTATTATTATTATTATTATTATTATTATTATTATTCTTCTTATTCTTCTTCTTTCTTTCCGTGCACCATGAACTTATCCACGGCAGATCTCAGGAACTACAGGACAGAATTTCATGAAACTTGGTGGAGTTATAGATATATGTTTCTAGTTGATCCTGATTTGTGGTAAAGGGGGTCAAAGCCATATATTTGGGGGTTCAAAGTGGGTGGGGGTTACTATAGAATCCTATGGGAAACTTGAAATTTCGTACGTTAATGTTGATAACTTCTAACTGGATAATGATAGAGACATAAATTTTGACATAGTGATAGGTCACCATTAGAGGAGCAATTCTGCATTTTCAAAATTTTCAAGATGTCTGCCAAAACACGGCATAAAAATGGGGGGTAAAAATTCAACATTGTCCGATATCATCAAAATTTGATATGTGGGTAGATAGTGTCAGTGGCCGGTTTGGGAGACTTCATAATCGTTAGATTATAATCATATCTTGTTTAGTGTGTAATGGTAAACACAGGGAGTGCTAGTGTTTACAACATGTATTGTATACACAGGATGTGCTAGTATTTAAATCATTTATTGCATACAGGAAGTGCTACTATTTATAAAGGACGAAGTCCTTATAACGGTAGGCTGTCCGATTTTTCCTTCTATAATGATAGCCAAATATCTGTTCACCGGAAGTTTAAAAAAAAATTAATTGATAATTTAGAAATGCAAAAGAAATATATTTCAATGAAAAATTTCCACTTCTTTATTTATTTACTCTATGCAAAATCGAAATAGACTTGAAATAAAATTCTAATAAAAAAATCTCTTTCTATGAAACTCCCGACGGAAGAGCGGCGTACAGTAGGTAAAATAAACGGAACAGCCATAACAAATCGGCTACAAAATTCATTCAAAATAACTTGTACAGATCATCGTATTATTGAAATTTTAGGACTTCGTCCTTCAAACAGGTTGCCTGTCTCATATTAGATGAACATGTAGATATATAATTGAGTGTGTAATGGTAAACACAGGGAGTGCTAGTGTTTACAACCTCAAAGAAAGTTTTTATATTTACATAATTTATGGTATATAAATGTAGTCCTAGTGCTACATTGCTTTAAACATATTTTATTGGTATAACTGACAAATATAAATAGAACAACATCAGTTATACAGTAGGATTCAGAAACAAGTGACAGCATTATTTAATTCTAGAGTCCTAGTGTTTACAGAATTTTTGGTCCATGCAGGTAGTGCTGGTGTTTACAACATTTAAAGTGCACAATAAAACACATGCATTATGTGGCACATATGTGTTCCTTCCTTATGGTAACATGGCAGTGACATGTGCATGTTTTTTTCACATATGTGCTTCAGATATTTAGTTCACATTTGTCTTACGTATGTGCATAATATACACAATTATTGTTTTTATTTGTTTATTTTAAAGTTTGCAATCACTTAATTCCAAAAATGTTACTTTTATTTTTATATCTAGTTACATATGAGACATATGAGTATCTCATGTGTGACACATGTCTTCCTTTCATGTGACACATGCAATGAAGCTTTTACCTGTGCATCAGCTGCATACTTTACTTGTGTTTAAGTTTTAGTATTTTTAAGAAAATTTATCTAATTTCCTAGTCATACTTTGTTTAATCTTACTTAAGTTTGTGGGTATTCTTAAGAAAAATTATATTATTTTTTGTGGGTATTTTTAAGAAAAATAATATTATTTTTTGTTATACATGTACATACTCTCAGTTCAAATCTTGCTTTTGGGATTAAAATATTATATGTTATTTATGTGTAAAATTCATTTCTTCTATTCTTAGCATGTTTAATCACTTTGATAAATTTTCGTAATATTTATTAATCACCATGGTTGTTAGATTTCTGCATTAGAATTTCCACCAATTTCATTTTAACGTCATCAAGAAAATTAGCATCTTTTGACCTTTTTATTAGCTCACCTGACCCAAAGGGTCAGGTGAGCTATTGCCATCACTTGGCGTCCGTCGTACGTCGTAAACCTTTTCAAAAATCTTCTCCTCTGAAAGTACTAAACCAATGGAAACCAAATTTGGTCTGAATCATCACTAGGGTGTCTAGTTTCAAAATTGTGTCCGGTGATGCCGTGCACCAACCAACATGGCCGCTGTTACTAAAAATAGAACATATGGTAAAATTGCAGGTTTTGGGTAATAACTCAAAAACCGTTAATAATATCAAAAATCTGACATGGGGTAAAAATGATCAGCACATCAAGATCTACCTACCCTGCAATTTTGAAGTAAATCTGATTGCCCATCTTGGAGTTATTGCCCTTTTTTCATCAAATTTGTAAAATTTTAATACTTTTCGTCTTATATTTCAAAAACTATAAGAGATAAAGGTTAACTTTAAATTGCAAAAATGTGCGGCATATCAAGATCTACCCACCCTGCAATTTTGAAGTAAATCCCATTACCCATTTTGGAGTTATTTCCCTTTTTTCATCAAATTTTCAAAATTTTAATACTTTTCGTCCTTTATTTCAAAAACTATAAGAGACAGGTGGTAAGTTGAAACTGCAAACATGTTCAGCATGTCAAGATCTACCTACCCTGCAATTTTGAAGTAAATTTGATTACCGATCTTGGAGTTATTGCCCTTTTTTCATCAATTTTTTTTTTAATTTTAATGCTTTTTGTCTTATATTTCAAAAACTATTTAGATTATGCAAATTAGAAAAAAGGGGTGATGAAATTTAAAAAAAATCTTCTCCTCTGAAACTACTGAGCCAATCTCAACCAAACTTTGCTAAAATGATCCTTAGGTGGTCCCCTTTCAAAATTGTGTCCATCAGTGCCGTCCTGTATCCAAGATGGCCGCCATTACTAAAAATAGAAATTTCTTCAAATGGCCAAAACTGCTCTATTTTAAGCCAGAAAGTGCCCAAATTTGAACTGTTTAAGCATAATGATGAGCTTTTTAACATATATTACGGGATTTTTTATGAACTTTGAACTTTTGCCTATTTTGACCGATTATGCAAATTGGAAAAAAGGGGGGATGAAATTTAAAAAAAAATCTTCTCCTCTGAAACTACTGTGCCAATCTCAACCGAACTTTGCTGAAATGATCCTTGGGTGGTCCCCTTTCAAAATTGTGTCCGTCAGTGCCGTCCTGTATCCAAGATGGCCACCATTACTAAAAATAGAAATTTCTTCAAATGGCCAAAACTGCTCTATTTTAAACCAGAAAGTGCCCAAATTTGAATTGTATAAGTATAATGATGAGCTTTTTAACATATATTACGGGATTTTTTATGAACTTTGAGCTTTTGCCTATTTTGACCGACTATGCAAATTAGAAAAAAGGGGGGATGAAATTTAAAAAAAATCTTCTCTGAAACTACTGTGCCAATCTCAACCAAACTTTGCTGAAATGATCCTTGGGTGGTCCCCTTTCAAAATTGTGTCCGTCAGTGCCGTCCTGTATCCAAGATGGCCGCCATTACTAAAAATAGAAATTTCTTCAAATGGCCAAAACTGCTCTATTTTAAGCCAGAAAGTGCCCAAATTTGAACTGTATAAGCATAATGATGAGCTTTTTAACATATTTTATGGGATTTTTTATGAACTTTGAACTTTTGCCTATTTTGACCGATTATGCAAATTAGAAAAAAGGGGGGATGAAATTAAAAAAAATCTTCCCCTCTAAAACTACTGTGCCAATCTCAACCGAACTTTGCTGAAATGATCCTTGGGTGGTCCCCTTTCAAAATTGTGTCCATCAGTGCCGTCCTGTATCCAAGATGGCCACCATTACTAAAAATAGAAATTTCTTCAAATGGCCAAAACTGCTCTATTTTAAACCAGAAAGTGCCCAAATTTGAACTGTATAAGCATAATGATGAGCTTTTTAACATATATTACAGGATTTTTATGAACTTTGAACTTTTGTCTATTTTGACCGATTATGCAAATTAGAAAAAAGAGGGGATGAAATTAAAATAAAATCTTCTCCTCTGAAACTACTGTGCCAATCTCAACCAAACTTTGCTGAAATGATCCTTGGGTGGTCCTCTTCCAAAATTGTGTCCGGCATTTCAGAACACCGACCAAGATGGCCGCCACAGTCGAACTTAATTTAACATAGGACCCTATGGGAAATTCCCATAAAAATCTTTTTGTCTGAAACCATTTGCTCAATAAGAACAAAATTTTGATGAAATAGTCATTGGATGGTTCTCTTCCAAAAATGTGTCTGGCGGTTCGGCCCTTCGATCAATTTTTTTGTTTATCTGCAATTTTGAAGTAAATCTGATTACCCATCTTGGAGTTCTTGCCCTTTTTTCATCAAATTTATAAAAAAAAAATTAATACTTTTCATCTTATATTTCAAAAACTATAAGAGATAAAGGTTAAGTTTAAATTGCAAAAATTTGCAGCATGTCAAGATCTTCCTACCCTGCAATTTTGAAGTAAATCCCATTACCCATTTAGGAGTTATTGCCCTTTTTTCATCAAAATGTTCTCAATTTTAATACTATCATCTTGTATCTCAAAAACTATTAGAGATAGAGGGAAAGTTTACACTGCAAAAATGTTCAGCATGTCAAGATCTACAAAAAAATTTCCCACAGTTAAAAATATGCGACAACTGTGAAGAGTTATTCCTCTTGAAATGCATTTTTTTGTTGACTCACTGTTTTTGGTTACTCAAATAATCAAAGGAAAACAACTCTAATACAAAATGTGAAGTAGGAAAAGCTAAATTTTGAGAATCATTGACATATGTTTTTTTAACAGCAATTTTGATAACTTACATTAAAGGGGGAACCCCTGCCCACATTTTTTTGTGACGAAGGTTACATTTGTTAATTTTTTTTACCGAAGTTATCAAGTTTTATTGACTGATGTTGTTATTATACCCAGGTGAGCTATACAGGCTCCTGGGAGCCTCTAGTTCTTGGAGCGACAGATTCTCCTTAAGTTACCAGTGGATTATGATATTTCTCCACTCTCGAAAGTTAAATGTTAAAATTTTAGGTATCTTCATTCTTGAGAGGAGAAATATTGATATCCACTGGTAGCAGAAAGAAGAAACTATATATTTGTTACAAAATCAAAGATATAAGCTACTGATGTCACACTGAAATATTGCCAAAATTGCCGTTAAACACCAATCAATTAATCAATATAATCTACAGTACAATCACCTTATATGTTTGTATATCTTTATAGTAATATATATATGTTTTTAATGCTCAATAGGTCATTCTACTTGCCAGGAACTTTTTTTATGTTCAGTAAATAATTTTACTTGCTGGGCACATTTTTTTATGCTCAGTAAATAATTTTACCTACCTCATACAAATTCAACAAATTACCATTTCAATCTGTTTAAGTGGTCTAATTAGATCTCTTCACAAAGTTCCCCTTTTTGTTGCTATATGGAAGATGTAACAACATTCCATAACTGTTGAAAATCTAGGAAATGTTGTCTTGCTTCAAGGCACTACTATCATATGGTTCAATGCCAGTATGCAGTATGACTTGGTGTGAAAAGGTCACTCTTAATGTGACCCCTTATGGAATGTTGTTGTATCTAGCACACAGCAACAAAGGAAAAGAAGGGACGGGGAACAAGTGAGGAGATATAATTTTAATTAGATTGTTAATGAAAAGACACTGTAAAGTATTGTAGTATTAATTAATGCATACTATACACAGACAATTATGGTACACACATATTTAAGAAAAACATTGTAATGAGTGACTGCCCTTTACAACATATGATCACTCAATAGTTACAAAGTGCTGATATCGTAGGGGAAAACTGGAGTACCCGCAGAAAACAATTGATCCGCTGCAAGTCGATGCAATAATGTTACAGAGTACACTTCAGCAAAGGTAGAAATTCAATTGACATACTTAAGTGGTGATAAGCACTGATTTAATTGGTAGATGTAAATAAAATTACCTTACAATAATCCCATGGCAGCATCCTCATTGGTCAAGGGATATCCAATCAAAAATGTGTTTTTGTATGTACATTTGTAGCATTAAATATGATATTCAAAATGGTAGATATTATCATTGTTCTTTATGTTTATATCAACCTGTTTAAACGGAAACTAAAACACTGGAATCCTGTATAAACTGAACATTAAATTAAAGTTTCAATGTGGAAATCTTTATTAATTTAACCTGTATTAACAAAACACCGGTCTATTCTAAACACAAAAGGGCTGTCGTGGTTGTATGGTAGTTGGATTTACAACTACCTGCACAATATGTGCCTATCACCACTAAAGTTGTGAGTTCGAATCCCGGTAATGGCGAGGTGTACACAGTGTTTTTCTCCGAGTACTCCGGTTTCCTCCACTAATAAAACGTATCGCCATGATATAACTGAAATATTGTTGAAAGTGGCGTTAAACACAAGGAGGTTCGGTTTAGACAGGTTTCGTTGTATATAATCAATTAAGATGTCAAGTTATAATTGTAAGCACCATATAAAGATGTGTTCTTAAGATTCTTATTTGAATATAAATGTTGTCAATTTTTTCCCTATAGCTAGCTATATATATAACTACATCCATTATTCAACAACTTGTAGTAAAAGTTAACTAGTTTTCTGATCCTAGTATATGTAATACCAAATGAGTGCACACTTGTTTTTATTGTAATAGTCACCTATTTTATGTTGCCACTTTTAAATATTCTGCTGAATGGCCTGTTTATACAGGTTTGACTTCAATTAATGTTTATGAAAAGAAATGTGTTAGGCTGGTGTCTGGTTTTTTTTCAAAATGTTTTCAGAAAAAGATATGAATGGATTCAAACTTATAAGCAGGGGATGTTAATTTACCAGATGGTCATTTGAAGACTGGGGATCATTTCAATTTCATTTCAAACATCTGAAGGATGGGGGTCATCTCACACTCACTTGGAGCATATGGGGGCTAGGGGTCATCTCACAATCACTTGAAGTATCTGAAGGCAGGGTGGGGTCATCTCACACTCACTAGAGTATCTGAATGTCATCTCACACTCTTTTGGAGTATCTGAAGGCTGGGGTTCATCTTACACTCACTTGGAGTATATGAACACTGGGGATTATCTCGACTGCATTGTGAGGTATGAATTGTTCTAAACTTAAGTGCTATTCCTAAATTGTTGACTGCATATTTTTTTATGTATTTATATCATGTTCACTTTTGTTCAAGGAAAATGGGTTAAAATAACATACAATGCAATTTAAGTTTTACATTAGTATTAATATTATATATACATTTTTATGGAACTATTTTTTGCATATAAAAACATAAGTCTTTGTGCTTTACTTAGAACTGACAGAATTCTATTTTAATAGCTTTAAACATTTCATCTTCAACACTAGAACTAGCATTGTATTAACTAAATTTTTATTTAAATTTAATCTGCCTATTTTCAGCAAAGATGTTAGTCTGTCCTTGCAGTTATAAAACTGCCAAGTATGATTTTCGTACTCATTCTCTGAAATTGACCAATCAGAATAAAGTATTTAATTGATATAATGTTCTGATTGGCTGATTTTGTTATCGAGTAGGAGTACAAACTCATGCTCAAAAGTTTTATGACCATATAAGGCCTGAAGTGTGTTCAGTTTAGAAAGTGTTTTTTTTTTTATATAAATCCACTGTACATGTGCAAGATGAAAAGAAGAGGGAAGATAATTCTAAGCTTTAAATTCATAGAAAAACTTGTTAAGCAATACATGTCAGATATTATGGAATTGCATAAAAAATTATAATAGACCCTTTCACGATAACTGTGGTCCTGCATTCATCCAGGACATTTGTGAGTGGTAATAATACCCTTTCCCATAAAATGATGTCATAGAACATTTAAATGGTTTGATGACGTCACGATTTTCCCACGAAACCGTTATTTTTCCACTCACAAATGTTACGGATGAATGTAGAAACGCAGTTATCGTGAAAGGGTCTATTGTTTCTCATCTATTTGTGAAGTTTAGTTTCTCTCTAGTTAGTTTTTAATGTTGACATTAATTTGTATATGTTTATAAATTTATTGATTTGTTAGTGTATATTTCATATTTTATCTATTGTTTATTAACCATTGATTATAATTATTATCTTTTTTTCTCATTATTTACAATTTTATTTTACAATTTTATTTTAATAAATATTTTGCAATGTTAAGTTTTTAATTTTTGTCTAAATGTTCATTTACGTCAACCAATGTTTGATTTGATCTTTTATCTACGATGCTTTATGAGCTGATCTGTCCGACACGTCGGGACACATTTTACTGTCAGCCATTGGTTGATTTGAGATGCTAATCTTTTATCTACGATGCTTTATGAGCTGATCGTTCCGACACGTCGGGGCACATTTTACTGTGTCAGCCATTGGTTGATCAGGGATGTAAAACCAAATGCCCATTTGACTAATTATCCCCTTTCTTTTTTAGATAAGAGGCAGTCTTGGTGGTGATCGTATTGCAGTTGGATATAAAACTACCTGTGCAATCAGTGTCTATCACCAATAAAGTTGTGAGTTCGAACCCCGTTCATGGTGAGGTGTACTCAATTCAACAATATGTGATAAAGTTTGTCAGTCATTTGGGACAGCTCTATGATTTTCTTCGGTACTCTGTTTCCTCCAATAAAACTGACTGCCACGATATAACTGAAATATTGTTCAGTGGCGTTAAATACCATAAATCATCTTTTCTAGATTTCAACATAAATCCTTTGATATAAAACAGCTAAATATTTTTAACACCTTTGGGCCCTTTATGATGTAGGATATCACTATGAAAATTTGCCATACATCTGGTTCACAATACACTACACCCTCATGATTCTTTTGTTAACCTACATTCTGTGCCATTGTTTTGGATATTACATGTTCTACTCCAGTGGTTATGTGACCTACACATGGTTTCAACATCTGTATTAACACATGTCCCACTTCAGGAATTCTAACCTTTCACTTGTGTCTTGGGTCATCACCTGGATCAACATCAACTCATGTTCCACTTCAGTGATTCTTACCTTTGACCTACATCTGATCCAGTCCAGTGATTATTTTACCTTTGATCTACATCTAGTGTCACCATCTGGATCAACACATGTTCCACCCCAGTGAGCTGGTAACTGATCTCTATCAATATACTTGTAGAGTTCATCCTTATAATTTGCTTAAAAGTCAATAGCAACAAAGACATTTTAAACCAATGACAATCATTTGTCCAATGAGTGCTTATTGACGATGGACGTGTTATGATTATTTTTACAAATTTGATATTCATAGAAATAACTTGTCTCAGATTTTCAGAAAAAAATATACCGTTATATGTAGGTCAAGAGACCTTCTGCACTAACATATTTCCCCATATATTTCAAATAAAGCCATTTATTTTTTTTAATTCTTAGCATTAAAAGGGGAAATACATTTGTATATAAAATTTCTTCTTATTATAATATTTTTTCTACTTTTATTTCTACTTTTCCTTAAAACCTGATTTAAACATTTAAAGGTTCTTTTCACCAAATAATAATACATAATCACAGAAAATTGTGACGTCGATAATTTACCTTTGTGTTTAAATGATAAATGCTCATAAATAAAAGATTACAGGTGAAAAATTCAAGAAAATCAGACAAGAAATATCTTTTGGAGAAAATGCTAACTGCATACTTGCCACATGAGCATTGCTTCTTCAAGAGTGTGATATGTTTAGTTATGAAAAAGACAATCAACAATGTTACACACCTTTAAATTAAGCTACATGTACCCAATCTACATGAACACAAATAAGAAATAAAATAAAACTTAAATGATTTATCTTCCGATATACATGTAGTATACATGTATATTTTCTTCTTGAAAGAAATTTACAGAATTATTATGAGCTTACTTCCAATTATATGTATTTTCTTGGCAGTTTCTTCAGACAGGAATGGCTTGACTAGATAAAAGGCAATAGGAAATATCCTGGGTGCTAAAAAAGAAAAAGAAATTTAAAGAGACTGTCCTGACCAACTGAATAATAATGCTATACAATATGTCCATTACAATATTTTTACATTGAGTGGCTGACTTTACAAAGCTTTTAATATATAACAGTTACATTTTAGTATGTAGGAAAAGGAAATTTCTATGGAAAACCTCTTGAGCATTTATTAGTACATGTGTGTAGGAAGTGGAAATTTGTATGGAAAACCACTGAGCATTTATTAGTACCTGTGTGTAGGAAGTGGAAATTTGTATGGAAAACCTCTGAGCATTTATTAGTACCTGTGTGTAGGAAGTGGAAATTTGTATGGAAAATCTCTGAGCATTTATTAGTACCTGTGTGTAGGAAGTGGAAATTTGTATGGAAAACCTCTGAGCATTTATTAGTACCTGTGTGTAGGAAAAGGAAATTTGTATGGAAAACCTCTGAGCATTTATTAGTACCTGTGTGTAGGAAAAGGAAATTTGTATGAAAAACCTCTGAGCATTTATTAGTACCTGTGTGTAGGAAGTGGAAATTTGTATGGAAAACCTCTGAGCATTTATTAGTACCTGTGTGTAGGAAAAGGAAATTTGTATGGAAAACCTCTGAGCATTTATTAGTACCTGTGTGTAGGAAAAGGAAATTTGTATGAAAAACCTCTGAGCATTTATTAGTACCTGTGTGTAGGAAGTGGAAATTTGTATGGAAAACCTCTGAGCATTTATTAGTACCTGTGTGTAGGAAGTGGAAATTTGTATGGAAAACCTCTGAGCATTTATTAGTACCTATGTGTAGGAAGTGGAAATTTGTATGGAAAACCTCTGAGCATTTATTAGTACCTGTGTGTAGGAAGTGGAAATTTGTATGGAAAACCTCTGAGCATTTATTAGTACCTGTGTGTAGGAAGTGGAAATTTGTATGAAAAACCACTGAGCATTTATTAGTACCTGTGTGTAGGAAGTGGAAATTTCTGTGAAAAACCACTGATCATTTATTAGTACCTGTGTGTAGGAAGTGGAAATTTGTATGGAAAACCACTGAGCATTTATTAGTACCTGTGTGTAGGAGGTGGAAATTTGTATGAAAAACCACTGAGCATTTATTGGTACCTGTGTGTAGGAAGTGGAAATTTGTATGGAAAACCTCTGAGCATTTATTAGTACCTGTGTGTAGGAAGTGGAAATTTGTATGGAAAACCACTGAGCATTTATTAGTACCTGTGTGTAGGAAGTGAAAATTTGTATGGAAAACCTCTGAGCATTTATTAGTACCTGTGTGTAGGAAGTGGAAATTTCTATGGAAAACCACTGAGCGTTTATTAGTACCTGTGTGTAGGAAGTGGAAATTTGTATGGAAAACCACTGAGCGTTTATTAGTACCTGTGTGTAGGAAGTGGAAATTTGTATGGAAAACCTCTGAGCATTTATTAGTACCTGTGTGTAGGAATTGGAAATTTCTGTGGAAAACCACTGATCATTTATTAGTACCTGTGTGTAGGAAGTGGAAATTTGTATGGAAAACCACTGAGCATTTATTAGTACCTGTGTGTAGGAGGTGGAAATTTGTATGAAAAACCACTGAGCATTTATTAGTACCTGTGTGTAGGAAGTGGAAATTTCTGTGAAAACCACTGATCATTTATTAGTACCTGTGTGTAGGAAGTGGAAATTTGTATGGAAAACCACTGAGCATTTATTAGTACCTGTGTGTAGGAGGTGGAAATTTGTATGAAAAACCACTGAGCATTTATTGGTACCTGTGTGTAGGAAGTGGAAATTTGTATGGAAAACCTCTGAGCATTTATTAGTACCTGTGTGTAGGAAGTGGAAATTTGTATGGAAAACCACTGAGCATTTATTAGTACCTGTGTGTAGGAAGTGAAAATTTGTATGGAAAACCTCTGAGCATTTATTAGTACCTGTGTGTAGGAAGTGGAAATTTCTATGGAAAACCACTGAGCGTTTATTAGTACCTGTGTGTAGGAAGTGGAAATTTGTATGGAAAACCACTGAGCGTTTATTAGTACCTGTGTGTAGGAAGTGGAAATTTGTAT